>VXBI01011513.1:0-53267 GCA_013397375.1 Toxostoma redivivum | reverse complement strand
AGCTGCGGGGACTATTTGTCGTGCGAAGCCGCCGTGCAGAACTCTCCAGAAGGGGGAGGGGGAGCGCGCGGAAGGATACGGCGGCGGCGTGAGAGCGCGCGCGCGCGACTCGGCCGCCGCGGCGCGTGACGCCACTGCGCGTTCTCTCGCGAGAAGACGGGACGGGAAGAAGTCCCGGCCGAGCCGGGCCCGAGGCCGCGGGCACCGCACGGGCCTGAGGGGACGGGGCCGGCCTGAGGCCCCGCCAGCCTCGGCCCCGGCGGGATTGCTTCACCCCCGGCCGCTTGTGGAGCTGCCGCACTCCTCGCCCCCCGAGATACTTCCCGGGCCCAGCGCGGAGGCCCCGAGGCCCTGACCCGGGCAGGCACTTGTGTCAGGCAGGGCCCTCCTGGAGCACTTCAGTGGCCGCAGGGGTAACTGGCTTGTCCTGATCGAGCCTGTGGGCCTTCGGTAGCGGCTCCTCCTGGCCCTGGGAAGCACAGTCCACGTTAAATAGCACTGAAAGCACCGCTGGTGACACAATGTCCCTGCTCCTTCCTGCTACCCATGTGCCCAGGTGGGGTTGAGGGTCTCTGGTGATGCCTCTAGACCATGGTGGGTTGTTCTGACTTTGCTGCCAGCCTTCTGTAAGACTTGAGTGTTTCTGAAGGCAGTAGCACAGGGTGTATTTTGAATTAATTTCTTCTTCTTCCACATTCGTTACAGAAAAAATAAATCACAAATTGACAAAAACAATGGTTTTCTGGGTGGGGTTTTTATGGGATTTTTCTTTTTTTCCCAACTACTTTGGTTCATTTTGTGGCTTCCTGCTCTTTTTTTTCCTGTTCATTTTGGGCACCCCTTAATTGCCAAATTCCAGACAGCCCTGCACAGCTCATTGATCTGATGGCAAGGCAACACACTCTTCATCCTGGCCACAGCACTGGAAAGGCTCAAACACTAATCCCAAGCAGTCCTGGTTCTTAAAGCCAATCCTGGGTTGGGGTAAAACTGCTTTTCTTCCAGCATTTTCTGCTTTCCTTTTGTATGGCCCAGCCAATGCCTCATCCCAGTTGGGCAAGCTGATCCCATCCCTGGAAGTGACATCACAGATTCCTTTTCTCCAGGAGATGCTCCTGCTGTCCCTGAGGGCAGGACAGCCCCTCGCTCAAACCTGGCCAGGCAAACATCATGGCTGGGACCGTATTCCAGGGCACAAAACACTTCCCACCCATTGGGAATATCTCTGGAACCAACTTTTTCCTGTTTCCAGAGCAATTTCCAAGTATCCTCAAGTCACATCAGCCAAGATGAAAGTAACCTTTTTCTAGTATTTGCAGGAGAAGTGTTGGACTTTGTCCCCAGAAAGAGAAAAATGGGTTTGTTGTGGTTGTAGTACCAGGGATAATGATCATCTGCTGATTGTTGCCAGCTGGATGCAAACTGCTCCACGAGATAAAAAATGGAAGAAGGAAAGTAATTTTCATAATGGTTTTCCACAAGGTAAGACCCAAGACATCCAGGAATGACATTTTCATAGAATCTCAGAGTCACAGACTGCCTTGGGTTGGATGAGATCTTAAAGCTCACCCAGTTCCACCCCCTCTCCTGGGCAGGGACACCTTCCACTATCTCAGGCTGCTCCAAGCCCTGTCCAACCTGGTCTTGGGTACTTCCAGGGATGGGGCAGCCCCAGCTTTTCACATCCCCCTTGCAGCATTTGAGGAGATTCCACCTGCAGCTTCCTCCCCTCTGTCTCCCAGGGCTGGAGCTGCTCCTGCAGACCCTGTGGGTGTGGCTGTCCCCATCCTGGGGACACTGCTGTGCCCTGAGCTCCTAAGGGAGGTACTGAGGATCTGCTGTCTGCACCTGCCAGCACCATCCCATGCCAACATCTGCTCCCAAACATTAGAGCATCGCTGGAGGAGTTGTCTGAGTCCTGTCTTGCCCTCAAATGACTCCTGTCTCCATGAGCCTTTCCTTCACCATCTCCCTCTGAAGGACTCTGCTCTGCAGGGTCAAGTTGCAGTGCTGTATTAGGAAAAGAAACTCTTGAAGGGCTTAGGGAAAGGCACAAGAATTTAAAGGAATAGAAACTTCCCAGCCAAGCTGTTCCAGGCTTTGATAATTTACGAGGCCTTGATTAGAAGGTGTGAAAAAGTCATTCTAAACACACAACTGGAAAAGGAGAAACCTCCAATGTTGGGCACACACAGGTGGGCAAGATTCAAAGAAAACTCCCAGAAAAAAGGACCAGGAGCAGCTCCTGTCCCAAAGGTGCTCTGCCCAGCAATTCCACCTGTCATAGAATCATGGAATGGTTTGGGTTGGAAGGGACTGGAAGCTCATCACATTCCAATGCCAGCCTGTGACAGCTTCAAAACGAGCAAAAATGGTTTTTCCACCCAACATGTAAGTGGGGAGTCAGTGCCACAGGACACTGCAGGTGCTGGCAGCTGACAGACTCAGAAATCACAGATTGATCCCCTGGCATCTATTAAATTCAAACTCTCTCCTAGGAGAGTTCTGGTGCTCTAAAGGAAGGCAGAATCTCAGTGGATGAGGGGCATGCAGAGCAGCCCCAGGATCCAGGGATACTCCATTCTGCCCCCAGGATTTTAAACTCTTCATTGCTGAGGGGTCCAGGCTGGGCTCAGAGTGAGGCAAAAGATCTCCCTGGAAAGGCATCACGTCCCTATGTGGGCTTTGTGAGCCAAGATTCCTGCAGAAACTGGGGGCCAAGGAGGAAACTCCAAAATCCTTGAGCCAGGACACCTCCCTGGCCTCCTTGACTGCCACCTCCTTTGTCCCACAGCTAAATGCTTGGACAAGAAGGTTGTCCAAGGAGCATTTGGACAGTGCTCTCAGGCACCATCTGAGATGTCCTGTGCAGGGCCAGGAGCTGGACTTGATAATCTTTGTGGGGCCCTTCCAACTCAGGATATTCCATGATTCTGTGATCTGTGAAAGTGCTTGGCTCAGGGAGTGAGAGACGATGTGAACTTAGGAGCTTCAGGAAGCAGCTCTCCTGCTGCCACCAGATCTCCAGCACACCCACAGTGAGGTGCCTCCTCACTGCACCAGAGTCTGGCCTGATTCACACAGCCCAAGGCCACACTGAATATTGCAGAGCACTTTATTTTTGCTATTTTGTGGCAACAGAGCAGCCCTGTCACAGGGGACCTCTGAGGGACACTGCTGGTGCAACTGCAGCACTAAAAACACCGACTGCAGCACTTTTAGTCAAGGGACCAAAGCCACTTTTGACACCAGCCTGGCACTGGAGCCCCATCCCTGCAGGTATCCCTGGTGAAAGCTGTCACTGGGCAGCCTGCCCTCTACATGAAGCCAGCAGCTCTACCTGCTTTCACAGGGCAATGGAAAAAAAGGGAATTAAAGGAAGGAAGTGCTGCTGCCGTGCCCATCCTGCAGCAGAGCCAGCTCTGTCACGCTGCTGCAGCTGCCTGCTCACAGCCCTTCACCCAAGGGATTCCAGGGAAAACACCCTGTTCCTGGCCTGCCTTTTGGTTGGGGACATGCTGCATGTACCCAGCCTCTGTCTGGGGGCAGGTCTGGGCACCACAATGTGAGAAAGATCTGAAGCTGTTAGAGAGCATCCAAAGGTGGGGTGTGAGGATGGTGAAGGGCCCAGAGTGACCACACAAGGAGCAGCTGAGGACGCTTGGCCTGTCCAAGCTGGAGCAGAGGAGACTGAGGTCAGACCTCTCCAGGAGCTGCAGCTCCTCCTGAGGGCAGCTCTGATTTCTTCACTCAGGACCCAAGGGAATGGCTGGAGCTGTGCCAGGGGGATTTAGTCTGGATATCAGGAAAAGGTTCTTCCCCCAGAGGGTGCTGGGCACTGCCCAGGCTCCCCAGGAAATGGTGACAGTCCCCAGGGCTGTCAGAGCTCCAGGAGTGTTTGGACAACACTCTCAGGGATAGGGTGGGATTGTTGGGGTGTCTGCAGGGACAGGAGTTGGACTGGATGATCCTTCCAACCCAGGATATTCTATGACTCCTGATCTCAGCAAGAGCTGCAGTGTTTGTAGGTTGCTGTAGACAGTCGATTTCTGTGCCCAGCTCAGGCTCTCACAGGTGTCAGCACCAGCCCAGTTGGTGCTGGTTCCCAGAGGTGCCTTGCTGAGGTTTTTTATGCATTTAAATCTTCCAGCATCACGTGTGACTTCTTGTCCCCTCTGCTTGAGGAAATAACAGAAAACAGGGACAGAGAGAAAGTCAATTAAGATACGATCTGGAAAAACAAATTGTTGGCCAGAGGAAGGCCAGGGAGGACAATGAGGGCAGTTTCAATCCTGACACTTCCTGTTAGTTGTGCAGAGGCACTGGGTGGCACTGGGCAGCACTGGGCTCTCTGTTCCCAGGCAAGCTCAGATGTTGCAGGTGTCCACAGGAGGCCACAGAGATGTTTTGAGGGCTGGAGCCCCCCTGCTCTGGAGCCAGGCTGGGAGAGCTGGGGATGCTCAGCCTGGAGAAGAGAAGGATCCAGGGAGACCTTAGAGCCTCTTCCAGTGCCTAAAGGGGCTCCAAGAGGAGACTTTGGAAAAACGCCTGGAGGGACAAGACAAAGGGAAATTACTTCCCACTGCCAGAAATTAGTATTAGATGGGATATTGGGAAGAAATTCTTCCCTGTGAGGGTAGTGAGGCCCTGGCACAGGGTGCCCAGAGAAGCTGTGGCTGCCCCATCCCTGGCAGTGTTCAAGGCCATGTTGGATGGGGCTTGGAGTACCCTGGGATAGTGGGAGGTGTTCCTGCCTACGGCAGGTGTTGGGAGTGAGATGAATTTTAAGGTCCCTTTCCACCCTAACCATTCGATGGTTCCAAAATTCTATGAATTTTGATTTTGAAATTCTATGAAACCTCATTCCTGGAGTTTAGGCTCACCTCTTGGTGTTCTGCTCCAAAGAGAAGTGAGACAGAAATACTGCAGGTGTTGGTGTTCTGAGAGTAAAACTGAAAGCCAGGCCAGGCTCTGTGGGCCAGGGAGACACCAGCTGCTTGGGCACCTGCAAGAAGGTGGCTGGGGAGCCAGGCAGCCCATCCACCACACTGAAGAGCCAGCCAGAGCATGTCAGTGAAGCCTGGCTGGAATGGGACAAGCTTTGTCCCAGTGCTGGAGGAGGAAGTGATTCACTTGATGTTTTATCTTTGTGTTGACAAAGCAAACAACATATTGGCTGTACCCACAGGCCCTCCCAGGGCTGGGAACACTGGCCAGGTTTGTGGGGATTCCTAAGGTACCACCAAAACAGGCAGGTTCTTGCCTTTCTCCCACTCTCTGGGTTTGAGAACGCTTGAGTTGTGTCCACAGAAGGGCAGTAGAGCACAGGTCTGATGAGGAGTAGCTGAGGGATCTGGGGGGCTCAGCCTGAAGAAAAAGAGACTTGGGAGGGACCTTCTCTCTCCACAGCTGGCAGGAGGAGGCAGCTGGATGGGGGGTGGGCTCTGCTCCCAGGAAACAAGGGACAGGACAAAGAGAAATGGCCTCAAGCTAGCACTACTAGGGGAGATTTATGCTGGATATTAGAGAAAATTTCTTCACTCAAAAGGGCTGTAAAGCACTGGCCCAAGCTGCCCAGGGCTGTGGTGGAGTCTCCATCCCTGGAGGGATTTAAAAGACATGTGCACTTGGGGACATGGGATAGTGGTGGACTTGGCAGTTCTGGGGAAATAGTTGGACTTATTGATCTCAAGGGTCTTTTCCAACTTTTAAATGATTCTTTAAATCTACAATTTTAATTTAATGTGAACCGTGGGCATGTCTGAATCAAGATCCTTGTGCTGTAAGCCTGTGACAGCCTCCAGGCACCCTGGCAGTGTTGGTCTGTGGGGACTGTCAGGGTCTCCTGGAACCCAGCAGTTTTCCCAGAAGAAAGCAATGGGACCCTGAGTGTCCCATTCTGGACAGGCACTCTCCTTCCCAGCCTGTATCTACCTAGTTTGTCTCCACAGAGGCCAAGGGTGACCATGCTGAGGGCTTTGTGGAAGTAAAGGTTCTCCCCTCATCCCTACAGCCAATTTTCTTGCCATTCCAGGTAGTTGGGTCCATCAGATGTGATGTGAAATCCCTGATAGCTATTCCTGTCTCATTGTCACGATCCACTATTAATACAGAGCGGGGGTCGTGACGGTTCGTTCAATCTCAAAGGTGCAAACAGGCAAAACGCAGGGGACAAATCAAAGTTTATTCAACAACATCATTGCATTTTATTAAATGCCAACAACCCAATTGCGATAGAGGGGAAAGATATAGGAAACAAAGTAGAGAGAGAGAGAGAGAGAAAGACAGGGATGGGAATACAGCTACCAACAGATGAGACAGGTGTCCTCGTGGTCCAGCCAATAGACGGGTCTTCATCCGTGGGGAGATCTTAAGGATCTTCTCCAGAGGGTTGATCTTTTATAGTCCTTTTCCAAAGCAAGTGGCTTCTGGCCAAGAGGTGGGGAGATTTATGGACTATTGTGAGGGTTGCTTCAAGAAACAGGTACACAGAACCTGCCGCTCCAGCTAGTGCCTGCTCAAGAGCAGTGTACCATGAAGCACAGCGAGCACCTGCACACAGTCCCTTGGCAAGCATCCACTTCGACCAGGCCAGAAAACCACTGTCCAGAGTCAACCTGGGTGGGGGTCCTCGGGGTCTTCTTGCGACGGTCATGAGGCAAAAATGAGGGAAACTTTGGACCAACCCTTACACTCATCCTTCTGGTGTTAGGCAGGGATTGCTGGGAGGATTTGCTCCATCACTTTCCCAGGGTCAGAGGTGACATTGAGCAGGCTGTAGTACACCTCCTCAAAGCTGGGGGTGAGATTTCCTTCTCCCACTCACCAGGAACATCCTGATTGCTACAATATTCCGAAGAGATCAGAGAGGAACCTTGCCAGGGCATCATCCATCTCCCTCAGCATCCTTGAGTGCATCCCACCTGCTCCTATGGGCTCGCCTATGCGTCCCCTAATCCATATTCTTCCAGGATGGAAATTCCTCTCCACTGCTTGGAACAAGGAACTGGAAGTCTTGAGAGCCTCGCTGGCCACCAAGAGCCTGGCTGCAGGAAGCCTCTGCTGTGTTGCCAGCACTCATGGGCACTGCTTCCCGACATGGCATCTCCTGGAAATGTGTGGGGTGGGAGCATCCAGGGCACTGTGAGTCACCTTCTGCTAGATGGAACTTGAGTTTGGCCCCTGGCAACCTGCTGAGCTGAATCAATGCAATCTTTGAAATTTACTGCCTTTGACAATTCCTGTTTCCTTCCTCATTCCAGTTCCTCTCAGACCACGTCCTGGCATATTATATGGGACTTTCCAGGATGTGCAAGCTCGTGGTACAGCCACCAGTGCCTGGGTTTCCTATGGGCTGAGAGACCTCATGGATGCCCTGTGTGGGAGAGCTCTGGCACTCTCCCGGCTGCCCGCTGCTGCCAGAGCTTCTTTCATTTTCACTTTTCCTGCGCGCCTCTCTGTGCAGCTCCACCCGTTGCTCCAGAAGCCCGAACGTCGCAGAGGGTCCGGGTGCGTGTCTGCAGCAGCCTCTGGAAGGAGCTGCCCAGACGGGAGGAACTACAGCGCAGGAAGCCGGGGGCTGGCGGCTGGGAACTGCTCCGGTGAGTGCGGCCAGAGCAGTGCCAGCCCTGGATCTGCGGAGCATCCGGGCTGGTAGTTTGTGAGCGGGGTGACCAGCCAGGCTCCGTCCTACCGAGCCCATTTGGGCACAGGGGACAGCCCTGAGGAAGCGCAGGGGAGCCTCCCCAAAAAGGGTCGTGCGCTTTGGGGCGCTCAGTGAGTGCTGGGCGCACGCATCCCCCTGATCCGCTCTTACCGCTCCTACAGCGCTGCTGAGGACACGCTGCTGCTGTGGGCTCTGGGGACACGCTGCTGCTGGCTCTGTCTCCGCCGCAGATGTCCCGGGAGCCGTGGCCGAGGCAGCGTTCCGCCCCGCGGATCCCGCAGCCCCGCGGCGGGCGGGCGCGGCGCGCCGTGTACCTGCTGCTGGCGCTCTGTGCCGGGGCTCTGCTGCTCGCCGGGCAGCCCCTGGAGCCCACCGCCCGCAGCCTCACCTCCCACTTCGCCACCCTGCAGATCGGGGCGCTGCTCAAGGGCACCTGCTACCTGGCCGAGGAGATCTTCCACCTGGAGTCCAGGTGAGCCGGCGGGGCTGGCTGCCTGCCCGCGGCACCCTGGGGACAAGGGTGTTTCACCCTCGGGCTGTGCTGGGGCTTGCTCCTGGTCTCCCACACCTGCCCTCTGTGGCAATGATGTGCTGTGCCCAGCAGCACATGCTGTCCTCTGTCACCCTCCTGTCCCTCTCATCTCTTGCTCCCTGTCCCAACTCCCCCATATGCCCATGGATGTCTCCTCTCCGTGGTAACTCCCTAGTGTGCCCTCTCCCTGGGGAGCAGATCTTGGCCCCTAGCCTTTCCCCACCACCCAGTGCTGGAGGGCAGGGGGCTGTTGTCTCCCTTTGCTGTCCAGGGTGACATTCCATCTGCTCCCTCTGAGTCTCAGGGGTGCTGCAAGAGACCCAAGCCCTCTCCTGGCTGGGGGTACTGGAGTGTGCTGGGCAGGGTCCCACACGGCTCTGTCGTGCTCTGGAAGGTTGGTGGCATAGGCCAGGAGATGGGAGCAGCCCCAGCCACAGCTGCTGAGGGTGGGTGTGTGGCCACCAGCCTGACTTCTGTCTTCCTCTCCCACCCAGGCACCACGGCAGCTTCTGGAGGGCCCTGAGCACCTGCTTCCCCCCCGGCTGGCACGGGCCCATGCTGCTCATCTGTGGCTCAGCCTACGTGGCTCTCTTCAGTGATGGGCAGCCACTTGGCCTCCACTTCATCCTGGCCAGTCTGTGCCAGCTCCTCATCCTTGCCCTGGGGCTCCAGGTAAGGTTCCTACACCTCCAGCCTGGCCAGCTGCCCAGGGAGCCCTTCAGCCCTGAGCAGCCATGGGGACACATGGAGAGCTGTACACAGCCTCTGCATGCCCAGCCCACTCAGAGCGAGCCTGGTGGGAGGAACACTCTCAGCTCAGCCCTGCAGAGCTGATCTCCTTGGCCCCATGCTGCCAGGAGTGTTGGCAGGAGGGCCAGGCTGCCTCCTAATGAGCACAACCACTCCAGGGGATGGCACGGCCTCCCCAACATGAAAAACAGGAGTATTTTAAATCTGTCAGTCAAATCTGGTACTTGAGAGTAAATCAGAGCTGTGTGATCTCAATTATCAGTGTGATGGGGGGGCAGAGCCAAGCCCCAGGTGCCTCTGCAGCATTGGGAGGGCTCTGCTGTGCCCTGGCAGTGCTGGAAGGGTCACACAGGCGGCAGAAGGTGCTTATATCAAGCGTCTGTGGGCCAGGACACCCATCTCCACCCAAATGCACACAGAGAGCTGGCAGAGAACATTGGGAATCCCACCATCAGGCACTGGGGTGTCTCCTCTCCCCTGCTGGAAGCACGGGGCAGATGCACAAGTTGCACTGGGACACAGGATCCCAGTGGAAGGTGCAGCCAGGGAAATGCCTGGCTCACTCCAGCCCCAGTTCCCTCCTCTGCAGGGGCTGTGGGGGCTGTCAGGGGCTCTGCCCCACTGCCCTGCTTGGTGGGAGAAGGGGCTGGTGGGGTTGTTCACTCTCCAGATCACTTTGGAGTTCTCTAATCCCTGTGGAGAACTGATTGTTGCTGAAGGGCCCAGGTGGCTGCTATCATCACCTGGTCTGTCTGTCCTTCCCTCCACAGAAGCCCTCAGCAGTGGAGATGTCTGAGATGTCCGAGAGGTCCAAGCAGAACGTTGCTCATGGACTTGCCTGGTCCTATTATGTTGGGTACCTAAAAATAGTCCTGCCACGTACGTAGCTGTTTCCCTGCATTCTCATGCCTACAGATAGAAATAGCTCCTAATAACAATCCTCCCACTTTTACAGTGTTAGCAGGGAAATGGGGAGCAAGGCAGAATGCAGCTGTACCCACACCAGGCACCTCTGCCTGATGTTCTCTTCCACCAGGGCTGAAAAAGTCCATGGAGGAATTCAGCAGAGTCAATCCCAACCTGATGACATCCAGGAAGACCTGGAAGCTCCACATCTTGGTCCCTCTGAGTTGTGATGTCTATGATGACCTGGAGAAAGCTGACAGCAATATCCAGTACGTGACAGACCTCACTGAAACCACCCTGGCCCGAGCTGGCACCAAAAAGAGGGTCTACAAACACAGCCTCTATGCAATCAGGGATGAAGAAAACCAGGTATGCTGAGAGCAGCTCTGGGAGCATCATCCCAAAAGTCTTGCTGGCCCCAGAAGTGGCCGTAAGGACAGGAGACTGTCCCTCTCCTATTACATACTCCCAGCTTTCACCAGGCTTCCATGAGATGGAGAGATCCCATTCCTGTACCCCTTCCTGCTGGCTGCCTCCTCCCAGGCTCAGCTGCAGGGATGGTGGGCTTGCTTAACCCCTCCTGGAGCTGATTTAAATCCAGAAAACAGTAGAAAACTGAGTAGAAAAAAAGCAGAGAGCATCACTTCCCACAGGATTAATGCTTCCTTGTGTTGTGAAGAGGTGCTTGAAGATATCTGAGTCATTATTTGACTCCCTCCTTTGCCCCAATCACCCCTTTTCTAGGCTGGTGAGCCCTAAATCTCTCCATCTCACTCATCTCTTCCCACATCTCCTGGCAGACTGGCCCCTGTCCCTTCCCCTGGGAGGAGGGAACACCCTGGTGCCATGGATGGAGACATTCCTGCGCTGGGGGAAGTGCAGTTGGCCGCGGGTGTTTCCCACTCTGCTGCATGTGCTGATGCTGAGCTCCATCTGCCAGGCTCCTGCTGAGTCACTCTGCTTCCTGGGAGCTCCAGCAGCTCTGAACTTGGACCTGGCCTTCCAGTAATATTTGCCAGTAATATTTTCCCCTCAGCTTCCTGCCCAGTCCCTGACAGTGATGCAAGGCCCATGGAAGGCACCTGCCCCAAGGCACAGCAGTAACTTCCCTCTTCCTTCTAATTCACTCCATTAAACTTCCAGTTTACCCAGTGTAAGACTTACTGGTACCACTACTCCTCCTTGGCATGTTTATGGCTTTATCAGATTTCTCCTTGTTTCTTTGCTCAGCCTCCTTCCAGCTGTGCCTCCTCCTTTCCAATGTTTATGTTTATGTTTATGCTCTGCCCTCCAGCACTCTGTTAGGATGCTCAGACTCAGAATAATGGAATACAGAATATGCTGGGTTGGAAGGGACCCACAAAGATTATCAAGTTCAACCCCTGGCCCTGCAGAGACACCCCAACAATCCCACCCTGTGCCTGAGAGCGTTGTCCAGGAGCTTCTGGAGCTTTGGCAGCCTTGGGACTGTGACCATTCCCAGGGGAGCCTGAGCAGTGCCCAGCACCCTCTGGGGAAGAAGCTTTCCCTGATATCCAACCTACCCCTGCCCTGACCCAGCTCCAGCCATTACCTGGGTCCTGTCACTGGTCATAGAGAGCAAAGATTGGAGCTGTCCCTACACTTTCCTTTGTATAGCAGAAAGCCACCAAGAAAGTGTGATCACAGGGGAGAGATGTCTCCCTAGGGGACCAAATTCCATGGGGAAGATCACCCTCCAGGCTGCTCTTGGGAGCACTGACAAAGCCAGTGGCTGTTTTTCATGGGCAAAGGCCATGAGCCTTCCTGGCAGAGGGGACAGCTGGACCTGTCAGGCCAGCTGCTCTTTCCCTGCTCTGCACAAGACAGGGGGACACTGGGGCCAGACCATATCCCTGTCCCAGTGTTCCCAGTGTTCCCAGTGTTCCCAGTGTTCCCAGTGTTCCCAGTGTTCCAGTGCAAGGCAGGCCAAGGAGCTGCCGAGAGGTCCTGAGTGCTCTGCCCAGTGCCAGGGGCTCCCAGCAGCCCCTTGCCCAGCCCTCCTGTCCCCTTGTCTCCTTCCATCCCTGCAGCTCTGGCACTGTGCTGTGGAATATGCCACCCCGCTGCAGTCCCTCTGGGCCATGTCCCAGGATGAGTGTGCTGCCTTCAGCCGGGAGGAGCGCCTGGAGCAGGCCAAGCTTTTCTACAGGACCTTGGAGGACATCCTGAAGGGCTCCAAGGAGTGTGCAGATACCTACCGGCTCATTGCCTACGAGGGTGAGTGAGGGGAGGGGGTGGGGGTACCCAGGACAGTGGCTGTGCCCTTCCAGCCCTGAGTGACCTAGGATCAGTGTCTGGAGTGACCTCGGATCAGTGTCTGTGCAGAGCTGGGCTGATGACCCCAGTCAGGGGGCCCTGGTGGAGGAAGGGAGGGGCTGCATTCCCACATAGGAATGTCACTGAGCATGGCATCACTGGCTGGGTGAGGGAGGGCATTGTCCCACTCTGCTCTGGGCTGGGGTGGCCTCACCTCGAGCCCTGGGGCAGGTCTGGGCACTGCAATAAGAGAAGGATCAAAGCTGTGAGGGAGTGTCCAAAGGAGGGCCGTGGGGGTGGTGGAGGACTCAGGGGTCACATGAGGAGCCACTGAGGACACTTGGCCTGTCCAGCTGGAGAAGAGGAGACTGAGGTCAGACCTCCCCAGGGGCTGCAGCTCCTTCTGAGGGGCAGCTTTGATCTCTTCACTCTGGGACCAGGGACAGTACTCAAGGGAATGGCTGGAGCTGTGCCAGGAGGATTTAGTCTGGATATCAGGAAAAGGTTCTTCCCCCAGAGGGTGGTCAGGCACTGAACAGGCTCCCCAGGGAATGGTCCCAGTCCCAGGGCTGCCAGAGCTCCCAGGAGTGTTTGGACAATGCTGTGCGACATGGTGTCTGTGCAGGGCCAGGAGTTGCCCTGGATGATCCTTGTGGATCTTTACCAACTCAGAGTATTCCATGATTCCATAATTCTAAAGACTTCCTTTCGGTGGGTCTGAGGAGCAGGAAAGGTGGTGGCAGCACTGGTTGTCCCAGCCGAAGTCCCCACGGGGACCTGAGACAAGCTGTCTACTGCAAGGATTAAGTGTAACAGCAGGCATGCAGGGGAAGCAGCAGCTCCCTCACTGTTGATGTTCCTGGAAGAAGCTGCTGGGGCTGTCAAGCCCTCCCCAGCAGTGGGATGAGTGTGTGCTGGCTCGGTGCCATTCCTGCTGACAGGGGATGGGAGGGAGCGAGGCTTTCCCTCATTCCCATCATCTTTTCGTCTCCCATCTCCTCACCTCCACCAGATGAAATCAGCATCGTGCTGTAATGAATGTCGATTTTTTCAGAGGAAACTCAGCACTCTCCCTAATGGGGAGAAGCATTTCCATCCAGCGAGGCAGTTCCCATCACAAGCACTACTGGGAATCCAGCACACAGTGCCTGTGATTTTACACTCCACTCTACACTTTATGTTTAAATTTTTTCCCTCTGCCATGCTGAAAGTGGGAAGTAAAAGCTGTATTTTTGACTGTGCAGGAAATCCTGCATATTTTGGGCTATCTCACAGAGACTTTGCTCCCAGGAAAACCAGTGAAGGAAGGTTTTGTCTTTCTTCTGTTCCAGAGCCAGAAGAAGCAGAGACCCACTTCTTGTCCAGAGAGATCGTGTGGCACTTGCGGCAGGAGCACCACGAGGAAATTGCCGTGCTCGAGGGGAGCCACCCACACACCCCATCCACAGCCCTGGACTCAGCAGAGCTCAACCTCCAGATCAGCGTGTCAGACCTGCCACAGCCCCTGCGCACTGATGGCTTCTAACACACAGCCCCTCACCACCCCTTGGGGCTCAGGTCACCTTTCCCCAGTCCCCTTTGTCTGTCCATGGCTGCGACCCCCAGCTCCCACCCAAACCTCCTGTGCACCACGGTTACTGGAACAGCTGACTCAGCCCACAGCCCTGTGACATACTTCTCATTTTCTTTGTTATGTACAGCTCATATATTCTTCTGTGGGTGTACTGTTTGGTTTTTTTTTTTTTATCTGCTTTGAGTTGTGTCATATAAAGCACTCTCCTCTCTGGGACAAGTCACAGTATCCTAAATTTTGGGCACAATGTGCAGTCTGCCCCATGTGGGATAGGAAAAGGTGGTTGGGCACTGAACAGGCTTCCCCAGGGAATGGTTGTGGCTCTAAGGCTGCCAGGGCTCCAGGAGCACTTTGGTGATGCTCTCAGGGAAAGGGTGGGATTGTTGGGGTGTCTTTGCAGGGCCAGGAGTTGGACTGGATGGTCCTTGTGGGTCCCTTCCAGTCCAGGACATTCCATGATTCTGTGATATGCTGTGGTGTTGGACAGGGCTTTGGAAATGCCAGCCACTAGTGTGCCTGTGTGTGCTGGGACAAACACACACAGCCCATGTGGCCAGACTCATGGGGCAGCTTCTGCAGGCACAAGGAGCATGTCCAAGACTTCTATCGGAGCCTCCAGCCTGACCAAAAATGTTGGTGGAAGAGCAGGCTCACCCAGGATGGGGAGATGTTGGGCAGGTGCAGGCTGGAGCTGAGACAACAGCCTTGCTCCTGCCCTTGGCTGCTCAGCTCCTTTTAGAATCACAGAACCCTGGAATTACTAAGGCTGGAAAAGCCCTCTAAGGTCATTGAGTCCAACCATTAACCCAGCACTGGTCCCCACATGCCACATCCATGTGTTTTTTAGTATTTCCAGGGAGAGTGACTATTCTGCACAGCTCATTCCAATGCCTGACAATGCTTTCAGTGAATAAATTCTTCCTGATGCCCAAACTGAACTTTCTCTGGGGCAGTTTGAGGCCTTTTCCTCTGGTGCTATCCCTTGTTCTTTGGAAGCAGAGCCCCACCTGGCTGTTAAGAAGATGAAGAGAGGGAGATGGTGCTGCCTGAGCCTCCTTTTCTCCAGGCTGAGCCCCCCCTCAGCTCCCTCAGCTCCCTCAGCTGCTCCTCATCAGGTGCTCCAGACCTTTCCCTAGCTCCATTCCCTCCTCTGGACATGCTCCAGCCCTTCAATGTCTTTTGTGTTGTGAAGGGCCCAGAACTGGACACAGAATTCCAGATGCCTCACCTGGGCTATATATGTAGGACTCCACCTTTCATGCATGTGGGAGAGCATGGTGGGAGATCTCTCCCCAGCTCCAGCCCAGTGAGCTTTCAGGAGAAATTTGGCTGCATGTTGGCCCTGCTGGCACTGGGAATTGGAACCCATTTCAGGATGGGTTCCAATTCAGTTCAGCAGTAAAACCTTAATCTGCAGCCTAATCTCTGGGTACTGCATCTGTGCAAAAATGGCAAAAACGGCAGATGAAAGGGCTGTGAAGGGAGGGTTGGGACAACAAAAGCCACTGCAAAGAGGCAGCTGGTTTGCAGAGGTATCAGGAATCCTTGCTGAGGCCTCTGGGATGTGCCAAGTGCCTGGTGCTGAACTGACTGGAGAGGGAAGACAGCAGGTGAGGGACCTGGTAGGAGACACCCTGAGTGCAGGGAGCAGAGTGGGAGTCTGGCCCTGGGGTGTGGCAGGATGTGGGTCCTGGTCACTGAGCAGCATTCCTAAGGGCACAGAGCAAATGCTGTAGGCATCTGCTGAGATGCAAGGGAAATGCATCAGGGCTGAGCTCAGCAACATGGGAACAGCCAGCAGCAGCTGTGCGAGCAGCAAAGCCACTGCAGCCCCCAGGGCTCACACCTCCAAATCCCTCCTTGTGGGGCACAGCTCTGTGTCCTCCTGGATGCCCTGCTCCCTTACCATGTGGAAGCTTCTTATCTCACCCACCACTGCAGCCAGGCTGGGCTGGAGATGTCGATAAGCTCAGGCCATATTAGAAGGGGACAGGTTGAAAGACAGGCACAAGCCCAGAGGAAATCTGACAGCACAGCCTTGTTCCAGCAGCAGCCGTGCTGCCAGCCAAAGGCTCAGCTCCCGCCACTGCTCAAGGGCACAGCCGGGGCCAAGGTGAAAGCCTTTGCTGGCAGCAGGAACCAGAGCAGGGCTGGATCAGAGGCAGGCAGATCAAACCTCAGGAGTGGCAGCTTGCTGCTAAGCTGGCAAACACAGAATAACCAGTTTCCCCTTGAGCTCTCCAACAGCACAAATAGCTCAGTTTTAGTGCTAATCACAGCATCCCACAGCAGGTCTGACTCACACTCAGGACCCTCTGGCTTGGAGGCAGACCCATCCTGATCCACGGGGAGCAGCAGTGCCACCACACCTCAGCAAGGTGAGCTGAGCAGGTACAGAGGCCACCACAATCCAGCAGGTCCAGGTGCAGCAGGGAGGGAGGTTCACAGCCAGGATCCTGCTGAGCAAGGCACAGAATGGCTGCATCCTCCCTCCAGCCAGGGCTGGGGCCAGGGCTCAGCTTGGACGCAGCAAGGACAGGGCTTCTCCCAGCCCTACCTCACATCCCAGCTGTTTTCCCACCAGAAATCCCAGGATCCACCAGCAGGGACCCATTTCTGCTGCTCCACACAGCACAGAGCCTCAGTGTGTAACCTCAGGGGGCTGAGAGCTGAGTTCCCTCACAGACCCTCTCAGGGCAGGTGCTCAGCTTCTACCATGACCTACAAAAACTGATCCTCAAGGAATCCCAGAATGGCTTGGGTTGGGAGGGACCTTAAAGCTCATCTCATTCCCATCCCCGCCATGGGCAGGGACACCTTCCACTATCCCAGGGTGCTTCAAACCCCATCTGAGCTGGCCTCGGACACTTCCAGGGATAGCCACAGCTCCTCTGGGAAGCCTGTGCCAGAGCCTCACCACCCTCACAGGAAACAACTCCTTCCCAGTAGACGATATAAACCTGCTCTCTGTTCTGCAGCTGGTGAGGCTGGCAATGGGTTCACCTCTGGGAGTGAGAGTAGTGACTGATCACAGGGCTCTGCTGCCCTCACATGTTTTTCACCAATACCCAAATTTTCCAGGTCAGCCTTGCACTAAGTGGCACTTTTCAAGTGGTGTGACTGTGTTCCAAGAAAGGCCCTTGCAATCACTCACATAGCTATTTTATTTTAATTTATTTTATTTTACTTTACTTTATTTTAACCTTTCATGAAGTAAAAATTCTGCTTGAAGTGTGGCTAGTTTGAGGAAAATGTCAGGTTCACTAAGTCCACACCTGCCTCTGGATAAAGTCTGGAATCCTGCAAAGCAAGGAAACAGCAGCTCAGCACTCAGCCTTCAGCAATGGTTGGACTTAAACTGGCTATTAATATTAATAACAATATTAATGCTTCTTCTTTGGGCTGCACCTGCCACTGCCTCCCGAGCCCCTTTCCTTTTCCCAGTGCTCAGTGGGAGCAGTGTAATAAACACAGAGAATGTATCTAAATTAACTTGGAGAGCAGCAGCCCCACAGCCCCCAAGGCTTCACGGAGCTGCCTCGGTGCTGGCGTAGCACCCATGAGAGTAACACATACATAACCCCCAGCACCACGGGTTTTAATTAAATTGTGCCAAGCACCTGAAAACAACATCTCCCACGGTTCCTCAGCCTTGCCTGCAGTTCTGCAGTGCCTGTTTTCCAAGCTGGAAGTGCAGCAGTCCAGGTTTCACTGGCAGCTTCAGTGGCCTGTCAGCTGGAGCGTGGCCCCAGCACAGCTCCGTGGGGCTTTGGGCTCACACAAGAGATGGAACAGCCCCAGGTTGTGCCAGGGACTGGATATTCAGGAAAATTTCTTCACTGAAAGGGTGGTCAAGCACTGTGACAGGCTGCCCTGGGCAGTGCTGGAGCCACCATCCCTGGAAGTGCTCAAAAACCGTGTGGGTGTGACTCTTGGGAGCCCAGAGCTTTTTAACGTGTTTTTTTTTTTTTGAGCTTGGCAGGGCTGCGTTGAAGGATGGATTGGATGATCACAGAATCATTTAGGTTGGAAAATGTTATAAATAAGAAACAAAAGTCTCAATATTCAGCAAAATTTAGATTGCTTCATTTGATATAGATGGATCAAGCAGCGCTGGGGAACATGAGGGGTCACTGCCCACACCACGCCCCACCAAACCTTGGTTTGCAGCCTCTTCTTATGCTACGGTTTCTCATTGTAATCAATAATTTTTGTTTTTTTGCTGTCATAATTCTGTCAAGTAAGCAGTGGTGGTCGAATAAACATCCGTATCCATCTGGTCTTTGTAGATAACCACCAGCAAAATCTGGAAGTCTGGTTCTTGAGATAGGCAGCATTGATCAAAAGCAGGAAAGACTATTGGGAAGTCTGATTTTGCAAGCTGGTAGTCAATACAACTTATTTGGAAAATGTAACATAACATAACAATTTAAAACAGAATTATTTAATCATGTATTTTCCTTTATCTAGTGTCCATGCTTCACTTCAGAGCTTAGTATTCTGGTTTATACAAACCCCAATACTTTTGTAATTAACATGAATCTTTTATCAAATATCACAAAAAGAACTCCAGTCAATTTTTTTCTTTCCTTATTCTGTTATTTCTGGGAGTGTATGTGCCCAACAGAGTGACAGATTTGCCCCAGGCACTAAGATAGGTGAAAAGCATCAATATCTGTTCAGTAATTACTTTACTACCATTAATACCATACTAATTGATACTAAATATTTTAGTTATACTTTAATATCATACAACTATTGATACTAAACATTGATTTAGTATCAATATTGCTTCAAAAACATTGCACTGCTCTAGTAGCTAGAACTACCTATACTATGTAGTAAATAATTCTGAATAAGACCTTATAGCATAATTCTTACAATCATAAATTTACATATTTTATTTATATAAATATTTTTGGGTTACCACCCTTAATGACAAAGTGATATAAAGGCTCAACTGCACTGCTTTAGGCATAAAACACTGGCCAAGCTTGGGACTAGATCAGACTCCTCAGGGAGGAAGAGCTCTGTGGAGCTTGGTACCTCCATCCATCCGGAGGCTGTATCCTGGAAGCCCTGACCGCGCTGAGGGGCGGCCGTGAGCTCTGTCCGCCCGGCCCGGGGCAGGCGCGGGGATGCCGGTACCGCGTTAAAGCCCGACCGCGCCTCAAGAAGAAACACCGCCCGCCAAGATGGCGCCGGCCGGCCGGCGTGAGGGAGCAGGGGCTGTCACGTGACTCCGCTCCACCCAATCAGCGCCGGGTGACGCCTCCGTGGCGGGAAGGGGCGCGCGGGAGGAGTCACTGCCTCCGTGACAACCAATCAGCGGCGGCTTGGCGGCGGGGATGTCACGTGCCTCCCCGCCAGCCAATCGGCGGCGGCGCCAAGATGGCGGACGATAAGGTGAGCGGGGAGAGCAGGGGCTGAGGAGCTGCTGGGGCTTTGGGGAGGCCGCGCCGGTTCCTCCTGCGGCGGGAGCGGGAATCACCTCCGTGTCTCCTGCAGGACTCGCTGCCTAAGCTGAAGGACCTCGCCTTCCTGAAGGGGCAGCTGGAGAGCCTGCAGCGCAGGGTGGAGGACGAGGTGCAGGCCGGCGTGGGGCAGGTAACGTGCTCGGGGCGGGCCGGCCGGCCGCCCTCTCTGACAGGGACTGATGTGGGGGGAAAAAACAAATCCCAGGGAAAAAACAACCCACAACTCACCCCTGGGGCACGTCCTGTGTCTCCCCCTCCCCGAACCCGGCCAGCCGTGCCTCACTCACTGTGCTCTCCCCTCAGGACGGATCGCTGCTGGCATCGCCCTTTCTCAAAGGCTTCCTGGCGGGATACCTGGTAGCTAAGCTCCGCTTCTCCGCCGTCCTGGGCTTCGTGGCCGGCACCTGCACGGGGATTTATGCTGCCCAGAACTACTCCGTGCCCAATGTTGAGAAGACGATTCGGGACTATGTGAATTCACTGAAAAAAGGTCGGGACTAGCGAGGAGGAGCCCGGAGGCAGCAGGGACTGCAGGAACGGTGTTCCTTAGGTAGCAGGCACAGAGTATCCCCAGGGCTCTGGGAGGCACATCACCTGCACCCTTCTTTTCCCTGGAAAAGGGCTTTGCACCACAGCACTGCGACACGTCAGGGGGCTGGGGATGGGTGTTTGTTGGGCATCATGGCAGCAGTGATCACTGCACTAACCCACAGCAGCTTGAGAGCACTGAGGGGCTGCCGGCTGCCTTCTCCCCTTACCTTTCCCTGTGCCCCTGTGGACTGAGGGGCTGCTGTGACCGATGTGCCCTGCCACCCAGCCCACGGTGTGCCCTGGCAATATGCTTTGTGTGGCTTCTCAGGAAGGCTTGTAGTTCTCCTCCTAACGAGAGACAGCACCCTGCTCTCCTGCTGCGTCACAAATGTTGCAGGGAACATCCTGCTCGAATCAGGCTCATTAAATTCTTGGTATTTGGTCTCTTCAGTGTTGCAGGGTGAGAGTCTGTCTGGCCTCTCTACACTGGCAGCAGCTTACTCGTGCTGGAAATGGGGATGTTTGGGAATGCTGCTGGCTCTGCCAACAGGCTGCTCCAGAGGGGGCTGTGGGCACTGATGCTGCTGCTGTCTGTGGCCATCTACGGCTCTCACGCCCCCCTCCTGACCCTCTGCAAGGTGGATGGGGCCATCCCCTTCAGCTCCACGTCCGTGGTGGTCCTCGTGGAGCTGACCAAGCTGGCGCTGTCCCTCCTGTTCCTGCTGGCAGGGGCACAGGAGCCGCTGGGAGCAGCGCTCTCCTGGCGTCACGCTGCGCCCTTCGCCCTCTCCGCCCTGCTCTACGCTGCCAACAACAACCTGGTGGTGCACATGCAGCTCTTCATGGACCCCAGCACCTTCCAGGTGCTCAGTAACCTGAAGATCGTCAGCACGGCGCTGCTCTACAGCCTCCTGCTGCGCCGGCGCCTGGGCGCGCGCCGCTGGCTGGCCCTGCTGCTGCTGCTGGCCGCCGGCGTCACCTACAGCTGCGGGGGGCTGCGGGGACACGGGGACCCCGGCGGGATGCGCCTGCACGTCACGCCCGTGGGGCTGCTGCTGCTCTCCGTGTACTGCCTCATCTCCGGCCTCTCTGCTGTCTACACTGAAGCCATCCTGAAGAGCCAGGCGCTGCCGCTCAGCCTCCAGAACATCTTCCTGTACTTCTTTGGGGTCCTGCTCAACCTGATGGGCTCCGTGTGGAGTGGCATGGAGGGAGGGTTCCTGGAGGGCTTCTCCCTGTGGGTGCTGGTGGTCGTGCTCAGCCAGGCTCTGAATGGCCTCATCATGTCCGTGGTGATGAAGCACAGCAGCAACATCACCAGGCTCTTTGTTATCTCCTGCTCCATCCTGGTCAACGCTCTCCTCTCTGTTGCCCTCTTCAACCTGCAGCTCACCCTCCTCTTCTTCATGGCCGTGGCGTGCATTGGCCTGGCTGTGTACCTGTACTATGGAGTCACATAGTCACTGCCTTCCTCCCACATGTCTGGGCAGCCCCAGCTCTTCCTCAGGGCTGGAATCATTCCTGGTGGGTGCCTGCACAGCTCCAAGGATCCCCTGAGGAACAGTACTCGGGGAGAGCAGCCTGTCCCTGCTTCCACAGGGAAACTGTGCCCTGCTCCAGTCTAGCCAGGCTCTGTGCCATGGGGTTCCTATGGGGGGGTCCTGAACCCCTTGTGCATGTCTCATAGCCTCAGGATGTGCCAGGGGAGGTTCAGGTTGGACCTTAGGAATAATTTCTTCACAGAAGGGATGGTTAAACATGGGAAGGGGCTGCCCAGGGAAGGTGGTGCAGTCACCATCACTGGAGGTGTTTCAGGACTGCACATGGCACTTAATGCCATGGTTTAGTTGACAGAATGATGTTGGGTTACAGGTTTGACTTGATGATCTTGGAGGTCTTTTCCTGCCTAAATGATTCTGGGACTGTCTCATATCCTCAAGCTGCTTCCCCACACCACAGTGGCCCGGGAATGCTCTGGCAGTAATTGGCCCTGCTGCACCTCCTGCCAGCCCAGCATGGGACTGGTGCTGTTTCAGCTCCCATGGATGCTGCTTGATCCCTACCACTCCTGGTGCTGCTTCCCTGGGCCTCTCCCACCTCCACGGTTTTCCAGCCTAGCCCCTGCTGTCCTCAGGGCCCATTTCCCCTTCCTGGGCACAGTGTCTCTGCAGAGCAGACAGGGACTGGGGCATGTGGGAACTTTCACCTGCTTCCCAAAAGGGAGATGCCCCCCATATTTGTACCAAGTTTCTGGCAGGCAGAGGCCACTCGGGATATTAAAGCTGCGGTTCAACAGCATCTGTGTGTCTGTCCTGTCTGTCCCGTGTCTGCCTGCCCTGTGGGTTGGTGGCTTTGCCCCTTGGGACAGGTTTGGGGGCCAGGGGTGTGTCCAAGACAACACTCATGGGTGAAGGGCACCCACTTTATTCCATGTGGCCACAGCTGGGGGCTGCCAGCCCTCCCTCCAGGCTGAGCCTGTGCCCCCACAGGCAGGTTCCCAGCATCGAGCAGGGTTTCCCTCGGGAGCACCAGCCTGAGCAGCCTGTGCCTGGGATAACTCGTGCCTTGGGCTGGCCGTCTCCTGGCGTCACTGGTGGCTCGGTGCAGGGAGGGGTGCGCAGGGACCCCGTGTCCCCACGCCCTGGGCGTGGCTCAGGGGGTCTGTGTGGTGCCATCGGCCCTGCCTGCCCGTCGGGTGTCCCGCAGGTGCTGGTTGTGCTCGGCGAGTTCCACGGCGTCCCGGAGCACCTCCTGCAGCAGCGCCCGGTGCCGGCGCTCCAGGGCCTCCCGCTGCTCCTCTGCCAGGCGCTGCTGGTCCCGGAGCACCTGCGGGATGCCCGGGGCACTCTGGCACAGTCCTGGCACAGCCAGCAGAGCTGTCCCCAGCCCTGCCTGCCCACCTGCAGCAGGTGCTGTTTGCAGGCCTGCATCTCCTGGCGGTGACAGTGCAGCAGGGCCTCCAGGTGCCACTCAGCCGCCTCCCGCTCCCTTAGCGCTGCCTCCAGGCTCAGGCCCAGCACGGTCACCTCCCGCTGCCAGCGCTCTGTGCCCCACTGTTGGGGACAGGGACAAGGTCAGGGCAGCTCCAGGCTGTCCCCGCTCCCTTGGGCTGCACCAGGGAGAGCAGTGCCAGGGGAGAAGATGCTGAAGCTCGCAGTGCCTGTGCCCACCTCCCCGCTGTGCTCCTGGGCTGGCATGGCAGCAGCCCCGAGCTCCTGCTGGAGCTGCCGGCAGTGCTGAGCCCGCAGCCGCTGCCGCTGTGCCCTGGCCAGGGCGCGCTGCACCTCCGGGGATGGGCACGGCTGGCACCGCCTCCCTGCCTGGAGGAGAGCAGAGCGGGCTCGGGTGGTTCCAGAGCCAGTGCTGGCAGCACAAAGCTGGCCCTGCACAGGGACCCTGTCACCCTGTCACACTCACGCTGTCACACCCGGGCCGTGGCTGTGACACTTTGCTCTGGGATGGCTCCTCCAGCAGCCCCTGCCCTGTGCTGACCAGAGCTCGGTTGTCCCCTCCCTGGCTTCTGCTGTCACCCCGTCCTGCTGGGTGGGGACAGGGGAGGAGGATGAGTGTGACATGGGGGGCTGAAGAAGGACGTTCAGATGGAGAGTGAAGCCTTTCCCACCATGTAAAGCCATGCTCTGTGCCCACATATCCTCCACCCAGTTGTGGGATGCGTGCCTGGCCCCACGCTCCGGCTCTGCTGGCTCCAGGCTGGCACTGGTCAGGGGTGTCTGCGTCCCAGGCTGCTGGCCTGGTGCTGTATTCCCTGCAGAGACCTGGTCCTGTCAGAGAAGATGTTAGAGGGACACAGCTGGGATTCAGGGCTTTTCCTGTGCCAGACTGTCCCTGGCCTGGCCTGGCCTCTGCCCACCTCAGCACTGGGCTGGTGCATCTCACTTGTCACTGCCTGCTTTTTCTCCCACCTTTGACTCTTCAGCACCTGGAAAAGGGGAACTGGAGGTCCTTGTTGGGGTGTTTCAGACCTCTAGGCCTGGCATGGCTGCAGGGACACATCTCACCCCTGGGGCAGCTTCAGCCCCTGCCCTCAGTGCTGGACAAGGGTCCTGACACCAGGATGGGTCAAGAGCCTGCACCTTACCCAGCCCAGGGAATGAGTGCCATCCCGGTCCCATGGATCTAGGGATTCAGGGGATGGTTCCAGGGGTTCAATCCCATGGACCCAGGGGTATTCCCCACCTTCAGCTCCCTCAGGGCCTTCTGCAGCTGGGCCACAGCTGTGCCCTGCTCAGTGAGACCGGATCCAGCCAGCAGCTCCATCCGCAGCACTCGGATCTCCCTCCGGCACACCGCGATCTCCTCCTCAGGGTCCCAGAGGGTGGCAGAGATGGTCTTGGCCAGCCCCTTCACCCTCTCAGCCAGCCCCAGAGCTCCCAGGATCTCCTCTCTGGAGGTGTCTGGGAGGACAACGAGCCCTGGGCAGGGGCCATGGGGGGCCACCAGCACAGGGGGTCCTGGTGCAATGGAGGTGAGTGGAGCTGGTGTCCAGCTTCCAATGGCTGCAGGTGTCCCTGGGCAGCAGCCAGGGACCGAGTGCTAGGTGTGGGGCAGGGTAGGGGCAATCCTCAGGAAAGGGGCATCCAGAGTGTGTCCCAGTCCCAGGAGCTACCTGTCAGTGACACACACAGCAGCAGGAAGGTCAGGCTGTTCCCCTCCAGCAGCCGCTCCACGATCCAGGGCAGGCAGACAGCACCAGGTTCCCTGCACTCCCTGCACATGGGGAGAGACACCCCAAGAGAGGGCTCCACACCACAGCAACCCACGAATGGGTTGGCCACACATGTCCCCAAGCCCCTGTCCCCAAGGAACTGTGACACCCCCTTGGTTCCCAGCCATGGGCTCCCACTGGGGTGTGCCTCTTGCTTCACCTCCAGGAATGGAATTCCCTGACCCACAGCAGGCACAGGGGTGTGCTGGGGTGGGAACACAGGTCGGTGCCGGTACGTACAGCCTGGGGCAGGGCATGGTGGCCCCTGGGGACACCAGGATCCTGAGGGCCGAGCGCTGGCGCCTGCCACCCTCCAGCTCTCGCTCCACAGTGAGAGTGAAGAGGCTGCCAGACCTGGGGAGAGGCCAGTGTGGGAGTGGGGCTGCAGCAGAGCCAGCCCCAGAACCCCATGGCCCAATCCTTCCCAACCTGTGGGATCTGGGCCAAATCCTCTCCTCACCCCTGCACAGCTGAGCGCCCGTCTGCGAGGGGCTGCTGAGCACAGCCCTGGAACAACGTTGGGATGGCAGCCAGCCCCCTGGCATAGGCACTGATGGCAGCGTGGGCATCGGGCACGGCCATTTCTGTTGCCTCTTCCACCATCCTGGAAGCAGAGGGAGACAAGACCAAGTGAGGAGGGTCACATCCACCCCCTGGAGTCGCTGAGGAACACCCCTGGCCATGCTGTGACTGGGCACTATGCTCCCTGCCCAGCCCCACTCCTGATGTTGGGGTACCAGCCCCCAGGAGCATCTGCTCAGCCATGGGGCATCAGGTACCTACAGGCCCAAGGGTGCCACATCCATCACTTGCAAGGCTCGGCCATCAGGACGGAGCAGGTCCCAGGCTTTGTCATGGGTGCTGACCTGGAATGAGGGGGCTGCTTTAGGCAGGGGGCAGGAAAAGGGGGCTGCTGGCATCCCACACTCACCAGGGGCACACACTGCTTGTGGCCATGCACAGGTGAGGCTTGAGAAAGGCTGATTTTGGGGTAACTCCCAGCTTTTCCAGCCCTGGCACCAGGGAAGAGCAGAACCCTGTGTGGAACTTATCAGATCTCTGGCAGCATCCCAGAGCCAAAGGGCAGGACCCAGCCCAGTGGCAGGAGCTGGCATCACTCCTGTGCAGATCAAGGCCACACTGGAGGGACCTTCAGGCCACAGGGAGCAGTGACTGGCCCAGAAAGCCCAGCTGTGATGGGAGCAGGAAGGGGTTAGAGGGCTCCTCTGATCCCACCATGCTGCTGGAGCCCAGGAGGTGCTCTGTGGGCTGCTAAGGCTTCCCACATCTGGGAAATCCTGGAAAGAGGTGAGAACACCTGGAATCCAAAGGTCTCCAGTCCCTGGTCACCCTCTGGATGAGGGGATTGGATGCCAATACAGGGCAATATGTGCTTTTGGCACAGCAGGATCTGGGCAGTGGCAGAGAGGGAATGGGACCCTCATGCCAGGACATCCTGCCCTGCTCCTGCCCTACCTGGACCAGACTGACCATCTGCAGGCTCTGTGTGTCATCCCCCAAGGCCTCCAGTTCCTGGAAGATGGTGTTGATCACCTGTGGACAAGATGGGAGCTGTTGGTTCCCAGGTTCTGTGGCTGGATCTCAGCCCCTCCCTGGTGGGACTGGGTTCTGTTGGGTGACCCAGGAGCCCAGCACTGCACAGTTGTGCTGTCCCCTCTTCCTGCCACCTGTGCCCTGTGCCCTTACCTGCCAGATGACACTCTGGAAGGGCAGCTGTGTCCCAGGGCCACGGGGGTCCCACAGCAGCAGGGACATGCTGTAGCCAAGGGGGACCAGGGCCAGCTGGGGTCTTGCCAACTCCAGGACCTTCTCCTGGAAGGAGAGACATATCCAGCAGGACAGGGTCAGCATGGCACAGCCATGGCAGCCACAGCATGGAATGGCCAGCATGCAGCAGATGGCTCTGGCTCATGTGGCTGGGGACAGAGGAGGACTTGGGGTTCTCAGTACCTGTCCTGCATCCAAGTGGAAAACACCATCGACAGCCAGGGAGCTCTCCTGGTGCGAGGGAGGGGGATAATGTTCAGCTTTCCCCTATCCCAGCATGACCTGGGCAGGGCAACGGAGGCACTGGGCACGCTGGGATGGAGATGGCAGGGGTGGCACAGAGGGCCTGGCATGGGCAGGGGTGAGGAGAGACCCCCTCCCTTCCCCTGTTCTCTGGGAGCCCCCAGGAAACTCCTGCAAGGGAGGAGCCCATAGGGGTGTAGGGCAGGATCAGGCTAAGAGCTTAGCTCCCAGCAGGGTCCCAGCGATGGCAGGGGGTGGGACAGAGCCCCTGCTCCCTCCTGGTTCCCCAGGGACCCTCATACCCTGCATGTCCCTGTCCTGCAGCTCTCACCTGGAGCTCCTTCCCAGCGAAGAGCAGCCGTAGAGGATCCTTGCTGCTGACCACCCAGCTCTCTCCTGGCCCTGAAAACACCAAGTGTGGGATGGTGTGGGGGGTCACCCCACCTGTCCCAGCCCTGTCCTGCCCTCCTTGCAGCCTGGAGCCGCATCCCATGGCTTCCCATCATTGCTGAGCCCTCCTGCTATGACTCAGAGCCACCAGGAGGGGAGGACACCCTGTCCCTGCCAGCACTGCCCAGACCAGCCTGGCCACTGCTCCCAGTGCCACCACAGCTGTGGCTGCCACCCTGTCCCCTTGTTCCCTGGTGTGGGGGTTCAGGGGAAGGCTCAGGGATGTCCTGAGCTCTACCTGCTGCCTGGTGGAGTCCCAGAGCTGCTCGCACGCTGACATCCTGCTCAGCCTGCCGGGATAGAGGGGGAAGGAGCCACACACTCAGCACCACCAGCAGCTGGATGAGACCCCAGCGAGCTGGGCAGCCCCCACAGATCCTCCAAGATGGGCTATCCCCCACCATGGCACTCACCTCGTCCATGGGCAGTGTGGCAGCAGCCGCCCCTGAGCTGCTGTTTGGCCAGGGCAGGGATGGGGTTACCTGGGAGATCCAGTTCTCCTGCATTATTGATGGACGTGGGCAGAGCCAGAGCCAGCCTGGAGGCACCCTGTTCCAGGGGCTGAGCCCTGCTGGCCAAGGAATCAGCGGGATCACAGAGGGCAGGTGGTGCCTGGAGCCACTCACACAACTGGGGTGCTCCCAGCTCCAGGAGGGACATCCCTGTCAGCCACATCCCTGTCAGCCATGGCTGGGATATGAGGGACCTTGGACTGCCATACAGGCTGTGACCACAAACCACAGAATCACTGAGGATGAGTCACAGCAGGAGAGCACAGAAGGAAATGCCAGTGCTGAGGATCCCCATTGTCTGTGGAAATGCCGATGGTGGAGGCCAGGAGAGAGGGCCCAGGGCAGCCCCTGCCCTGCTTTGGACAGGACCAGGAGGAGCAGATGCACACGTGTCCCTCTGACTGCCTGTTCCCTGTCCAGAGTGAGACCAGTGCCCCTGCCCCCCCAGAACTGCCTCACCTGTGCCTCAGGTGTGAGGCTGATGCCAGCTGGACACAGAACAGGCAGCACTGGGGGCTCCAGGTGACATGGCACGGACAAGAGGGGCATCTTAGGGCTTGGGGAGTTGGAGATGGCCAGAAGGAAAACCCCATGGGAGGGTGGAGCCCTGGGACAGAGCAGGGCACGGGGCTTTGAGGGGTTCCCCAGCACTGGGCTGGGGAAAGCCACAGCGGGATCATGCTGGGGGAAAGTCCTGCTCCACAAGGGAGCCCAGACTGGGGGTTCCAGGGGGACTCCAGGAGCCCATCACCAGCATTTGGGGGTCCTGTGAACCTTCCCAGGGAGCCCCTGTGGGGCAGCACTGGGGGGAATGGTCACACATCCCCCTCACACTCTGTGGCCCTGACCAGGCAGACAGCCCCATGTGAGTGTTCCCAAGGGATAGCAAAGCCTAGGATCCAGGATTCTGGGATTTCTCCTTCCTCATCCACCAGCCAGCAGCTGCTGCTCCCTGTTCTATGTCCAGCCAAGGATTCCCAAGGTGCAGGGGCACCCTGATGCACACCCTGGTTAACCAGCAGAGCCAACTCCCTGAGCCACCAGCCACCCTCCCACAGCCCTGGGCACGGCCCCACCCTCCCGTCGGGCTGCTCAGGGCTGGCACAGCCCCACAGCCCCCCCACCCCAGGCAGGGACACACTCTGGACATGCAGCAGAGCCTGGGTCCATCACGATCCACGCCTGGACCCTGTGCTCTTGCTTCTGGTCCTCCACACTCTGTTTTCCCCCCAGCCCCAGCCAGCCCAGGCTGTGTTTGCCTGCAGTCATGTGTACCTGTGCCCAAACACAGAGGGAGGGACACAGCAAACACCCGGGCACAGCCTTCAGTGCAGAGGCAGGACAGGCCCCGGGGAAGGAGAGCAGGGCTTGGCCAGGCGAGCACTGCCTGCCTGCCACCAGCCCCTTCTCTTCACAAGGACACAAGGAATGGCTTCCCACTGACAGAGAACAGGGTTAAATGGGATATTGGAGAGAAATTCTTCCCTGTGAGAGTGGTGAGGCCCTGGCATAGGCCACCCAGAGCAGCTGTGGCTGCCCCATCCCTGGAAGTGTCCAAGGCCAGGTTGGATGGGGTTTGAAGCAACCTGGGATAGTGGAAGGTGTCCCTGGCTATGGCAGGGGGGTGGAATGAGATGAAATTTGAGGCACCTTTCAAATGAAACTGCCCTGTGATTCTGTGATTCTCCCCCATCCCCATTTTCCCATGCCTGTCCCTTCCCCACCCCCCCTTCCTCTGAATGTTCCCAGCCCTGCATTCCCAGGCTCTCCCTCAGCATTCCATAATCCATTTTCTCCTTACTGTGAGAAATTCTCTGAATAACCCAGAACCCAGAATAAACCCATTTTCTTCTTATCACCTAAAAAGTTTCTGGTTGAACATCCTCAAGGTCCCACTTGGATTCATCCACTAGTGCCTCAGGTTGAGGTATAAGGAGCTGCTCCAGCTCACTAGCATTTGTGTGCAGGGGTGTTTAATTTACTCATTTTCCTGTCTTTTGTGGTTTTTCAGTTTTCTATTAGGCTGAAGAGCAGCCAAGCAGCATTCTGCCAAACCTGACATCCTGGCCATAGTGAGGAGAGGGAGGATCAGCACAGGGGACAGGGAGGCTCCAAGGATGGCTGGACTGGGGGCCTAAAAAGTGTGGGGGGGCTCTGGGCAGGGACCTGCTGGGCTTGGGGCATCTGAGTGCTACTGGTGGGAATATGATGGAGCTGAACTCCTCTTGTCCAGGGCAGGTGACATGGCAGGGACAGTGGGGACAGTTGGGGAGCTGGAGCTGGCCACAGGGAAATCCCCTATGGGAGGGGGTGGCTCTGGGTCAGAGCATGGCACAGGGCTGGAAGTGAGGGGTGTCCCAAAACCTGGCTGGGCACAGCCACAGTGACCCTGTGGACAGCCCTGCTCCACCGGGGAGCTGGGGACACCAAGAGCCCCTCCCCAGAGCAGGGACCTGAGAGCCTCCCCACGGAGCCCCTGGGGGTAAGCAGCAGCGGGAAGGGCCCCAGTGCCCCTCAGGCTCTGCTGCAGGGCCTGGTCCTGAGCAGACAGACGGCCCCAGCCACGCCGAGCAGGGCGAGGGCGACGCAGAGAGGGGCCACCACGGCGGCAAGGTGACAGCGCGCCACCGACAGCGGCACCTGAGCCACCAGCCAGCCCTGGAACTCAGCTGGGGAGTGGCACCTGTACTCCCCAGGCCAGCCCTGCCCCAGGTGCCCCGTGGCTGCCAGAGCCTGCAGCCCCCCTGCCCCAGAGCAGGAGCAGCTGAAGGGGTTGTCAGCCACAGCCACGTCCTGCAGGCGCCCCAGGAGCTTCACCTCATCCCTGGGCAGCTCCGAAATGGAGTTGTTGTCCAGGTGAAGGGTGTCCAGCCTGGGGCAATTCCTGATGGAGGGCATGGCCTGCAGCAGGTTTTGATTCAGGAAGAGCTTCTTCAGGGAGCTGAGGGAGATGTCTACAGCATGGAGGTGGTTGTGGCTCATGTCCAACACCTGGAGGTTGGGAGGCAGCGGCGTTGGGACTTCATCCAAGCCAGAGTTGGACAGGTTAAAATGCCGGAGGGATGCTGGCCACTGGCAGGAGGAGGATGTGTCTGCTATGAGCTGGTTGTGGCTGAGATCGAGGTGCTGGAGCTCCAGCAGCAGCTGCACACCCTCACACACGCTGTGGTAAAAGCTCAGGTTGTTGTGGTGCAGGCTCAGCTCCTGGAGCTGAGGGAAAGCTCCCTGGCAGAAGGCAGGGGCCAGGCTCCCATCCCCAAGGCTGTTCTGTGCCAGGTTCAGGGAATGCAGAGCTCTGAACACCCTCCCAAAGGCACAGGGCAGGCTGGTGACATGGGAGCTGGTGACAGCCAGCTCCTGCAGGGTCCCCAGCCACCTGCTCAGGCTGGAGAGAGCCTGCTCATGGCCTGTCAGCGGGGCAGATGTCACATTATGGAAGCTCAGGGACAGTATGGGCAAGTTCTGGCCGTCCATGTCACTCCAGTTGCCTGCCCCCTGGAAAACGCAGCTCTCAAAGGCCAGCTCCTGCACATGGGTGTAAGAGAAGAACCTCAGCACACGGGCGAGGAGTATCTCAGGCACCAGGACATTCCCAATAATTATTTTCTGGATGACAAGGGAGCCCAGAGTTTCAATGGCAGAGGGGTCCAGGTCCCTGATGGGCAAGGCTATGTATTTCTCCAGATCTCCGCCCTGAAACTCCACCACAGTTGCTGCGAGGCACTGGATGATGCTGCCGATGGTTTCCTCGGACAGGTTGTAGCACACACAGTACTCCTGAGTGCGGTTGAAGAAACATCTGTCTCCTCTGCCTTCTGCCACAGGCAGCCCCAGCCCCAGGAGCAGCAGCACAGCCACACTCATGGTGAACAACCTAAAAACTGGAGGAGAAACAGTGAATGGCAGCTGAGGGGACCACTCTGACCCAGACTGGAGGGATGGCCTGGGCAGTTCAGCCCTGCAGAGCCACCCCTCAGGACAGGGCACTGCCCCCGTCCCTCCTGCATGGCCACTGAGCCGTGACTCGGGCAACGCTCGGGCCAGCAGCCAAACCCCAGAGCTGCACCTACCTGTGCCACCCTTCCCTAGGGAGCCTCCCCAAGTTCTGCACTGTCCTGCCTGCGCTGCCTTGCCGCAGGCTCCCACTCCGAAACCACCAGGAAATGCCTGGAGAAACTACAAATGCGGAGTTACAGACAGTGAAGGCAGATGTGTCAATCTGAGCAGGGAGAGAGCCCCAGCTCTGTTTGTTCCTCTGTGATCTGGGGCAGGAAATTGCAACAGAGGCTTCGTGTTTTATCCTTCCTCACCCAGCGATTTGATCCATCACCAGCCCCCAAAGGGGTGGTACAAAATGACCCCTGAAGGTGTGAACACGTCCCTGTCAGCACCAGAAGCCGGTCAGCTGACAGAGTCTGATCTCCGACCACCAGATTGCAAAAGAAGCAGCAAGAAAAGACTAAAGGCTCCTAAATATGTGCTGACTCAGCTCAAAGGGGGTCCTTGGGGGTCCCCAGTCCAGCTCCTGCTCTGAGCGGTTCTGATCAGCCCTGATCAGCCACAGATTCCCTTGGCCACATCCCAAAGCCCACCGAGGCCAGAGCTCTCCCTACCTGTCCGTGCCATGGCTGCACCACCCTCCCGAGGAGCTCTCCTCCTCCGGCACCTGCCCCGAGCCCTGGGACCCCGGGTGGGTTTGTACAGTGACTCACCAGCCAGCTCACACCCGAACGTTTCCTTGCTCCGCTTCTGCTTCCTCCAGCTGCTGCCAAATCCCGGGCTGAGGTGCCAATGGCTCCGAGAGCTCAGCTCAGTCCGGCACCCGATCCTGCCCAGGCTCCCTCCGGGTGAGCCCTCGGTGCTCCAGCTGTGTTCCAGCTGTGTTCCAGCGGCTGGCGCTGCTCAGGTCGGGTCCCCACGCCCGGGCTGGGCACACATCACGAGCCCGGCTCCCGGGCACAGCCCTCGCTCCCGCAGCGTGACTTCCTGAGCAGGACGGAGCCTCCCAAGTCACTTCTGCTTCGCTTCCCTGCGGCTGCGGGCTGGGAAAGGTTGTGGCCGGAGTGTCAGCGCTGCTCACTTTCCTAGGAATGGTGATGGAACAGAGTGCGGGCAAGGTTCCCCAAAGCACTTTCGGGTTCAGCCCTCCCAGAAGTTCTGGAATTGCTGTGGTTCAAGGCTCTCCGGGTGCTGAGCACCCTGCAGGCAATGCAGAAGGGTGCAGGACTGTCACACCCAGGTGCCCGTGTTCCATGTAGGATCGGAATGGCACAACTCCCATCCATTGTCCAGGCAGCCCGAAGCTGCATAGGGAATTCTTTCGCCAGAAGTGCTCCAGAAACAGCTGGATGTGGCACTGAGTGCTCTGCTCTGGCTGACAAGGTGGTGATCAAAGGTTGGACTTGATGATCTTGGAGATCTTTTCCAACCTAAATGGTTTTGTGATTCTATGATCTCTCAGGAATTTTTTTCCTTGCCAGGGATTTCTCTGCCTATGTTGGATTCAGAAAGGGTTTCAGAAAGGTAATGAAACTGCATGGCTGGACAATGCAACTCCCAGTTTGTTGTTGTTAATGTGGCACTACATGTTGGTGCCACAACAGGTGGGGTGGGGTCCCTTGCTCTCTGGGATTGTTGTGCAGAGGTGCTCAACAATTCCATGACTCCTCTTCTACATCCTCGGGTTGCATGAAATTCGTCAGCACAAGGACAAGTCCAGAGGAGACCACAGAAATGCTCCAAGGGCTGGAGCCCCTCTGCTGTGCAGACAGGCTGGGAGATGGGGCTGCTCAGCCTGGACAAGGCTCAGACCTTGGAGCCCTTGCCAGTGCCTAAAAGGGCTCCAGGACAGGGACTTTGGACAAGGGCATGGAGTGACAGGACAAGGGGGAAAGGCTTCCCACTGCCACAGGGCAGGGTTAGATGGGATATTGGGAAGAAATTCCTCCCTGTGAGGATGGGGACGCCCTGGCACAGGCGGCCTAGAGAAGCTGTGGCTGCCCCTGGATCCTTGGCAGTGTCCAAGGCCAGGATGGATGGGGCTTGGAGCAGCCTGGGACAGTGGGAGTTGTCCCTGCCCATGGTGGAGGGTTGGAGCTGGATGAGATTTAAGGTCTCTTCCCATCCAAATGGGTCTGGAATTCCATGAAACTGCTGCTGAGTGCATGATGGCAAAGTCACAGCTGCCCTCTGAGCTCTCCTCCCGGCCCTTTTGACGAGCCCGGCAGCTGTGCCCGGGGCTGGTACCTTTAATTTCTGCCCTCCAGCCGCAAATTCCCCAAACACCTTCGTGAGGAAGCACGAACTCCTCTGCCCCTCATCCCCATCACCACGGCGGAAGGTACCGGGGCCCCGACCTGCCTTGTTTCATCTTTCTGCTGAATCTTTGGGGGCATTTTTTGGCCGCAGCACAACCAGCACCCATCCCTGCGGCTGCACAGCAACCCACGCCCGGAGCGGGTTGGGAAGGGCGGGTGTGGGGGGGGCGGGATCGTGTTTTCCCCGCCCCGGGACCGCCCCAGGACCGGCCTTTTCCTCCTCCTCGTCCTGGTCCTGGTCGCGCTCGGCCATGTGGGGCCGGCGGCGGGGCCGGCGCGGCGGGCGCAGCGCGGAGGAGCTGCGGGAGCGGCGGCGGGAGCGAGAGGCAGGTCCGGCCGGGGACCCGGCACAGCCGGGGGTTTTGCGGGGTCCCCCGTGGGTGGGAGGGACCCCCCCTGCTCAGCCGTGGCCGCCTCCATCCCCGCCCCGCCCGGGATGCGCGGGGTGATCGCTCGGGGAAGCGTTTTACAGCTTCGCATTTACAGCTTCGCATTTATTTAACCCCTGGCATTTCTGCCGTGAATTCCCCGTTTCTTCAACACAGCCCCCCCCCCCCCCCCCCCCCCGCCCCCCTCCCCCNAGCCCCCCCCCCTTCTCCCCTCCGCGCTGTTTGGGTTTTCCAAGGTCTCGCCTCAGTGTTAGCCTGGAGAAAAGAAGGCTCGGGGGCACCCTTGTGGCTCTGCACATCTCCCTGACAGGAGGGGACAGCCCCAGGTCGGGCTCTGCTCCCAGGGAACAGGGACAGGAGGAGAGGGAACGGCCTCAGGCTGGGCCAGGGGAGGCTCAGGGGGGATATTAAGGAAAATTTCTTCATGGAAAGGGTGGTCAGGCATTGGAACTGCCCAGGCCAGTGATGGAGTTGCCATTCCTGGAGATGTTTTCCAAAAACAAGTGATGGGGCACTTGGGGCGTGTCTTAGTGGCCATGGTGGTGTTCAGTAGAAGGCTGGAGTTGATGATCTTGCAGGTCTTTTCCAACTTTAATGATTTTATGGTCCTGTGTGAAATCCAGCCTCAGGTCCCTCCAGCTGGTCCTCGGGCCTCTGTCCCGTGTTCCTGCCCATTATCCCAGCAGTGGCTTCACCCTTTGTGTGCCCGACCCTCACCCCAGCTCCAAGTGCCAAGTGCCATCCCTGCTCATGCATCCCTTCCAGGCTTGCCCAAGGAGGAATGGGCATCCATCCCTGGATGGAGGGAGGGATGAGGCTCTTGGGAGGGATGGAGAAGTGTCCTGCCCGTGGTGACGTGTCCTGATGCCATGGCAGCCCTCAGGAAGGCCCGGCGGCAGGAGCAGCTGGTCAGCAAGCGGCTCCTGCGGGAGGACAGCACATCCGAGGAGGGGGCACAGGATGGAGCAGACATCGTGCCAGACCCACTCTCAGAGGATGAGGTGAAGAACTGATGTTCTCCATGGCTATGGGGGTCTTTCCCAGACAGAGCATATGAAGGAGGCTGGGTGGGGATGGGTTTGGTAATGGTTCTGATTCGCTGCCAGACACAGTTAAGGCTCCTTGTGCCCATCTTTATGCCCTGGGTTCCTTTGCCTCAAGGATTAAAGGGGTGAAATCTTAATGCTGGCAGTGCTGGAAGCTCACCCACCTTTCAATTGCCTGGCCAGGTTCTGGAGCTGCTCAGGGGTGTGCAGAGGGGCTCAGAGGACAGGAAGCGATGGCTCGGCCGCCTCCGCTGGGCTCTGCAGAACGAGGACACTCAGCAGAAGTTTGTCAGGTCAGCCCAGGCCTTCTGTGGCTGTTACCAAGGGCATGTCCTGAGGAGCCCTGTGTCCCTGTGGTTGGGTGGGTGAGCTGGGGTGTGGCCTGGGTGGGAGGTGACAGCAGCCTTTGGATCTCCCAGGCTGGACGGCAGCATCCGGACGCTCACCGGGCTCTTCACCAGCAGCCTGGCTGACCTGCAGCTGGAGGCTGCCCGCTGTCTGCATGAGCTGTCCCACTCCAGTGTCCCCACAGTGGCTGAGGCATGCCTGCCTGTCACCTCCTACCTGCTCACCTACCTGTCAGGACACAGCCTGGAGTTCACGGTGAGATCCATGGGCACGTTGGCCAGTAAGCTGCTGGCACCTGGGAGTCCTTTGGTGTGGTTGGTATTGACCTCTTCTGGTCACATGTGGCTCACGTGGGAGTGCTGCTGAGAAGGAGCCCTCTGGAAGCAAAAATCTTTTGGCATCACAGCCTTGCCCTCAGAGCAGGACTGTTCCAGTGCCCAGGTGTAATGACCTGCCCCTGATGGTGGGGTAACTGAGTTCTTGTTAATCATAGATCCCTTGGGTTGGATTAGAGTGGAACTACACTGAATGACCTGCGTTTATATATCATATCATCTCTATGTATCATATCACATCATCTCTATATCTCTGTGGTAGGTTTATTTTAGAATTGTTTGGAATTGCAGTGGAAAGGAGGTATGTAGCCATTTTGGTTGTCATCTATAGAAATGAAACAATACAAAAGTACGAAGATACCACCTTAAAAAATATATAAGGAAAAGAAGGAAAGGATAAAGGTAGAGTGCCTGTGTCTCCATGCTGTGCAACTTGATCTGGGAAAGGAGCAAACAGCTGGAGTAGCTCTGGGATGCCCACGTGTTTTCCAGCTGCTCCATTGGGAAGCAGACAGCTAAGGAGTAAGGTGGGCAGTGACCCCAGGTGCTGATCCCATTTGAATGCAGCACACAGGCAGACTCCAGGAGAACCAGAGGGGCCTCAGGAAATATCATCCTGAAATTAGAAGCCTGATAAACCTCCAGAGTGGGAGTGATCAGATCCCAAGTTCAGCCAGATAGAAAAAGAATGAACTGAAGCTGATTGAGCTGGGAATGGGGTGGCTGGAGAGTCCAGCAGCATCCGTCTGTGTTCCCCCTGCAAGGCCAGCTCCTGCCCTGCTCAGGGCAGTGTGTGGGACCTGAGGCTTGGCTGGCTGCCCATGGGGTCACCTCTTGCTCTGCTGTGTTTTTGCAGGAGCTGTGTTTGTACACACTGGGGAACCTCATAGTAGAAAGTGAGGCTGTGAGGAAGCAACTTCTGCCCCAGGGCATCATTCCAGTGCTGGCATCCTGCATCCAGGTGGGTGAAACAGCTCAGTCACATTTCTCCTGTGCCCTAGAGAGACTTTTCTGGCTGAGCCCTGAGTCACCAGCCCTCCTTCCAGATGTGGGGAAGCTCTGCAGGGAGCTGTTCCCACGAGCATGAGGGTCACTTGTGGGCTCCCCTGTGCTCATTTTCAGGACTCAGTCACCACCTTGGGCTCTTCTCCAGCTGAATCTCCCCCATCCAGTGGCTGCCTGGCACAGTCTGTAGCACAGGGAGCCCTGTCCCCTCTGCATGGCCTGGGTCCAGCAGGGCTGTGGTTTGCAAGTCCAAATGCTAAACCAGGACTTCTGCTGTGTTTGGGCTAAGCCCAGTGAATGTGGGGAGGGGAACAGCTCAGCTCTGGTGTGGTCACAGGTTCCTGTGTCCCTCCTGGTCCCCTCTGTGCCCCCTCTTCTCCAGGTTCAGCTGGGTTTGATTGGCATCCTGGTTCTGTCAGAGGGATCAGCTCTGTTCTCTTTGCTTGCAGTCCCCACACGAGGCAGTGCTGGAAGGTGTGGGCTATGTCCTCTCACAGCTCCTCCAAGCCAAGGAAGCCCCCACAGAGATCACCCCGTGAGTCTGAGCTTCTGAACCCTGCACCAGGACGGGCCCTGGGGCTCAAGTGGGATTTGTGTGCTGGGGACACGACACCTTCCCCATTCCAGTGACATTAATAGTTCAGGGCAGAATCCTGCCACAACTGTGGAAGTTTTGATGCAGATCAGGGAGCTGGGCTTGGCTCCTTTCCTTTGGCCTCATCTGAGCAGACAGCTCTGGTATTTCAGTAAAGGCCAGCATGGATCGGGGAAGGCTTGCAGGGAATTCTGTCTGTATTGCACTTGCAAGGGAAAAGATCAAATTGACAGCCCCCAGTGCCAAAAATGTGACCCCAGCCAAAGTGTCCTGAGTGTCCCCAGGCCCTGCTATGGACAGGGAGAGTCCAAGGCTGCAGCCTTTGGCTCGGAGTCCCTCCCACGTGTGTGTTTGGACCCTCTGGCCCCCAGTATGGGGTATAGCAGCTCCCTGCTCAGTGGCCAGGGTTGGTGTCTCCCTGTTGGTGTCCTGCCTGTGCCTGCATTAACTCTGCTCTCTGGCCCCAGCCTGGTCCTGGACTCAGTTCTCCCCCAGCACATGCTCCGACTGGTTTGCTCTGGCCTCAAGGCTGGGATGGGAGCAGCCGTGGAGTTTGCGTGGTGTCTTCACTACATCATTTGTAGGTAAATGCATTTTTCTCCTCTTTTTGAGTTCCCTGGGGGCAGCCAAACACAGGCACATCCTGCAAGGGGATCTGGATTGCCTCCCCTTTTCCCTTGGGAAAGCAATTCCCCAGCCATCCTGGTTATCCCAGCTCTCCTGCCTGAGAATATGTGCTGTTTGCAGGATCACTGGGCTATTTTACAGGGTGGTAATGCTTGATAAACCTGAGGAGGCTGTTTCTAGTTCTCTGAAATGTCTCCACATTGTTTCTCCATGCCTGGAGTTGTCCCCCACACTTCCCAAGGCAAGCTCCCTGAATCCTCACACTTGTCGGGTTGGCCCAGAGCCACCCATGTGGGCTGTGCCAGCAATCCCTGCCTGCCACTGGAGCCAAGGAATGTGTAGATACTCAAGGGTCAGGGCTGTCATTCCCAGACTCACACAGATAATTTCAATGAATCTGTTTTTCATGGGCTTTTAAATTTTCTCATAAGCTCAGAAAAAAACCTGCCATTCCAGTGTGAAAGAAGCCACTGTTCCAACATGAAATGAGCTCTGTGGTGGTTCGCGAGAGCACTCTGAATTTCCAGGCCCTGTTGTTCGGTGAGGGGATGTGGCAGTTTCCCCTCTCCAAGCTCCAAGGCCACCATGCTGTCCCTCCCTTTGCAGTCACAAAGACAACGTGGTGCTGCTGGCGCTGGGGGCTGTGCCTGCCCTATCCTCGCTCCTGCTCAACCTGGCTTCCCAAATCCCCCAGGACGCTCCCGAGGGCCTGGAGCTGGTGAGAGGTGGGCGGGGTGCTGGCTGTTCTCAGGATTGCTGTGGGGACACTGCTGAGCTGAAGGGTTTGGTGTGTCCCTCTGTCACAGCTTGTGTGCCCCGTGCTGCGGTGTCTCAGTAACCTGCTGGCACAGACAGGCTGCCAGGGCCAGGATGGGCGCCTGCTCATCGCCCTCTTCCTCATCCTTCAGTGCTTTCTGCAGCAGCACCCTTTCCTCATCCAGGAGTGCCTTTGGCTGCTCAACAACCTCACAGGTGAGTGTCCCACGGGGTGGTGGCACAGCTGGACACTGCTGGGACTCACCCTGGTTTTATTCACATGTTCTTCCTCTGCCCACCCCAGCGGATGATCCCTTCTTCTGCTCTGCTCTGCTCTCCCTGGACCTGCTCCCGGCCCTGCTGCAGCTCCTGACGTGTTCCCAGATGGCCACTGTGCTGGTAAACCTTTTCCATGCTTTGGGAATGGTGGGGAAGCACTGGAGTTTCAGGAGCACGAATCCCACACTGACAGTGCTGGAGTTGGAGGGTGGATGGGGCAGCAGTGACAGCTTGACAGAAGGTCTCACGTGGTGGCAGCCACCTCCCGTGAAGCCACTCCAGCTCTATTTACCCTTGGCAGAGCTTTGTCCCAGCATGTGTGGTCCCCAGAGAGATGTTAACTTGGGGCCAGGCCCTGGAGCAGGCTGGGAAGGCTCCTGCCACTTTCTCTTGAAAGACTCCAAAGCTTTGGGAGATTGGGGTGCTGCCAGGGGTGGGTGGCATGGTTGGATCTGCCTGGCACAGGGACGGATAGTGCCTTGGGGTAGGTGTGGAGAAGGCATTCCAAATCCACTGGTTTGGTGGGCACTTGGTTGTAGGCAAGCACCTGGCAGGACAAGAAAAAAAGGTGGAGAGGGACTTTTGACAAGACAATAGGGAATGGTTTCACAATGACAGAGGGCAGGCTTAGATGGGATATTGGGAAGAATTCTTCCCTGTCAGAGTGGTGAGGCCCTGGCACAGGGTGCTCACAGAAGGGATGGGCTTTGGAGCAACCTGGGGTAGTGGAAGGTGTCCCTGGCCATGGCAGGGGTTGGACCGGATGAGCTTTAAGGTCCCTTCTAACCCAAACCATTCCACAATTCCATGACATAGGGAGTGGTTGGGAGCCCTCCCAAGCCTGTCAGGAATCTGCCCATGGAGCACTCACAGCTCACTCCCTCTCCCTCTGAGGTGCTGACCGTGCTGTGCAACATCGCAGAGAAGGGAGCGCTGCAGTGCCAGCGGCTGCTCCAGCAGCCCCTCCTGCCCCGCCTCCTGCCCCTCCTCACACTGCCCGACCCCGAGGTCGTGGGGCAGTGCCTGGAGCTGCTGCACCTCCTCTTCCTGCACTGCCCGGAGGTGAGAGCCGGGAGAGTTCAGGGTGCAGGATTATAAAGGGGATGGGGAATGATTATTGTGGGAGTTATCGTTATTGTGGAGGGGGGATGACTATTGTAATTTGAATAACAGTGACTGCCACGGTCCCCTCCACCCCTCACACCCAGGCCCCTGCCCAAAGGGACACTGTGATACAGAGGGTGGAAGCCCTTCTTGTCTCTGCAGAGTTTCTTTCTTATTGGCAAGGACTGGTGTTTGGGCAGGTTGTTTCCACCCCAAGTTTTCTTTTGATCCTGCTGAGGTTGCTCCACTTGCTGCAGATCACGGGAAGGAATTCTTCCCTGTGAGGGTGGTGAGACCCGGGCAGAGTGCCCAGAGCAGCTGTGACTGTCCCATGCCTGGAAGTGTCCGAGGCCAGGCAGGATAAGGCTTGGAGCACCTGGTGGAAGGTGTCCCTGCCCATGGCAGGGAGTGGGAATGAGATGGGCTTTGAAGTCCTTCCCAGCCAACCACCAGCATGGTGGGATTTACCTGGATGGGGTATGCAGTGTCTAGGAGGGCTCTGGGGAATTCTTTCAGTCCCGTTACCTGGGCTGTAGTGGCTTGGGCAGAGATGATCAGCTGTAGCACCCAGCCAGCTCTCACCCTCTCCTCTCACACAGGCTGCTGCTGATTTCACCAGGCAAGGTGGGCACCAGGCCCTGGAGCAGCACCAGAGCATCCCAGAGCTGCAGGAGCGGGCACAGGCACTGCTGGACGTGGTCAGGCAGCCCCCAGGAGCCCAAAGTGCCTGCCAGGCCACACTGGCTGCATTCTCCTAGGCTTTGCCCCTTCCCTGCATTCCCAGGGGGAAATAAACTGTTTGTTCAACCCTTGGCAGCTTCCCAAGGCTTGCTTAGGGCTCTGATGTGCCCAGTGCTGGCTGGTCCTTGTCACCACCTGGTAGCCACCAGCCTGGTGTAGGAGCAGAGCTGAGCTGCAGCCCAGGCAGACTCTCTGTGCCAGGGAGGGGTGAATGGCTGCATCAGCCGTTCCCTGGGCTCTCAGTCACCACCAAGCTCAAGGTAAGCACATTGTGTTTATGAATTGATAAATTAAAGATACATCTTTGACATTAAAGATAATCAGTCAAGTCTCCAGCATGTGCCTGTTTCCTCTCGGTTGTCATGCGTGGCTTTTCACAACACTCTCCAGGGCCTTTCCTACTTCATCTGCAGTTAGGTTGTTCAGTGGGATGCTCTTCTCCTTCCCAAACTCTGTGGGAAAACAGACAGGGTGAGAGGGGGCAGGTGTGTGGGTCCTTTCCTGGTACAAGGGCACTGATGTCACAGCCCAGGCTGCCATCACCATCCCTCCACACTCACCACTTCCCGAGTGCCCAAGTTACAATTTCCACCTTCTTATTCTCCCTTCCCAGTCTCCTTTTGTTAGCTCTGGCTGGGCAGAGACACATCCAAGAGCTGCCTTGTGGCCTTCAGTCTCATCCCAGCAAGGTGCTGCCCTCAGGAAAGCAGCCTGAAAACCTTGTTCCTACAGCTGCCCCAACCTGGGCTGACCTGGGGCTCCATTTCCCTGCCAGTCTCACCCAGACACACGAGATTCCCCTGCTCCGTGTGCTCACACTGGGAAACTTATGCTGAAAGAGTCACTGCATCTTTTCAAAAGTTTTGAAATTCATTTTTTCCAGCCCAGATGTCCTTTGAGAAAAACAAATCCTTTCCAGAGGGGCTTTTCTCTCCCTTTTACTGTTTCATGAAAACACAGTGAAAATAAAGGGAAAACAACCGTATTTTTGTGTAGGGAGTGGGGTGGGGGTGGGAGATCACAGCCAGAGGCTGGAAAGCCCCTGCTGAGCACTGGGCCCGGTTCTGCTTCCCTCGGGTCATTTCCCTGAAGTGAACCCACACCGTGCCCCGAGGGCAGCTGCTCCCCCTCCACCAGCATTCCTCATGTAACCCCGGACCAGCCAGAGCAGCCACAGCTGGAATTCCTCCCTGGGAGGTTGCCCCAGCCCTGGCAGTGTCCAAGGCCAGGCTGGACGGGGCCGGGAGCAATCGGGTCCAGTGGAAGGTGTCCCTGCTCACGGCAGGAGGTGGCAGCGGGTGAGCTTTAAAATCGCCTCTAACCCAAACAGCCTGATTCTCCCCATTCCCGTTTTCCCGTGTCTGTCCTTTCCTCACGTACACCCTCCCTCTGATTCTCCCCATAAATACTGGTGGTCCCTAAAGTCCCTTCCAGCCCAAATCATCCCATGATCATTCCATGGTGTTTCCCGGCAGGCACCCCTTACTCACCGTACCGAGCCCAGAGCTTGGGCTGGATGCCGGAGCACTCGCGAATCAGGATGGGGAAGTTAGGATTTGCCTTCTTCAGAGTCACATAGTGCTGCTCGATAAATTCCCTGCAGAGGGAAGGAGGAGGACGCGTCCCTGTGGCTCAGCTCGGGGGTGTCTCGCTCCCCTGGAGGAGCACCCCCGGCCCCGTCCCGGCCCATCCCCGCGCTGACCTGACGCCGCGGCTGCCGGCGGAGCGCTGGCACAGGTGGATGCGGAGCTCCCTCAGCCCGCGGCCCAACCCGCCCCCGATGCTCTTCACAGCGGCCGCCGCCATCTTCCCTGTCCGGACAACAGCGCAGGGGCGGGACAGCGACGCCTCCACCAATCGCAGCGCCCGTCGTTCTCCATTCACCAATGGGAATGCCCGCCCTGATAGCACCTACCAATGGGAGCGCCCGCCCTGATCTCAGCCGCCAATGGGAGCACCCGCCGCGGGGTGCGCTGGGAGGGCAGGGCTGAGCGGAAGGGCCGCGTAGCGGAGCTGGGAGCGCAGCGATGCCGGACCGCGACAGTGAGTTTGGGGACACGGGACAGGGGACACGGGGCATTCCCGGACACCCCCGGGGCCGCGGCGCTTGGCCCGCGCGGGCGCTGTCGCGGCGCTTGGGGCGGGGCGGGTGGCAGCGGCCCAGTGGGGGGGCGGTGTACGCTGTAGGCCCAGCCTGCGCGGAGGAGCGGGGGGAGCCCCAGGGACCGCGGTGCCGGTGCGAGGGACAGCTCTGCGGGGGGACGGGGAGCGGCCACAGCCCGCGGAGCCGCGGAGGGACCCGGCGGGCTGGGACCCCGCGGCAGCCCAGGGGTGAGGAGCTACGCGGGGGTGCGGCGGGGCAGAGTCTCGGCGCGGGGACTGACAGCGGCTGCGCACCAGGAGTGGGGCCATCGGGTGTTTCGGGCTGCTGAGAGGATGCAGGGGCAGTCCCGGAGTGTGGAGGACGGGACGCCCTCGGGGAGGCCCTGGGACAGCCCCGGAAGAGCCGCTGGGCTCGGCGGGTGGTGGGTCTCGCAGTGGCACCGGGACCCCCGTGTCCTGTGCGCGCTGGCGAGGCCGGCCCGGGTGGCAGCGGGCTGGGATCCACCTCGGAGCTGCAGGCGGACGCTGTTCCCCTCCTGGTTCCTGCGCGGGTGTGAAGTTGTGCAGGCAGTGTCTGATCTCTCTCTCCTGTTCCCTAGATGAGCCGTTCTCCAACCCCCTGGCCCCTGAGGGCCACGATGTGGACGACTCGCACTCCTTCCACCAGTGAGTACAGCACCGGGGCATTGGGCTGGGACTGCACCAGCACTGTGGGACTCCAGGCCAGTTCCCATGGAGAAGCTGGGAGTCACTTGTGCACTCCAGCTTTTTGGGACTCGGTGCCCATCTCGGACCTGCTCCTCCTCCAGAGCTCTTTGGGAATGATGATTTCTGTTCCTTCCCTCCCTTGTAGGTCCAAGCTGACTAATGAAGACTTCAGGAAGCTTCTTATGACCCCGCGGGCAGCGCCAACATCTGCGCCACCCTCCAAATCTCGCCACCATGAGTGAGTAGGGCTCTGTTTCACAGGTCCATGGGAGACAATCCATGCCCCCTTTCCCTCTGGGACCTTGTGCCCAGCTGACTCTGCAGGAGAGTATCTACGGGGGCTTTTGCCAGTAAGTGTGGGAAGTGGAGAAGCAGGTGGGTCAGGGCTGCTGTACATAAAAGAGTGAAGCTTCGTGGCTGTTAAGACACTTCGTGCCGGAGGTAGATTTGTTTTGGTGAAAATCAGTCTTTTCCCTTCCTGTCCCTGCCGACAGTATGGAATTAGGGGGAAATTAAGGGTGAGAGTCTGTTCTGTTCCATCTCTGAGCACCTCAGTATTCTGCTGTGTCTGAGGGACTGTTCTGTCCACCTGTCACCCATGTGGCTCTGCAGACTGTACATGTGTTTTTTTCACCCTTTTCCAGGATGCCCCGGGAGTACAATGAGGATGAAGATCCAGCTGCTCGCAGGAGGAAGAAGAAAAGGTAAGGGGGGAAAGAGATGCAGTAGGACTTGTCATTATACATCATGTCCTTCCCGTGGAAGCAGTTCTGATCTCTTAGGTTCCCAAAGAGGGCCTTGAGTGGATTATTTAAGAGCTTTGGAGAAGAGTTCAGGCTGAGGAACTGTCATTGTTTGTGGGAGCAGCTGTGGGGAGGACAGCTGTAGGATAGGGCTGAAGCTTTGCCTCCAGAAGAAGCAGGAGAGGCCCTGTGGGTGTCTGGAAGAGCAGGGCAGTGGTGGGACATTGCACTGATCACTGTGGCTTTGGGGCACATCTGCACAGCACTGGACCCCTTCCCTTTGGAAGGGAGGACAGAGCTCCTCCTTAGCTGGCCTCATTACAGCAGTTTCCTCCAGGCCTGTTGTGTCCCATGATGCCTTAGTGTGTTTTTGGGGAAGGGATTGGGAGCAGAACGTGTGTGTGTGTGTGTGTGATGCCTCGGGCTGTTACCTGACCTCAGAAACACAAACAGGTCACTGTTAACCCTGAGCTGTTTCCCACCCGCAGTTACTACGCGAAGCTGCGGCAGCAGGAGATCGAGCGCGAGAGGGAACTGGCCGAGAAGTACCGGGATCGAGCCAAGGAGAGGAGGGATGGAGTGAACAAGGACTACGAGGAGACAGAGCTGATCAGCACCACTGCCAACTACAGGGCTGTGGGGCCCACGGCCGAGGCGTACGTGGGCTGTGGTGGGGCCTGGGCTCGCCAGGGTGATCTGGGGGGGCTGGCCCTTATCTGGTTCCCTTCTCATTGCACAGGGATAAATCTGCTGCCGAGAAGAGGAGACAGTTGATCCAGGAGTCCAAGTTCTTGGGTGGTGACATGGAGCACACTCACTTGGTGAAGGGTCTGGACTTTGCGCTGTTGCAGAAGGTGAGTACAGATATCACCGTGCTGCTCTTGCCCTGTCCTCTCCCACAGACACACAGGGCAGCTGTTAGTACTTGGTCTTGGCAGTGAGGATTTCCCTTCCTGGGAGGGGTTGCTGCAACGCTGGGAATCTGATGGGGCTCACAGATGGGCAGCAATGGCATAGGTTAGGCAGTAATGTGTGGATTTATTCTGCATCCAGGTACGGGCTGAGATTGCCAGCAAGGAGAAGGAAGAGGAGGAAATGATGGAGAAGCCCCAGAAAGAAACTAAGTGAGTGATTGAGTATTTTGTATTCCTGAGTGCACCTGCTTGCCAGAGAGAAGGATGCAGAGGAGCCATTAACTTGCTTCTAATACTTCTGGTTTCTGTTTCTGTTTAGGAAAGATGAAGATCCTGAGAACAAAATTGAATTTAAGACCCGGCTGGGTAAGACTGTGTGGATGTGGCTGTTCCCCACCTTGTCTGTGCTGTGAATGTGGGAGAAATCCTGGAGGGTGGATGGAGAAATCAAAACCATTGGAGGGGGAGAGTCCTGAATTTGAGGACTGAAGGAAATGTGTCCTTAGGAGGTGTTGCTGATAAACTGAACACGCTTCACTTTGGGTTTGTCCTCTGCTTTCCCACACTTTCCCTTCTGCCCAGGCCGCAACATTTACCGCATCCTGTTCAAGAACAAGACCTATGAGCGGAACGAGCTGTTCCTGCCAGGCAGGATGGCCTATGTGGTAGATCTGGATGATGAATATGCTGATACCGATATCCCCACCACGCTGATCCGCAGCAAGGCTGACTGCCCCACCATGGAGGTACCCAGCTCTTCTCCAGCCTGCTTCACCTTGCTGCTCTGAATTGGCTAGAGCAGGTTTTTCTGGGAGGGGTTCCCTGTCAAGGGAGCAGGATGCTTCCTCGTGGATTTCCCTTTCAGGCACAGACCACGCTGACTACCAACGACATTGTCATCAGCAAGCTCACACAGATCCTCTCCTATCTCAGGCAAGGCACCCGCAACAAGAAGCTCAAGAAGAAAGACAAAGGTAGGAGGTGAAAGGAACCAAGTAATGGGATTTTAGTGCTTGGAGCATATCCCAAGGGAATGGGATGTGTTTTGTGGTATTCCCCTGTGCTGTGAGACAGTGGGCTTGGAGAACAGTGATTTCCTGAGCGTTGTGTCCTGAAGGCAGGAGCTCATGGGACAGGCTGCTGGGGAATTGCAGCTGTGAGGGTACCTCATGGTGCTCTGCTCTTCCTGATGAAGGCCCAGTTCCTTGGGGAAATGCCCCCTCTTGGGAAGAGACACAGTGGCTTCCTGGGGGGGCTGGGTATGATGTGATATCCTCCAGGCTTGCCACTCCTGCAGCATGGAACCCAGACAGGGACAGGGGAGCAGCACTGGAGGTGGAGTGGATGATGTGGCTCTCACTGCTGTTGTGTCCTTGCAGGGAAGCTGGATGAGAAGAAGCCTCCTGAAGCTGATATGAAGTAAGTGCCTCCCTGCCCTCAGGCTATGGGGTCACATCTCTCTCCATTAGGGACTGGCCTTTTGGCCCACCACATTTGGAGAGGGCTGAGTTTGGAACTGCTGGACGTATGGTTTGTAGGACAAGGCTGGAGGCAAGCTCTGGTTTGGATTTCATGCTTGAGGCAGGTCAGGGCTCACTGCTGCCCTGGACCACAAGGCTCAGGTTTTGCAGCAAAAGGGAGCAGAAGTGCAGTGATACTCTGACAGATGTAGGAACCACTTCCTTATCTGGTGTCCTTAGCTCTCGTTGCTGGTCCTATGTGCTCCAGGTCACAAGGACGTGGTTATGGTCTCTCTTCCTGCAGCACATGTAACTCCAAGCTCTTTTCCACTTGTAGCATCTTTGAAGACATTGGAGATTATGTTCCCTCCACTGCCAAGATGCCACGGGACAAGGAACGGGAGAGGTACCGGGAGAGAGAGAGGGACCGGGACCGGGAGCGAGACCGGGACCGAGAACGTGACAGGGACCGGGAGCGCGAGAGGGACAGGGAGCGGGACCGGGAGCGCGAGGAGGAGAAGAAGAGACACAGCTATTTTGAGAAGCCCAAGGCTGATGATGAGGTGAGTCTCTGCCCATGAAGGACTGTCCCACCTCAGCTCTGCCCTTGTGGGGTTGCGGGGTTTTGGGTATTTCTGGTTGTGCCCCGATACGTGCCGGTGTCAGCTCTTGCCGAGCTCTGCCTGTCCCCAGGGCTGGGTGCTTCTCCTGTCCCTCAGCACGTGAGGCAGCACTAGCACCAGCCTGTTGGGTTTGTGCTTCAGCTCTGTGTGGTTGATTGACACTCTCTCTTCCTCTTCTTTGCAGCCCACAGATATCGACAAAGGTGAGTCAAGTGGTGTGGATACTTGAGAGGGATATGACAAGGGGGAATGGTTTTAAGCTAAAAGAGAAGAGATGCAGATTTGATATTAGGAAGAAATTCTTCCTTGTGAGGGTGGTGGAGCCCTGACAGAGGTTGCCCAGAGAAATTGTGGCTGCTCCATCCCTGGAAGTGTTCAAGGCCAGGTTGGACAGGGCTTGGAGAAATCCAGGATAGTGGAAGGTGTCCCTGCCTATGGCAGGGAGCTGGGTCAAGATGGGCTTCAAGATCCCTTCCAGGACAAACTGTTGTAAGATTCCAGGTCTCCTGGGATCAGCTGACCCCATCAGTGCCAAATTGGTTTGCTCCTCCTCTTGTGCAGCTTATCCTGCCTGTTACTGTATCCCACAGGGACTCTGCCCAGCCTCAGTGTTCTGCAGTGAGCTGTTCTTCCCCCCAAATTTAACCTGCTGCTTTCTCCTCCCCAGGACCCGGCTCAGCCAAGGAGCTCATCAAGTCCATCAATGAGAAGTTTGCTGGAGCTGCTGGCTGGGAGGGAACAGAGGCATATCCTTTACTGTCTGTGCCAGCCTGGCTGGCTGTGGGGCTAGGCTGCCCTTGCAGACACAGGCACATCTGGGGGGCTGTCCTGCCTCACCTGGTAGCAGGGAAATGCTTCTCAAGCCTTGCTTCTCCCACACCAGACAAAAGCTCTGCACCCCCCGGTTTGGTTGGGGCAGGAGGGGGTTTTCCAGCTGGCTGTGCCCAGCCTCCAGCTGTAAGGCTCAACTCATGAGATGCTTTCCTTAACTGCTGCCACTTTGAAGAAGCCAGAAGACAAGAAGCAGCTGGGAGACTTCTTTGGCATGTCCAACAGCTATGCTGAGTGCTACCCTGCCACGTAAGGAGCAGCGGGAAGCTGTGGGGTGGGAGCAGGGTGTGCCGAGGGGCTGCTGTTCTCTGGCAGCAAGAACTTGAACATCAGCCCCACTGTTTGTTGGGGGAGCAGGCTTGGCCTTGTCTGTGGCAACAGCTGACTGGTAAAACCATGCTAAGCCCTTGGTTCAGGCTCTTCTTAGCTGCTCTCTGCTATAAGTGGCTACCTGGAGCCTGCTGCCCCTCTGAGCCAGCAGGAGGCTGAGATGGCTGGGAATCTTCTGCATTCCCTGTTAATCCATGTGGTTGTGGAGCTCTTGCTTCCCTTAGTGGAAGAGGAACATCTTTCAGCCTGCAGAATCATTCTGGAAGCATTTCCAACCTTGGATGCCCTGTGGTATAGTCCACCTGCAGGACTTGCAGCTGTGGCCACTTCCCTCTGGTCCAGGAACTGATTGTGTTTGGTGTGAGACCATGAGACATGACTCCTACCAGCTCCAAGGTCCCGATCCATCTCATGGACCCACTTTGAACCCTTCTTGCTTTTTTCTCCTCAGAATGGATGATATGGCTGTTGACAGTGATGAGGAGGTGGACTACAGCAAAATGGATCAGGTATGTTGGCACCACCCTTTAGGAGCAGTTAGCAAAGTAGGCACCAGTGCCAGCTGAGAGGATCCCATGGGAGAGGGGCAGCACTGGAGTTGGGTGCTAAGTGAGATTTGGGGTTTGCTCATCTGCTCCCTGTTGTGTCACTGACCCGGAGGTGTTGACAGGCATGCTACTCTGTTCTGACTTACTCTTCCACAAAATTCGGAACTTCTTGGGGAGGGGATCTGGAGCCAGGGCCTTTGTTCTGGGGCTGGTGGGAGATGGAGCTTTGTGGCTGGGTGTGCAGGGCTCCCAGCAGCAACTGAGGAGCTGCTCTGAGTCGTTCTCTCCCTGCAGGGTAACAAGAAGGGGCCTCTGGGCCGCTGGGACTTTGACACGCAGGAGGAGTACAGCGAGTACATGAACAACAAAGAGGCTCTGCCCAAGTGAGTGCAGCCCTCAGGAAGGGCCAAGTGAGGGCTCTGGGTGGGATGGCCATGCTGGCAAAGCCTGGGTGCTGGGGCATCTTATAGCAACGTGGGGGCTCCCTTGTGAGAGCCTGAGGAGGAGCTGTGGGTCCTGGGCCTGGTGGTTTGTTTTTGCTTTTAATGTCACTCTTGAGAACTCCAGCCCAGGCGCTGCTTTTGAGGACTCAGGCCAGCTGTGGAGCATGTGCTCATGGCTGGGTAGATGTGTCCCTCCCTCTGGCAGGCTGTGGATCCTGTGTGGGTGCTGAGCCATGTCTTGCTCCTTCCCCAGGGCAGCCTTCCAGTACGGCATCAAGATGTCTGAGGGACGCAAGACGCGCCGCTTCAAGGAGACCAATGACAAGGCGGAGCTGGACCGGCAGTGGAAGAAGATCAGCGCGGTGAGCTGGGGCTGCTGTGCCAGGACAGCCCCACCCTGTCCTGTCCTCCTGCCCCAGCCATGGCTCTTCAGTCCAGCCACGTGCTGCCAGTCTGTGTGTGAGCACCAGGGCTGGCTCTCTACCAGCTGGATTTGCTCCTTGCAAGAGCAGCAGCTGAATACTTGGGGCTTCTGTATTGCAGAGGTGTCTGGAGCTGTACTTGGAGCTCTTGTCCTGGGAGCAGCCCCAGTCAGGGGCTTTTTGCTCTGGGCTATGCAGCAGATGAATATGTCCAAGACTGTTAGTTTGGAGCCATCCAAGGGGGAACTGAAGGGGACAGGACATGTTTAGTGGCTCCCTGTTTGCCAGCTTGCAGAGCTGGGAGTTATTCTGGCAGAATGAGCACTATGGGATGGGCTGGGGAAGGTGAGAATTAATGGTCTGTGGTGGCCAGAAAGGAGCAAAGGGCAAACAGGCCAACCTTCTCCAGCTGTAGCTCACCTCAGCTCCCTCTGGCCTGGCTGCAGCTCTCCCCAGGTGTATCTGGCACCCTCCAGCCCCTCTGCTAGTTGTGAGCAGCCAGATTCCCTGAGGGTAACAGGACTTTGTGCTTTCTCTGCAGATCATTGAGAAGAGGAAGAAGTTGGAGGCTGATGGGTAAGTACAGCAGTCTCTGTTTGTGGCTCAGATGCAGGGGCCATGCTGGGGGCCCCCCACGTCCTGTGGTGTGAAAATGTGGATGTCAGTGCTGAGCTCTGGATGGGAGGGTGGTGGAGCTGCCTGCCCCACATCCTCATCACTCTCCTGCCCCTCTCTCTCTTTCAGGGTTGAAGTGAAACGTCCCAAGTACTGATATCTCCCATGTTTCTCCCTCTCCTGGAAGCCTGGCCTACTGGGAGCTGCCTTCCTGGAGTGTGCTGGTGTGCTGTCCTTGTTCCAGACACTGTCCACTCTGCTCAGGGCTGGGGGCTCTTCCCTCCCTCTGTTCTTTGCTGTAGAGCCTGTGCTGTGTAAATGTTGTAGCCTTAATAAAACCACATTAAATTTGTGTGTGGATATCTGCTTGTGCAGAGAGGAGAGGCCTAGCCACATTCTGGCCTCGTTTGGAGCAGCAGGGATGCTAGGACTCTTCTACTTACCAGGCCCACTTGGTGCTGACAGGGCAAACTGTGGCTCATTGTATTTATTGTGGGAGCCTTTTGGGCTGGAGGCAGCATCCCTAAATAAAACTAACATTTTGGGGGCAATAATCCCAGCTGAACATTCTGTGCTTCAAGGCAGGGGGAAGAAAGGGATGCAGCATGTGGAATGACCTGAAGCAGAGAATGTGCAAACTGCTGTAAGCACTGGCAGAGGGCTGCTCTGGATGTGTTGTGGTGGGGCCAGCATCAGGCAAAGCTTGTTTCCCTCAGGGCAGGGCCAGCATGGAGCTGGGCTGGCCCCTCGGCCAGGAGCGCTGCTGGTGGTTCCCTGGCTGGGCTGGGGTCTCCAGGGGGGCCCTGCAAGGGGCCCAAGTGCCACCTGGTCCCTGGCTGCCCCTCCCCTGGGAGCACAGAGGAGGTGACGGTGTGAATTAAGGAGCCTATGGCGCTGCCAATGGTGTCGGGCTAAAGAACAGGAAAGCATGAGGCGGGTGGGGAACGAACTGATGAAATGGGGCCACGGGCGCCGGCAGGCTGACACCCCGAGGCGGTGCCACCCCGAGGCGGGCCGGGCCGGGCCCGCAGCCCTGGAGAGGCGAGGGTGGGGGACCTATGAAAACAAAGAGGCCGGGTTATGCAAATGAAAGGCGTGACCATGCAAATCAGCATTGCGCCATGGCGGCCGCCATGGAGGAGGTGAGCACGCGTGGGGCTGCGGGACCCCGGAGCCGCCGGCCCCGATCCCACGGCCCCGTTCTCGCCAGGAGCCCCCGGAGTCCCCGGAGCCGCCGCGGGAGCCGCGGGTGCGGGACACCCCCGAGGACATTTGTCTGGAGGCCACGGCCAACGCCATCGCGCTGCACCCGGCGCGGCCGCTGCTGGCCGCGGGGGACGTGGACGGCGATGTGTACCTGTGAGTGGGGCCGGGAATGGGGAGGGGGTCCCGCCTCCGAGACCCGCTGAGCACCGGCGGCGGGGCTGGCCAGCCGCCCACGGGTCCTGGCGAGCACTCCCGCTGCTGGCAGGTACTCGTACTCCTGCACCGAGGGAGAGAACCGGCAGCTCTGGTCCTCGGGACATCACCTCAAGTCGTGCCGGGACGTGGCGTTCTCTCAGGACGGGCAGAGTGAGTGCGGGGGACGTGGGGTAGCATTGGGGGACGCCACCGGGGCGGGGGGCACTAACACGGCTCTCCAGAGCTTTTCACTGTGTCCAAGGATAAGGCCATCCACATTCTGACAGCGGAGGAGGGACGGCTGGAAACGCGCTTCCCCAAGGCCCACGAGTAAGTCCATACAGGCCGCTCATTGTGGGCAGAACGGCTGGGGCATTGTCCCCTTCCTGCCCGGGCAGGGTCACACAGCCCCGGGCCGGGCAGGGAGAGCCCGGAGCGTTCTTCCGGAGCCGTGACCGTGGGGCCGGGGTCTCTGCAGATCGGCTCTCAACTGCGTGCTGCCCATCGACAACCACATTTTTGCCACGGGTGACGACGGCGGGGCAGTGAAGGTGTGGGACCTGCGCAGGGGCAGTGCCATCCTGGAGGCACGGCAGCAGGAGGAATACATCAGTGCCATGACCGTGGATGGCAATGGGAAGATCCTACTGACAGCCAGGTACTGGAAGGTTTCATGGTCTTGGGGTTGGGCTCCCTGTGTCCATTCGAGGCTGGAGTGCCCTGTGCTATGTCCCATGCTCATAAAGTGTCCCTTCCACCTCCCACAGTGGTGATGGCACCCTGGGCGTCTTCAACGTGAAGAGGCGGCGCTTTGAGCTGCTCTCGGAGCCGCAGAATGGGGACCTGACGTCTGTGGTGCTGATGAAGGTTGGCACTGCTCCCCAACATGGAGCAGGATCCCATAGCCCCCCGTTCTCGTTCCGAGATTTTTGTTCTGCCTCATGCCTAGAGGGGGAGGAAGGTGGCGTGTGGCTCCAGCGAAGGCACCATCTACCTCTTCAACTGGGACGGCTTCGGGGCTGCCAGCGACCGCTTTGCGCTCAGGGCAGAGACCATTGACTGCATGGTGCCCATCACAGACAGCATCGTGTGCGTGGGGTCCCTGGACGGAGTCATCAGGTCAGGGGGTGTGGTGGGGAGGGATGGGGAGCTA
>VXBI01011509.1:15431-30246 GCA_013397375.1 Toxostoma redivivum | reverse complement strand
CTCTCTGAAGAAAATTTTTTTTTTCCCGAGACGACTGGGAGAGGAATTACTTAAATTTTTTTTTCTTTCTTCCCTGGAGGGACCCCATTCAGAGGTTTCCTCCCAAATTTACTCTAAACCAGCACAGAAGGCAAGGCCAGGTTGTCTTCTATTCAGGTACCTCATGAAAGGCTATAGAAAAGGTGAAGCCGTCCTCAGAGACAATGGCACAAGTTGGAACACTGGGAAGTCCAGCTGTTAAAAGGAAAAAAAATTGTTTACCACAAACACTGTCATGGATTAGAGAGGTTTTGAGATCTCTATCTGGCCTCTAATGGGACATGCTCTCAGTGGGAGGTTGTACTGACTATTGCTGGGGTATATTTGCAACTGATGTGATTCATTGATTTTAAGCATTAAGTCTTAGATCTTTTTCTGCATTTTTCCCACTTATTCTACCTCTTGCATAATAGATATTGGTTTGGTCATTTCAGTGGAAAAGATGATTATTTAATATACAGCAGATATATTTTAAAGCACCATATATTTTTATTGTTTAGATCAGATGAACCTCCCTCCTTATGCTTTACAGATCAACAAAAACATGTAGGATTATACTATTCAATTACCACTGATTCGTTTTTTGAATTTAGAATAATGTTACTTTCTCACATGGAGATTTCATTGTCATAGTCACACTGAACATCATTTAAGTTATTTAAGAAATGACATCACAGTTTTTTCATTGTTTCTGGATAATAAATCTACTATTTTATTTTAAGATCCGGGCCTATTACTGTCACTTTGTGTTTTGCATACTTCTGTTTTCTGGTAGTTCAAAGCTGTTAAAAATTTCCTTCACTCTGTTATGCTGCAAAGATAATGTATCTTGTAAGGTTGAGTAAAGTTCCAGCTGTCTTAAGATGCTAGCTGCCATTTTCTTAGTTGCAATTAAAATATAATTATACTGTTTTATAGGATACTACAATGTCACTTGTAACAATGGTGCCTTAATAACAAAGAAGAAACACTCATTGGGGGAAAAAAAAGCAAAACTTATTGTGATACTAATTTGGTATTTGTGTAGTAAACACATCTTGTGGGGTTTTGTTGTTTTTTTTTTCTTCTGGATCTTCAATTCTGTGTGCAATCCACTGGCATAAACATTAGTGATATCACACCTGCTTGTGCTTCTAAGCTTTCTCCTTACATGGGAAAACTAAAGATATTTTTACTCATTTGATAGTGTTATAAGGTTTGTATATTTTTGTCTGCTAACATGGACTTGAAAAAAGTTGGTTTACAGAAGAAATGAATCTCAATGATTTCCTGTTTCTGGTCAAATATCCCATCATGTCTCTATAGAAATTCCATTTAATGTTTGTATTCTGGATATCTTTAAAGGAAATCTCTTCACTAGCTAAAAAGTTGCTGTGGGCATGAGGAGGCTGAAGTTGGAGCAAGAAGATGGATCATCAGGACTTAATTTCTGAAACCAGCAGACCTTTTATTTTTGCTCTCTTCTGTGTTCTCAATAGATACTAAGAGCAAGCTCCTTCACACAGAGCACTGCACTGACCTGGGAAGCTTTTGTGGAGGGTGGCACCAGGGCTGGCACAGGGAATTCCAGAGCAGGCTCTCCTCTTGTGTTACTGACTGGCATATGAAGCTGTCAGCATGACACTTTGAAAATGTGAAGTAGTGCAGAGTACTTAACTCTGTTACTGTCTTAGTTTAAGACAATTATATGGGGTGGAGACTCCACAATGAGTTACCTTCTCATAGTTTTAATCACTCCCTTGTCACCAATAAGGAGAAAAGAATGCAAGAAGATATAAGTGAAAAAATAACAGTTTACTAAAAAGAAAAAACAGCAATAACCACTAGATACAAAGGTGCTGAGTCACCTCATCCTCTTGGGAACAAAGAAAAGATGGTGGAGAAGCTCTCTTCTCTGGACCACTGGCAGAGAGAGAGAACAAAGGAAAATCAACACAGCAACTGAGTCTCTGCACTTCCACAACTCCCTTCTCCCTCAAACAACAACCAACAGGGGACAGGGACAAAGCAAAACCTGGAAAAACCCTTATTTTTGTCCAAAAGGCTTCAATGCTGCTGAAACGCTGGAAGAAACTTCCCTCCTTGGCATGGCTGGAACTGGAGTAGCAGCTGAAAAACTCATAGAGAATGGGTCCTGACCCCTCCTCAGCAAAACAGCGGGCAGTTGTGGCAAAGGTGTTTCGAAATCTGTTCTGAAGTATCTTCGGATTGCAAAATGCATCTTTCTGGGTTGTGACTAGGAGACCTGCCCAAGGCAACCCCTTTGGGAGCCCAGAGAGAACAAGAGAGCTCATTGATGTGCATTCCCTATTTTTAAAAGGACCCAGCTCCCCTCCTTTCCCTGAACTGGGGTAAAACACACAAGTTCCACTTCCTGGGTTATCAGGTCTTAAAGAGACTAAAACTCTTGGGCAGGTTGACATAGAGAAGATATGAAATACATGAGGTTTTTTGGGTCATATAGGTCACCTAGGACAGTTACAAATGCTGATTGTCTTGGAACATTGACTCTGAGCAAAGCAAATATTACTTCCCTCAAGGAACTGGGACAGCTATAGTAACTTCTCAGCCAATATGTAGCTGGTGTTTTATGGTGGAGTAATTTTTTAGACTCAGGATTTACACTTGGTGATCTCCTCTAAAGCTTGCATTTGTGGTAAACTCCAAAAGTGAAGCAGTTTGAGACTGATTAAGTCTGAACTTGTGAGGTACAGAATTTCATGTGGGTAGCCTGTGAAGTGAGAATGCCTAGGATGAATCCTTTCTGTCAAGAATTTCAGGGGATGATGTGGTCCCCTTCACAATAATAAAGTCTTCTGCAGTACATCAACTTGTATTTTTGGTCCTGGCTCTCTTCAGTATCAGCCTTCTCTAGCATGAGATAGTAGCCTCTTCTGTTTGAGCAGAAATCAAATGAGGTCCAAGTTCATGTAGCATACAGTTATCTTCGGTATTTTCATGGGAGTGCTGTTCAAGTAGGCTGCAGATGCCGCACTATGAAGAGTGGCCTGTATGATGTGCCATTAATGTTTTTGAGTATTCTCTTTAGGGTAGCCATAGCCTGTTTGGGTTTATGGCTCTTTATTGCATCCATCCATTTTAGTCTTTCAGCTTTTGGAGAAGTTGACAGCATGGATTTGTTGTCCAGAAATGTTACAAAAGCACCAAATATTTTGTCAAGAGCAAGATTTTTTAGCAGTTTTCAGAGACTAGTATTCAGTTATAAAAAAAGCAAGTTCAGCTGTTTACGAGCAGAATCTTGAGGCATGACAGTCTCTAAGCGCTCATAAAACTACAGTCAGGTGGTTATTGGGAGAGGTGTGGAAGGTGATGTGAACAGAGATCATCAGAGATGTGGTTAATTTAGAAATACCATTGTCATTTTGTTATGATAAAACTATCTCTGGAGTGGTAGATACTAAATAAAAGTAATATCAGTGTAAGCTTCTGTGGTAAATTCAATTATATGGTTGTCTCGTCTATGTGGTGAGCTTTTAACTGTGGTTCAAACACATTAGAATATGTTGAAACTGCTTCTATTCTAGCTAACTTTTTAACTATAAAATGGACATAGAGATGTTAATCCCTTGTAGCACTGCTGTGCTTGTCGTGTATATTCTTTTTGAGAATCTTGAGAGAAAAAAAATAAAGTGACACTCTAGTGACCAGTGACAGGACCTGAGGGAATGGCCTGATGTGTCAGGGGAGGGCTAGGCTGGATATCAGTAAAAGGTTCTTCCCCTAGAGGATGGTTGGGTACTGATTTCCCAGGGATTGGTCATGGCCCAAGGCTGCCACAGCTCCAAGAGGGTTTGAACAATGCTGTCAGGCACAGGGTGGGATTGTTGGGGTGTCCTGTGCAGGGCCAGGAGTTGGACTTTGATGATCCTTGTGGGTCCCTTCCAACTCTGTGTATTCTGTGATTATGATAACTAGGAGATACTTTTAAAAAATATAGGTAAATTTTGTGTACTTTATTGGAGGTTTGTTTTTCAGGCAACAGCAGAACAGATTCGTCTTGCTCAGATGATCTACGATAAGAATGATACAGATTTTGAAGATAAAGTGAAACAAGTATGTTTCTTATGATACTGAGTTTTTATGCCCTGCAACAATGCTGAATTGTGTTTTGGAGCTAGAGCATTTTTCTGATTTAGATGAAACCTTTTTCACAAGGATAGAAGTTTAACTAGAAAAAGGTGCTCTTATTGCCCTGTAAAGTCTCTTTTCAAGAAATTGTGTGGTAATACAGCTATGACTGTATGATTACACTGGTGTATTTTCCTTTGGCCTTTAAGCTAAAACTCATCTGTGCTGATCTCTTCCAGACTATATCTCTTTAGTATGGTCTCAGTTGAATAGTTGTCAGAATAAAGAGTGCATTCAGGTTGTTCACGTGTACACATACATGGGAAAAATGTCACCTGGGTAAACTGAGTTTGCCAATATATTGGTTGTTTTTCAGGAAAAGTAAAAATCAGAATCATAGCTTAAAGGTAAACTGAGGTATTATTTTTAAAAATAATTTGACTTCTCAGAGCTGTGTATGCAGTTTTATTGACTTTTCCTTTGTAAAACCTCCTCTGAAGCATTAAGTGCTTTTTCTTGTTATAAACTTGTTTTGGTGATGTGCCAGAAGTGAAGTTTTATACTTCCTGAAGCCAAAGTACCCTCATCAATAATGCCTGTAGCTGTGCTGATGGGAAAGATAAGAATTAAGTTCTGCATAGGAAATCTCCAAGCATAAAGTTAAAGGGGGAAAAAAAGTGAGAGAGTGCCTTCTTGATTATCATTTAATTTGTGTTTACCTTTATTTAGGATTTTAGTTTGCTCTGACACAGTAGCTATGTGTGTTTTTTAATCTGTGGTGATACTAACTGTTATTTTCTTACAAAGATAATTTGAATATTTTAACATGTCTGACTCTTACTGCCAGCTTATGGAAGTGACGGGGAAAAACCAGGATGAATGCATAGTGGCACTACATGATTGTAATGGGGATGTGAACAGAGCAATCAACATACTGCTGGAAGGAAGTTCAGACACGGTAAGGTTTTACTTTCTTATTAAGCTGTTCTTTTTGTTTCCACTTCTTCGAAGTGATTGGGAAAGTCACATTTTGGAAGCTTTCAATTTCCATGCCTCCAAATTATTTTGAAGGAAATGGAGACCAGGATGGCTTTTTTGCTGCATGCATACCTTAGACTAGGCTGAACCTTGAAAATGTAGGTGTTTAGCTGGTTTCTTGCAGAATCTTTTGGTTTTCATTTACATACAATAATTTTAACTATGCAGCAGAAATCATTGCTCTGTCAGACACAGGCCTGTTTTTTGCTCCAATGTTTATAGCACCTCCCAACCATGAGACCTAAGTGTTTGCCTCAAAGGATAATCTTTATAAACCTAAAGTGCAGGTAGATATTTTAAGTTGTGCAACTTATGTAGGTTTGCATTTCCAGTATTGAATTTGGAGGAGGTTTCCACATCTGAAAGTTGCATTGACCGCACTACTAATGGCAAAAGAGGATACAAGTATCCTTTCGCTGTTGTTCATTTGCATAACTTCATTGAAAACCAGAAAGAGGAGACTAAACAATGTGTATATAACAACAAATAATGTTGCTTAGAATGTTGCACAGAGCAATTTTCTATCCCAAGAGATACCAGGAAAATGTCTTGCTGCAGCTCAAGCTTTTGCTGGAGGGACTTCTTACAGTTTGTCCAAGACAGTAAGCTAGATTCCATCTCATCCAAATTGGGAAAGGAACCTGGACTTCCTTTCTTAATGCTGAACATTCAGTATTTCCTGTGATTTGTCAGGATGTGTGGTCTGTCTTATTGTTAATAAGGAAACCCACCCCCACACACCCAAAATCTAGAACATGTACTGTTCTGAGAGGACTTTCTTTCCTATCTCCTTTTCATTTATCAGAGTTGAGGTCATCTAAAACACAGAAATATATAATACTGAACAAACTGTCAAGTTGGGAATAGAAGACAGCATCTCATGATTAAATCTGTGTTGGTAATGTGCTGGTTTTGTGTTCTTTTGTACTTCTCATATTTGCCATTTTCTAGTTGAAAATTGTTTACTGACTGATAGAGAATTTTAAATGTTTCCTTACTGTAGCAAATTTTTTATAAGTGATCATGGCATGGAAGAAATTTTCTGAACTCATTTATCAATTATAAGGAGCATATCCATATATTACTCTCTTGACAAGTCCCTCTGAACCCACTGCACTTTGTGGACAAAATGCAACTCAAATACAGACAACTTGAAGGATTCAAGAAGGAAGGAGTATTAATTAGGTGTTTTCATCAGAGTGTGAATAAACTTATTCTTTATGCAAATTTGTGGGCCTCCAACTTGAAGGCCATTATACTCCAGAACACTTTAACTGTGGATTTGATGTAAGGCGGTACTAGTTCTGAATGCAGATTCCCAATTCTCTTTTTTTTTAAGTTTCACTCTGCTTTGATGCACTGGAAGGGTTTTTTACCTCATTTGGAATAAGATGTGTCTATCCAAATTGAGGAATTAAAAGGAGTGATAGCTAGAATGTCCATTTATAATTTCTTTGGTACTCTGCCAGTTTTGTCTTTTTTTTTTTAATGCAGTAATATTTAAGGCTTTATGCTCCATGACTGTTAGTCTTTATGAAGACTTCACTTGCAACAGTTGTGTCAGTATGGACAGACAGAAGCTTGTGGATGAGAGTTGAGGGCATGTTTCTTTGCCCAAGACTTCTATTCATTTAACTGCCTACAGTCATAAGATCCATTTTATCTGACCACCTGTTACTTCCTAAACCTTTTAAGATAGAACAAAGGGGACCTTTCAGATTATTCTTCTTTCCATCTAAGACCAGACCAGCAAGGCAGCATCTGTTACATATTTTTGAATGTCAGGCCCACAGCTGTCATTTGGGTTGCCTCAGGCATCCTCAGCTGAAATTGTAAGGCAGCTAATTGATTGCAAAAAGAGACAGCTTCAATAGTCTGTGATGGATTCCCATGCCCAGAGGCAGCATCATACTGTATCTCAAAGGACATGCCCAACTTTTTGAGGTTTTCCTCAAAATTATACTGTGGGAAAGCATGGATCTGATGCTTTCATATAGTCATCCTTTTACTGATCCTTCCTAACTCATGTAAAACCTTACTAAGGAGAGGCTGCTTCTTCTTCAGCTTTGCAGATTCATCCAGTTTTGGGTATTTCTTGCAATAGTTCAAGATTTTTGGCACCATGCCCATCAGTAAAATAGTGATGCATTCTGAAATTTATAGATTTGGTTCTTCAGTTGTCAGTGCAGGTTGAGTTTTTTTTTCTCCTGTGAAATAACTAAAGTTTTAGGAGTATTTTTGTACATAATGCAGTTATACAGGCTATGGCAGATGAAGCCATGTGATAGTTACTGGGGGAAACAGTTTTCTGCCTCACAAATAATGTGATGTTCCTCAAACACAGTTTTGTACTTCTAATCTGTGCTGTCTGTGCTTCACCTAAGTTGGTTTATGGCAATATAGTCTTTATAGTGGGGATGAAATTGAAAAGTGATTTCAGCCTTCTTTCTCACCTATATCATGTAAAAAAAAGAACCTATTCTTTTAGTACTTATTGTCTCAAAGGAGATACTGAAACATTGAATTTATACTTGTAAACTGCTTTGTTACCTGCTTTCTCAATAGAATTAGTTTCCTCAATTCTAGGCATCTTGGACTATCTGATCATTACCTACCTTGTGAGGGCTGCTGAGTTGCTGTTGTCTGAATTGAGAAGAGATAGGACAGGATCTGAAACTATTGATAACCAATCTTTTTTACTGAATGCAGGTGCCTGTCAGAGGTCATGGCTTTTAGTAGTGCTTCAGAGTTGATGCCGTCTCATTTGCATGTGCAATTTTACCTCTCAAATACCTTACCTAGACTAAAAGCTCCTAGAGATGGGGGCATGTACATAAACCTATCTGCCATCTTAATGGTTTGCACGTAGTACCTTTCTTCTTTCTTTTGCAGCTAACAGCTCAATAAACTAACCGTGCAATTGTATGAGTTGCTGTGCTATTCTTGATGAGTGTTTTAGTTGTTTTATTTTCAATTTCTATAGAGCTGATATGATCCCTAAATTTATTTTAAAGATGGAATTTAATATTAAAGCTAAATCTCTAGTTTTCCCAAGTTATTGTTTTGCCATTCTGTCTCTTGGTGCTTGAATTCTAGTACATCTGGATAGTGGTTCCCCTGGCCACATACTTGCTGTCTATTGTTCAATGATACTTATAAGTATTTTTTCATTTCCTTTGGAGAAAAGGATAGCTCTGTACATGCACCCTTGCTAGGTAGTTAAGAAACTCTTGCTTGCTTTGTGGATTTTCTGTGTTGTGGTCATATCTAGGCTTCTTTGAACTAGTAAAAGTCCATTATAGCCAGAAATATTTGAGATTCTCACATTCCATAAGAAAATACAACTTTTAAAACTTGTTTCTTTTTCATTTCTTTCAAAAAATACAACTTATGTTTCCATTTGTATCAGTGTAATATGTATGTATGGCTGTTTTTTTTCCATGAACTGGAGGGATGTGAGGTGGAAGCATACATTGAGAGCTGTCTCTTCCTTTTTGAGTTTTGTATCTAATTCTATTCTATCCAAATAGACTTCTTGGGAGACTGTAGGGGGAAAGAAGAAAAACCTTGGAAAAGAAGGTTTGGAAAACAAAGAGAACAGAGAGAAACGAGGAGACAGAGAAATGAGCCGTGGATGGGGAAGTTCCAACAGACGGGGAAGAGGAGGCAGCCGTGGCCGAGAGTGTATGTATAGGGGTTCATTTTTAAAGATGCAGACACTTTTTTTGCATCTGAAACTGACTGAGTTAAGAGCAAATGCTTAAGGGAGTAAAGTCTGTCCAAGCTATAGCTCAGCACTGAAGGGATCATAACCTTTTTATGCAAAATGTATGCTCAATCTGTCTGTGACTTGGTTTTGGGATGGTCTGTGTTTATTCAGAGACACTAAATTTAAATTTCTGTCCTTTTTTGGTTAATTGATCTTGTACAAATTGCTGTTCTTTTTTAAATTTTAGAATTGACTCTCTGTAAAACTGCTTGAGAAGCAAGTATGTTGCTGCACAGCTGATACACTTTTTTTTCTTTTAATGAAAAAATTATCCAGCTTTGACTCCATCTCCTTTTATGAGTGGGAGAACCTGAAGATGTTCTCATCTTTTTATAAAGGGGAATGAAAAGACTGGGATCATTATTACTCTAGCATATGTTACTCATAAGCCAACCAAAGGTGAGTTTCTACAACATAGAAAGTTCTTTGTGGGTTGAAATATTTAAAATTTTTCTACAGCTTATACAGGTGCAAAAATACATTGTACAAGGGCAAACTGATGTTTCCAAGTTAGGTGGCATCACATTAGATTGCCATTGGATGCACATTTCTTTTTCCTCTTTAAGTTTTATCAGCAGTATCAAAGCTATGTAAATTGCCTGTAAGTGCCATAAGCACTGATAGATGAGCAGAGAAACACCAATGAAAAAATTTGTTTAGCTTTTGACTTAAAAGCAGGAAAGAAATGTATAATATTAGCCAATTCTTTTAATTATTGTAATATCTTCAAATATTGTGCCGGTGAAGACATTGTGAATCTTTGTAAAATAATGTCAAAGTTAGGAAAAAATAGTAATAAAACTTGAAGCTATGCATAGAAAAATTGAAATCAGATCCATCAAAATGAAAGTGAAGGGCAACATTTTTGACAGATCCAGATGCTGCTTGTCTCTTTTTAGAAACTGGAATTAAAGATTTCTTTCAAGTTGTTACCAAATCTTGATATCTCCTCCCAGTGCAAGCATTATTGGTTTTGTTGCTGCCATTAGGAAAAGTTGTGCAGTACAAAATCTCAACGGTATTTTAAGTGGTCAGTCTTTTTTTTTTTTTCTCTCTCCTTCCTTCAATGAGCCAGCCATCTTTTAGAGTACTTCCTCAGGAGTTTTCTGTGAAATAGTTAAGATGCAGTGCTTAGTGCTTTTCTAATGCCTCACCTTCACCCGGTTGTTATCCTTCTGATTTAAATACAGAGGAAAGTTGCTTTAAATTTCCCTGGTTGTACTGGTATATGGTATGGACAGACGAAAGAGTTGATGTTCTTGATTGTCCCTTATTCTTTCACTGTTACCACACAGCCTGTTATTGAGGAAGCATAGTATGAGGCAGCTTTATTTCCTACCTTGTTAAAGAGATGAAGCCATAATTAATAGTGTAGGCTGCAAAACACTGCCTTTCTCCCCTCCCCCAAAACCCTAACCCAACAGAAGTGTGTCTGCTGAAGGAGATTTTCCTCTTAGCTATTTTACTTCCTAATGGTCTAGTGCAAAGTAAACATAACTTGCTTGTAGCTAGGCTGCCGAAGAGGAGGGGTGACTGACATGTTAACCAGCCCACTTAAAAACCTTGCCTTTTTTTTTTGAGGTTTAGGTTAAGCAGATGGCTATACTGTCTCATGCGTGAGTCTCTTAAGCTGTCCTCTCTCCACAGTTAGAGCTGAAGAGAATGGAGTGGACAGCAATCAAGGAGACAGGCCTTCAGACCGTGGGAAACGTAGCCGTGGGAGAGGTGAGATGGTAGTATTGCTGCAGGACTGGCACCAATGATTTCATATCCTGAAATTGAACTCTCCCATTTATTTCTTTACATACTTCTTTTTAAGCATTTGTTGGTTATCCTTTGATTCCATAAGCATTTCATCCACCTTTAATTTAGGTATATTCCTCTCCCTTGCCCCTTATTATGTCTTGGTCTCAGGACAATTTAAAAGAATTGACACCGATGACTTCAATAGTAATTTCCTGTGTAGCAGCCTTGTATGCTCTGGCTATGGAGAGCTGTTTTCCCAAATTGACTCATGTCAGCCTTTTGAGAGTGGGAGTATGCTGAGCTCTGCAGGCTGTACCTTGGCAGCAGGAGAGCACAAGATTCCATCTGTATGGCTCTCAGGGAAGGATTTGATGTGTACTTGTGTTGTTTCTTTGGGGTAGATCTGGTTGTCAGGCTTGCCTTCAGTTTTTGGTAGCCAATGAGAGAAAGTACAAACCACCTTAGAGGCTTTTTGGTAAGAGAAGGAATTCAGCATAGAGGACTTAATGAGAAGAACTGTGAAAAAAGAATACTGCAGAGTCTTAGGTACAACAATCTTATCCTGTAGAAGAGATAGGAAAGGTGTTGATAATGGATTTGATGTGGAATCAAGGGATGTGTAGCTGGTTTGATTTTCATGGGTTGAAGTGGAAAGAGGCTTGTTTCTTCTAAGAGCAGGAGGAATGGAAATTAGTAACTTTGGTACAATGCAGATTGTGTGAGGAAGTGGGTATTAAATTACTTAAATTGAGAAAGTGCATAGTGAAGCTAATGTACTTAAGTAATGTCTGATTGGCAAAAAATTCTGCCTTCAAAAGGCTCTCTTCTTTGGAATATTCAGTAATGAGGCATTCAAAGACAGGCACATCCAACTTCATTGTCTCCAGATCTACATCTTGAAGGAATGGAAACATGCGAAGACATGTAGCTTCCAAAGGATGACAAAAATGACTCAGTTGTACCTGTGAAACAGCAAATACCAAATAGTGTGTGTAGAGAGGTAGCCTTGCAGGGGAGGTTGTGGTATAGTTCACAGCTACAGTTTTTTGGTATGTTAGCACTGTTAATAGATGGAATATAAGTATTTCAGTTAATTGTTTTATAAAATAATCCTTTATATTAAAATTATAAAGGTAGGAGTTTTTAAAATTGTTGGGTGAAATTTAGAGGTTAAGTTAAAATGCAGTCTGCTTTTTCTTTGTAACCTTATGAACAATACACTTTTTTTGTTGTCAAGACTGTAGCTCTCTAGATGAATATCATGTCTTAAGCCAGAACACTGACCTATCTGACTGAAGAAATAGGAACAACTTCAACCAATTTTCATTCACTGTCTTAGTGTACAAAGTATCACTGTATCTCTCTACCAAGTATTTTAGACTGTGTATTCATGTGAGAAAAGTATCTTAATGAAATGTTTTCAACTGTCTGGGATAAACTGGTTGACTTCAGTATTACTATATTACAAGCGTGTATATTCTGTGGCAGGAAATACCTATGCAAACCTCTTGTGGTTTTTGGCCAGGACAGTTATTTTTTTCACAGTAGCCATGAGGGAGAAGAGCCTGGAGCCATCTGGGCATGCCTAGGTTGTTATTCTATACTACTCACATCACTGGCAGGGGATGGAAATAAGGGATTCTCACTTTTGAGAAGGGAGGGGCATGGTTTATAGTTGGGGAGAAAAAGATGGCACATGGAGTGTCCCCCCATAATTTTGTTCATTGTCTTGGGAGTTACGCAATATGGGGATTTTTTGGGTTTTTTTGCATGCAAATCACCCTCTTTTTGTACACTTTTGTTAGTAGTATTGTTACTGTTACTGTTCATTTTCTTATCTCATTGCTTTTTCCAGTAAATAGCTTTATCTCAACCCATAATCTCTGACATTCTTATCTCCCACTGAAGGGGAGGAGCAAAGGGGGGGAGAATGAGACACACTCTAAATTAAGGACTGCTACTCCTAAACCAGCCTTTAATTGGCACCCAGTGTGAGGCATGAAGGGTTGGGATAACGGACTTGCCCAGTCGGTGGGAAGCAGTTTGGATCTAAGAATTTGTTGTATTATAAATGGAGCCACTGGGCGCAATGTTGCTTAGTCTGTTCACATCGTTGTGGTACCTAACCCTGTATGTGTTTCTGTATATGCACTATGTGCCCGTCACAGTGCTCCTTTTCAGAGCAGGGATAGGGATCAGGATTGCTTTGTTGCTGTACTGTGTGATATCAGTTTATGATATGATAACGTCAAGGGCAATGAGGGTCATTAGGGATGTGTCTTCAGTCTTGCTCTCTTGCTATGGCCTTGGGTGCTACCTATGGAAATTCATTAATAATCTTACCCAGCCTGTGGGGGAAACAGGGAAGGATGATTTTCCCCAGCTTTTTACCCCCTTTTCCTCCTTCAGGCCTGTTACATCAGCTTTTGAGAATTTTGAATTTCCTTTGGATATTAAGGAAAGCCTCTTCTTGCTGCTAAGTCTGCCAGGTCTCCTCAGTGCAGTCTGCACCATGTTCAGAATCAAGAAAGAGATATCTAGGGAGGCTATTTAGAGTTCTGCCACAAGAGTGGATGGATAGTCATGAGTGGCATGGAATGTGGGAGAAAATGTGCCAGTTTTGGGGGAAATTCTCTACTCCAATGGTTTGGAAGTTCCCCCCTGAACAAGTATAGGACCCTGTTCAAGTGACAATATTTGCAAGGACAATGCTGTGACTGCTCCACAGAGGAGCAACTTGTTGCAGTGTGCTTTATCCTGGCTACTATTTATTGGACACTGCTTGTCACTACACAGCACCCTCGGGGGAGGAGGAGGAAAGAAGAGCAATTGACACTGTGGTCACTCAAACTGCAGTTGAATCAGAGGAATAACCCATGCTGGTAGCAGTCATGCCTATACAGTAAAAGAAATCCAAGAGCAAATAATTTTGCTTAGTGAGGGTTGAAGACGAAGCAGGGCCCTCATGTTGCATCTGGTATCAGGGGTCAGTCTGACCCTGGCTGCCACAGACATCCCAGAGAGCGAAGTCCCGCAAGGAACAGCCTGTCCAGGGGTCCCAGGCAGTCTCAGCCACAGGGTACCAATGCAAGCAAGGCCTGGGCTTCCGGTGATTAGCTCTTTCAGTGATTTCAGCTCAGCTCTCAAGGTACCCCAGCCGACTCAGGGACAAGAGATGGGAAGTGCTGTGTGGCGGTTCCACAGAATCCTTTATTGGAAGCTTCTGTGAAGGGGGTCCAGTGACAGCTTCATTCCACTGAACTGGGCAGAAGCAGGGGTTTTATAGGGAAGGTATGGCTTGACAGAAGGGCCAATTATTTAGGGCCAAGGAATTATGACCAATAGTTTTACAAGGAGATAAAGTGGCGTCCTGAGGTGGGAAAAGGGTCTCTTAACCTAGTCACCATGACTAAGCAATTCTTATCTAGGCAACAGCTCACCAGGGATGCCTTGTGGAGGGCCCTGCTCCCTCCTCACCCTCAGAACAGAAGGAAGAGGCATGGCTAGAGATAATCACCCGATTCCTATCCCTGGGTGAGCTACGAGATATGTGAAAAGATTTCAGTTGCCAGTTGGGTTAGCCCATGGTGACCTGGCTGCTCTGATGCTGGGGTAGGGTGGCCCATGATATGAAACTAGATGGTAGCCAAGCAACTGGGATCCCTGTCCCGGGATGTGTGCATTGACCAGAAAATTAGGAAGAAGACAGAAACACTCAGCCTCTAGAGGTGACTCCTGTCAAGAGTGAGGGAAAGATATTCTCTCAAAAATGTTCTAATAGTGCACTCAAGCAGGTGAAATGCCATGGAGCAAGGTATTCAGTACCTGAGAGAATTAGCTGTGCTGGAGGTACTCTATAGGGATTCAAATAATGAGCAGTATCCTGTAGATCCAGATGAAGTCCAGTGTACACAATACATGTGACAGAAGTGCCTATGGAGTATGCCATCATCGTATGCCAACTCACTGGCAGTGATGTCAAGGAAAGAAGGAGAATGAACAGTGCTTCAGGTGACTCCCCGACTCTGGCAATAGATGTGGTCAACAAAATAGCAGCTATGTCCCCACCAACCAGCAAGAAGGACACACAAGTTTTCCTAGGAACTGTGGGATTTTGGAGGATGCATATTCCAG
>VXBI01011509.1:0-15208 GCA_013397375.1 Toxostoma redivivum | reverse complement strand
TTATAGTCAGATTGTAAACCCTCTCTATCATGTGTGGTAGAAAAAAAGAGTTTCAAGTGGAGTTGTCTTGGTTTAAAAGACAGGTGTCTGCTAAGATAGGCAGGAACCTCCCTTGGAATGGAAAATATGACCCCCTTTCCTCCAAATTATTATAACTTTGAAATTATGGGGCTTTCAGGCAAAGATACGGGAAAAGGAATAACAGTTCTTTACTAGAATATATATATACCAAGGCACACAACCAAACAACAACAGCAGCAACAACAAACAAAAAACCCTAGAAAGCCAATAACATCCTTCTCTCGGCCGTCAAGCACTTTCCCCTTTGGTGTAGTTATGGTCACAGCTGGCAGGGGTGCTGCTGGCTCCTGGCTAGGCAGGGCCGGTGCAATGATTCCCCTGTGGCTGCAGAGGGTGCTGTGGCACAAGCGCAGCGGCGTCTTTCCACATGCTTAATGGCGGCTCAGACAGCAGGAGAGAGAAAAAAGGGGCTCCCTTTGCAAACTCATGGGGGAGCAGCTGGTCTCAGTGTCACTCTGGATGGCAAAATGGACTGTAGCAGGAACCTCAGAGCAGTAGGCTGGAGCAGCATAGGCAAGCACACCTGGGGTGGCAAACAAAGTGTAGCAAAAACCCAAAACGGCAGCAGAAAACAGTGGAGCTGGGCAGTGGCAGACGGGCTCCCACAAGCAGCTGCTGCAAACAGCCGGGAGACGCTCCCTCTGGAGAGGGGAAGGGGGTCAGGGTCCCAGGTTTCCCTTGAGGCACCCAAGTAGATGGTGAAGGTCCCTCCCAGTGAGGTCTGGTGTTGAAAAGGCCTAGTTGAATGACTGCTCTTGTGAGCAAAGTCTCACCCACAGTAAGGAGAAGCAGTGAAGGATGAAACTCCCCAGTGGCAGCGAATCCTCTGGGCAGCAACAGTCTGGCACCAAAACCAGAAACCATCCCCCATCTGGTGCCGAGAGCAAGCAAGGGCTGAGCTCAGCACCTGATCCCCAGCCAAGTCTCTCTGTATCTCTGCACTTCCCAAGAGAAAATCCCCCAGCTACCAAGCTCATTTCCCAGCTAAGAGACTGCAGCTAACTGCACCCCTCCCCCCTCCAGGCCACATCTTTTGTCTCTTAATATTGTTGTTCTCATCTCTTAGGCAACAAGTGGGAGAAAAATTCCCTGAGAGAAAGGAGTTTTCCTTTTTTTTTTTCTTAACCTCCAACAGGGGTCCTGAACAAGAACAAGCTTTTGAATAAAGTAAACAGGATATAGTACATGCAGTAGCCCTTGGGGCAGTCAGGACAGGACAGGATGTGAAAAATGTGCTCTACACCACAGTGGAGGAGAATGGTCCTTTCTGAAGCCTCTAGCAAAAAGTACCTGGGGAGACCCAAGGATGACTCCTGGGATTCTGGAGTCAGGGATACAGAGGATCCAAGGCCTTTTACACCCCAACTGAAAAAGAGATACTGGCAGCTTATGAAGGAGTTCAAGCTGCTTCAGAAGTGGTTTGCACTGAAGCACAGCTCCTCCTGACACCCCAACTGCAGTGCTGAGCTGGATGTTCAAAGGGAAAATCACTTCCACACATCATGCCACTGTCGTCACGTGGACTAAGTCGGTTGTGTTGATCACACAGCAAGCTCAAAACCCCAATCACTCAGGGATCTTGGAAATCATCACAAACTGGCCTGCAGGTGAGAATTTCAGACTAATTTCTGAGGAGGAAAAGGAAAAGGTAATGTGCTGTAGAGGCCCCACCATATAGCCAGCTACCAGAAAAACAATACGGTCTCTTTCTTGACAGTTTCTGCTGTATCATAGGGATACATCAAAAATGAAAAGCTGACTTATGGATTCATACTCAATGAGTTGCAGAAGCTATTGAGGACCAAGGTGGATCAAGTCACGTTGCAGAGCTTAAAGCCGTCCAGTTGACTTTGGATATCACTGAAGTAGAAAAATGGCCAGCGTTCCACCTCCCCACTGGCTTGTAGATGGTAGAAAATACTTTGTGGGGCTGGCTGGACCAGTGGAAAAAAGACCAATTGGCAGCACAGAGGGAAAGCCATCTGGGCTACTGAATTGTGGCAAGACATGGCTGCTCAGGTAGAGGAATTGACTGTAAAAGTACATCATGTAGATGTTCTTCAGTAGTGTGACTCGGGTGCATGTGGAAAAATGGTGAGGTAGATCAAGCTGCCAAGATTAAAGTGTCTCAGGTGGATCTGGACTGGTGACATAAGGTGAATTATTTCTGGCTCAATGGGCTCATGATGCACGAGATCATCAGGAAAGAGATGCAATATATAGATGGGCTCATTATCAAGGAGTGGACTTAATCATGGACACTATATCCCAGATTATCAATAACTGTGAAACATGTGGTGTTGTCATGCAGGCCAAGCAGGTAAAGTCTCTGTGGTGTGGGGGATGATGGTCAAAATATAAGTATGGAGGGGCCTGGCAGATTGATTACATCACACTGCCACAAACCCACCAAGGCCAGCACTGTGTGCTGACAATGGTAGAAACAACCACTGGATGGCTAGAGACATACTCTGTGAGTCATGTCATTGTCTGGAACACCATCCTGGGCCTTGAAAAGCAAGTCCTGTGACCACATGGCATCCCAGAAAGAATTGTTGGACACTGGGACTCATTTCAAAAATAGCCTCATAGACACCTGAACTGGAGAGCACAGAATTGACTGGGTGTATCACATTCCCTATCATGCACCAGCCTCTGGGAAAATTGAATGATACAATGGACTGTTAAAAACCATATTTAAAGTAGTGAGGGAGTGTGGGACCTTCAGATATTGGGATCTACATTTAGCAAAGGCTACCTGGTTAGTTAACACTAGAGACTCTACCAGTTGAGCTGACCCTGCCCAATCAAAACTTCCACCTACCATAGAAGGGGATAAAGTCCCTGTGGTGCATATGAGTAATATGTTAGGGGGAAGACAGTTTGGATTAGTCCTGCCTCAAGGAAAGGCAAACTCATCTGTGGGATTGTATTTGCTCAAAGACCTGAGTGCACCTGGTGGGTAATGCAGAGGGATGGGGAAATGTCAAAGGAATTTGATTTTGGGTGACAACAGCCTTTAATGTTGAATTGTATAATGTCGGATGCTGAATAATACTGCCACTGTGCTATAACTACCATGGACAATGAGGATGGACTGCTCCAGATACACTAGTCATGAGCTCCTGATGCAGCAGCCAGCTGACAGCACATCAGCCCTCCTCCCCTGGAAGGCATCTAGGACAGATAGAACCCACAGTCATGGACTAAAGGAAGCCAGCAGACATCTTGGAGGGATGGTCATTGACAATGGAAATGATATGTGTGCTTGTGTATGTTTTTATCTATACATATGTATATATTTGGAAGGTATAAGATCTGGACATGAGCTAGATGGTATAGAACAAGGGGTGGATAATGTCCTGTTTTTTTGGCCAGAACAGAGTGAATTTTTCTGCAGTAGTTGTGAGGGCATGGATACTAAAGCCTCTGGGTGTTCCTAGGTTTTTATTCTATACCCCTCATCTCTCTGCCAGGGAGGCAGAAGTAAGGAATTCTCACTTCTGAGGAGGAGGGGGATGTTGCTTACCATCAGGAAGAAAAAGGTGGCTTGCAGAGGGTCCCCCCCGCCATTTTGTTCATTTTCTTGGGGGTTTGTGCGACACCAGGTCGGTTGGTGAATGTGGGGTTTTTGCATGCTTTTGTTATTAGTATTGTTGCTGTTACTGTTTGTTTTCTTATCTCGTTGCTGTTTCCAGTAAATTGTTCTTATCTCAACCCATAATCTCTGCCTCTTATATCTCCCAGTGGAAGGGAGAGGGAAGTGAGCATGGTGGTGGTCATGCAGCACCAAATTAGGGGGCACCGCTCTTAAACCATGACAAAACCCATGAAATCTGCAGGGAGTTGTATAAAGCTGTGCAATTTATTTCTCAGTATTTCAGGGATGGCTGACCTTTCTTTGGATTTTAGTAGAAATTGTCTTGGGGTGATTTTACGATGATACTTTATTCCTTAATCATATGCTTTATGCCCAAAAATGTCTGCAGTATCTTTAAGATGAACCAGGGGGTGGGGCTGGAGCCTGGGAGCCCTGGGTGCGGGCTCTGTTCAATCTCTCTTTTTCCCATGGTTGGAGGCTACACAGATTGTGACTTTGTTGCCTTGTGCTGGATTAATTTTCGCCAACTTAGGCAAGAAGCTTCTGGGTTTTTTAGGGTTTTTTTACCTTCCCCTGGCCTGGAGGTTTTTCACTGACAAAACCTTTTGGCAACTTTTTTTTTTCCTCTGGCCCAGGGAGCCTGCAAGGTAGCCACGGTTGGTCTGAACCCTGGGAAAGACTGAGTCAGCAAAAGAAGGGACATACAAATCCACTAGTTTTGCCTGCCATGAGGAGGAAAACGTTCGCCAGAGGGTCAACAGATTTCCCATATGCTCTGCTCCAGGCTGCTAGGTGAACTCCTCTTCCCCTTCCCAGAGACAAAAGCGACCAGTCGCCATTTTGTTTTCCAGGCCGCACAGTCAGCCTGTGTATTTTTCTTCCCTGGGCATTTGAGGCTTTTTTTTTTTTGTTCTGCTGTGAGTGGATGGGTGGAGGGTAAGTTTCTGGGAGTTCCTATCTAGCATTTATTCAGTCCTTTTCTGTNGTAGAACAATATAATTTTAAGAAATTATATGCACTGAAAATAGCAGAAATGGGATTGACGCTGTGGGGAAAATATGATGTTCACTGAGGAGGGAAAACCCTGATACTCAGTATTTCAGCCTCCGTGCTATAGGAACTAGCCTTTTTAGGAGACTGCTTGATGGACTCCCTTGGGAGGCAGTCCTGAAGGGCAAAGGAATCTAAGGTTGGACATTCTTCAAGAAGGAATTCTTAAAGGTTCAGGAGCATGCTGTCCCATGTGCTGAAAGACGAGCTGCTGGGGAAGACTGTGCGCCTGGCTTAACAGAGAGCTTTGGCTGGAAGCTGGGGGAAAAAAAAGAGTCGATCACTCTTGGAAGAAGGGACAGGCAACTTGTGAGGACTACAATGATGTAATAATGTTGTACAGGGAGAAAATTAGAAGGGCCAAATCCTTAATATGGCTGCTGCCATACAAGACAATAAAAATGTTTCTGTATCAGCAGCAAAAGGAGGGACAAGGAGAATATCCTTAATTAGGTGTGTAAGAAAGCATAGTGACAAGATGAGGAAAGGCTGAGGTACTCAATGCCTTCTTTGCTTCAGTCTTTTATAACAAGACCAGTTTGTTCTCTGGGTGCCCAGCCCCCTGAGCTGGAAGATGAAGACAGGTAGCAGAATGAAGCCCCCCCAATCCAAGGGGAAATGGTCAATGACCTGCTTACACCACTTAGACACACACCAGTCCTTGGGGCTGGATGGGCTCCAGCCAAGGGTACTGAGGGAGCTGACAGAAGTGCTCACCAAACTACTCAGTCATTTATCACCAGTCCTGGGTTGCCATCTACAGGAAGGGTTGGAAGTATTAGCTGGGGAACTACAGGCCTGTCAGCCTGACCTCAGTGCCAGGGAAGGTTATGGAACAGATTATCTTGAGTGCCATCATGTGGTACCTACAGGATAACAGGGGATCAGGCCCGGTCAGCATGAGGTTTAGGAAAGGCAGGTCCTGCTTCACCAACCTGATTTCCCATGACAGGGCCCCCTGCCTAGTGGATGAGGCAAAGGGTATGGGTGTTGTCTGCCTGGAGTTTAGTAAAGTCTTTGACACTGTCTCCCACAACATTCTCCTGGAGACACTGGCTGTTCATGGCTTGGCCAGTTGCACTGTTAGCTGGGTAGAAAACTGGCTGGATGGCTGAGCTCAGAGAGTAGCAGGGAACAGAGTTAAATCCAGCTAGAGGCCGTTCACTAGTGCTGTTCCCCAGGGCTCAGTGTTTAGGCCAGTCCTGTTTAATATCTTTATCCATGATTGGTTGAGAGGATTGAGTGTACTCTCAGTAAGTCTGCAGATGACACCAAGTTTGTGTTGATCTGCTGCAGGGTCTAAAGGCTTTACAGAGGGATCAGGACAAGTTGGACCAATGGGCTGAGGCCAATCGTATGAAGTTCAACAAGGCAAAGTGCTGAGTACTGCACTTGGGTCATACTAACCCCCTGCAGCACTGCAGGCTTGGGGCAGAGGGGCTGGGAACTNCACTGCAGGCTTGGGGCAGAGTGGCTGGAAACTGCCCAGCAAAAAAGGACCCGGGGTTCTGGTTAACAGCTGGCTGAACACGAGCCCAGGTGGCCCAGAAGGCTAATGTCATCCTGGCCTGTATCAGCAATAGTGTGGCCAGCAGGACCAGGGCAATGATCATTTCCCTGTACTGGGCACTGGTGAGGCCACACCTCGAATCCTGTGTTGAATTTTTGCCCCCTCACTACAAGAAAGTGAAAGTGTTCAAAAGGCATGTGGATGTGGCACTTGGGGATATTATTTTGGTGCTGGGTCAACAGTGGAACTTAATCCTGGAGGTCTTTTCCAACCTTAATTATTCTGATTCTTAAATGGTTACTAGAGTACATGCATTATATTATGAAACTGATTTAATGCTTCTAGCTTTATGATAACTAATAAGACAAAATTATTTGAATTGTAATCTATATATAATTAATATCAAGATATATTGAATATAACTTCAGTGTTTGTTTTGGTAATATGGAATACCTAGAATATGAATTTTCTATATTTAGTCTCCTTATCTCTTTGTAAGGCTTAAACTTCTGTCACCTTGGTGTCTGCTGAGAGGATGGCTGGCTCTGTGTTTCCAAAGCAGCGACCGGGACTGTTTGATTATTGTGTAGTCAGAGATAAGCACAAATCTAATGTGTTGCCTGCACTTCCAGTCTGCATTCCCTTACTGTTCTTACGTCTATTTCTTAACCTTAAAGTCTCTTCACCTAATTAAACCTGTCAGTGTGAAAATCTGAATTTCAAAATAAAGCATCTGTGATGCAGTGGAAAGATTTAGGTCTGCAAGCTCAGAAAACTGGATTTTACAGATTAGGTTATTAAGTTAATGGAGTGCTTCAATCTGAGTTGTGATGCTACACACCTTTCTCATGCTCCCATGCAGTGTGCATTTGTGGGAAGAATAGTTGTGTATGAGGTGAACAATTCTTTCTAAGCATGGATGGTACCAGAGTGAAGTCTTGGTTGAGTAATTATAAGTGTTTTTAACTCCCAATGGGTTTTAGTGGAAACAAAATCTCACTGTCTGCCTAGGTTGACTTCTCTATAATTCATTCCAAAACCGAAAAATATAAATTGAATAAGTGGTGACTAATGTGAACCTAGTCAACTGAGGGAGGTGTGTGTAATTTTGTTATTTGCCTGATTCCATTATTTGCTTTTGTGCTCAATATGCTGATTGATTCTAAGAAAGTCTATTCCTTTAGACTCAGTGGAAGATTTAATGAGCTACTGCCATGTCACTTGTTGTCTTTTTGCCAGTATATAAAAATATTGTTAGAAAAATTGCTGATTGTGAATTACTACAGGAAAAAAAAATTTAGTGAACATTGGCTGTTGTAATATAAATAATATCTATGCATCTCTTTAGAGTAATGTTAAAGCTATACTTTTTATGTTAAAAGCATAAACTGGCATTACTGCTGGGAGGAATTGATCTTGTCTGTCTCCTGGTACATTTGAACTTTATTAGAGGATTGATCTAAGTTTAAAATTAACCAAGCCAAAAAAATAAAAAGGGGGCAGGCAGCATGCTAGCTGGGGACAACAGGGGTTTTGATGGCTTATCCTTGTGTAAAGGTGACTGGTTTTCTGGCATTTAGCAAGTGGGAAACTGGTTCGAAGAGCTGATACAACAGTGACCAAATAATTTTGTTTTCTGATGGTGGTTTTGTGCTCACATACTTTTTGACAGTATGTTCAAAGCTTAGTGCAGGAAAGAGCAGAGTTGTGATCACTAGTGAGAAACTTCTGTTGTAGTAGTTCTGATTTAAATGGGTTTAAGTTACTGTGGGATTACATGCTCAGAATATGGGTCCCTGCTCTGAATTGTGTGAAGCCCTGTTTGCTCACTGACCTTTTAGTCACTGTTAAAAAGTAGCAAAAGTTTGGAAATACCTGATGGCCACTCACAATTGCTTCATAACTAACTTCTCTATGTTAGAAGGCTGTGTGCCTTTTAATTATTTTAAGACCATGTTTTAATTTTGGCAGTGAAGTAACTTTCTTAACACGAGAATTTAAGACTATAGTAGTGATTTGATTATGTTGGAGAATATCAGCTCTTCCCACTGGCATCTTGCATTAATGACCGTGATGTATGAGATTCTGTGTCAGGGTGGTCTTTCAGTGGTGGGTACTCACTGTCCCATATTTTGAATCTGTTCTTCATAAGTGTCTTACAGATTTGAATTTAGTGCTAACCCTGTGGTTTGGTACTGTTCTTTTGTCTTCACTAGAATACTTTTTGTTGCTTTTGTTGATTAAACTTAATTTCAGTTTTGACAGAAGGCATAGACACAGCTTTACGAAGTTAAGGGAATGTACTTGAAATTCAAGTTCAGGATTAACTTTTTATACCAGATCACTTTGAAAATGCCTTGCTGACTATTAGTCTAAGACTGTGTATGGAGCTTCAGGAACAACATGATGTTTTTCTAGCAGTTTCTAAAATTGTTAGAAGTTCTTATTGCTGTTTTTAGCCAGTAGTTTATTGTGTCCATCCTGGTATGGTATCTTACATATGCCTTGTTTGCTAAAACTTCATCTTATGTGTAATATGCTAAAGTTTTGGGTTTTTTTCAGACTTTTACACTTGGGAGGCTGGGGAGACTTACTTCCTCTTCTAAAATCTATTTCTACTTTCATGCTAGCTATTCCAGCTACTCTCTTTGTACCTAATGTCTGCCTCACTCAAAAATATTTCTGCTTGACTGTTACTGTGATTTGCAGCTCCCAGTCAGTCTTGTAGTTGAGTTTGTAAAAAAACTTATCTCTCTTCTGTGCATCATTAATAAATGGTGTTTAATGCTGTATTGATAGCTGTAGAAAGTACAGTGTCCCCAAGTAAACTTTTCTAGCTAGTTCTACTCTTTTAAGAAAACCAACAAAACCAATATTTATTAAGCAGAAAGATAATCCAGAGTGCACTGACTTCTAAAGCTGCAACCCCGTAATGCCATGAATCAGCTTCCCAGATTGTGGATTTTAGGTGGGTGAAGGAGAGAAGAGCAGTAGAAGAGGTAGGCTGAGCAAGGAGATTTAGAAGGCTGAGTTATCAGATGGGTACAGCAGGGTCTGGGACACTGTTTGTGACAGAGCAAAGAGGACAGCTCCATGTGTGGGCTCAGTGAAGAGGGGTGACAACTGCCAGGTTGTAGTTGTTACCCCTTTCCTAATCTCTGTCTCTTCTCTTCAGAAGATTGTGAAAAGAGTGCAAAGAGGGGAAAATGGCCTAGTGTCAGACTTCATTTTTCTGTGTTCTTGTTGTTGTGCATTGATAGATGGGAATCCTTCCTCTGCAGGTTTACATGGTTGTCATCCTGTATAGAATAGGGGTAAACCCTTTCATCAAAATGTGGATAAAGCTATCCTGCTAATTTGATATTTCTAAGAAGTCCTTGTGTTTGCATGGCAAGGTTTTGGTAGCAAGGGGAGGGGGGGACTACAGGGATGGCTTCTCCGAGAAGCTGCTGGAAGCTTCTCTTATGTCTGACAGAGCCAATGCCAGCTGGCTCCANCTGGAGCAGTTAATGAAGAACTGCAGTCTGTGGGAAGGACTCACATTGGAGAAGTTCATACAGGACTGTCTCCCATGACCTCATGCAGGAACAGGGGAACAACTCCTTTACCTGAAGGAAAGCAGCAATAGAAACAACATGTGATGAACTGTCCGTAACCTCCATTCCTCATCTCACTGCACTGTTGGGGGAGAGAGGGTAGAAAATAGGGAATAAAGTTAAGCCTGGGAAGAAGAGGGGAGTGGAGGAAGGTGTTTTTAAGATTTGTTTTATTTCTCATTATCTTANAGAGAGGAGTGACAATATGTGAGAAAGTGCTGGAGACTCCAAGGTCAGTGAAGGAGGTGCAGGAGGTGCTCCAGGTGCCAGAGCTGAGACTCCCCTGCAGCCCATGGTGAAGACCTGCAGGATGTCTATCTGAAGCCCATGAAGGTTCACAGGAGAGCAGAGACCCACCTGCAGCCTGTGGAGGACCCCATGCTGGAGTAGGTAGATGCCCAAAAGAAGGTTGTGACCCTGTGGTAAGTCTGTGCTGGAGCAGGGTCCTGGCAGGACCTGTGGCCCCATGGAGAGAGAAGCCCACACTGGAGCAGGTTTGCTGTCAGGACTTGTGACCCTGTGGGGGACCCATGCTGGAGCAGCCTGTTCCTGAAGGACTGACCATGTGAAAGGGACCTACGCTGGAGCAGTTAATGAAGAACTGCAGTCTGTGGGAAGGACTCACATTGGAGAAGTTCATACAGGACTGTCTCCCATGACCTCATGCAGGAACAGGGGAACAACTCCTTTACCTGAAGGAAAGCAGCAATAGAAACAACATGTGATGAACTGTCCGTAACCTCCATTCCTCATCTCACTGCACTGTTGGGGGAGAGAGGGTAGAAAATAGGGAATAAAGTTAAGCCTGGGAAGAAGAGGGGAGTGGAGGAAGGTGTTTTTAAGATTTGTTTTATTTCTCATTATCTTACTCTGATTTTGATTGGTAATAAATTCAATTAATTTCTCCAAGTCAGGTTTGTTTAGTCTCTGATGGTAATTGGTGAGTGATCTCTCCCCTGTCCATTTGTGGAGGGGAATGATAAGAGTAGGTTTGGTGAGCACCTGACCTACAGCCAAGGTCAAACCACCACAGTATTGTAGAGGTCCAGAAATGTCTTTTAAAACATGGACAGTGAACTAGGGCAAGGAGGAGAACAAGTGGTGATGGAAGGAAAAGGAAAGTCATTAAAATAGGAACTTCCTAAACTGAATTTACCTTGTCTTGGAGCTACTGTTTATTCAGTTTAGATGATCCCCTCAAAATAAGGAGTAATTTTGATCCAAATTTGAAGCCTTTCATAGGTAATTCTGATGTATGGACAACCAGTATATTAGTGACTTAGGATTATAACTTTTGTGCTCTGGTAAGCTTGTAGTTTTTCAGTGACTTTTTATAACCACACAAGTTTGTCATTAAAATAAACATCACTTTGTTCTCAACAGCAACTCTTGTAATACCAAATAATATACATAGTCTCCCTCAAAAAAACCCAACAAACTGAAGAAGCCTCAGATACTGAGGTTATAAAAAAGAAAAAAATTCCACCAAAACTATGTAGAAATATGCCACATGTAAGAAATAGTTTCTAACACTTTGCATAGACATGTGCTTTATGGATGGTTAAGTGACACAAAAATTTTCATGTTTCTTGGCACTATGCAACATGAAAAAATAAAGCCATTCACTATATTAAGAAGCTTGTAAACTGAGGTTGGTAACTGAAATTGGAGGCAAAAAATATTTGTTGTTATTAAAATAGAAATTAATATTCTTTGTGGGTGATAAAAAGGAAGTTTGAGTAATTTGAATTGGATAATTTTCATGTCAGTAGTTATGCTTAAAGGAGAAACAGAAGGAATGTGTTGGAACAGTTTGGTGAAAACACAGGAGGGTAGGGGTGGGCTGAGTCAGAGAAGGAAGCAAATGGAATATTTAAAGTTTCTTCTCACAGATAAGAAGTGATGGAATTTCTTGAGAGATCAAGGTATGCAGGAAGGCTGGAATTTTAATGCATTTAGGCAAGAGGGAAAAATTAAATGAAATTTTGAACAATGTCTAATGATTTGGCAATAGCAGTCTCATGGGATGATTCTTTGGGTAAAGTCTTGGCATTTGGATCTACTTCACTAGATACAGAAAAGATAGTAAAGAATTGCAAGTCCTACTGAAACACGAAGTCTTAGATGAACTGTGGCTTACTTGCATGTGTTAGGGAAATTTGGGAAGTAAATGATATTTAACCACAGTACTTCTTTTTCTTCAACTTATATTTTCTAATGTGACAGACTAGCAATTGGTGGCTCCTCTGCTGTTGCTGTTAAATGGTGTTTTCTCTCCTAGGGTTTGGATGTGGCAGAGGGAGAGGAGCTGGGAGGTTTTCAGCCCAAGACATGGGGTAAGAAACAGAGCACAGATTTTGACAAGGATCAAACTCACTGGCAATATTAACTGAGTGTTGCCACTGTGTCTTAATACTGCTAAATGTTTGATAAACCTGTATAAATACAAAAATTCAAAATGTCTTAGACTATTAATGGATTATTTTTGTCTTAAACCAGTATTTCTACCTAGACACACCTATACAAACCTAATGTAAGTTCACTCAATGTTAATATCTCAAACTTGGGGAGCCTATTTGTACCTATGAGTAGCAGCCATCAGTAGTATCTTTGAGACAAAGTTTTGTGTGGCACATATAGTTCTAGGTCAATTTAAAGAAAAGATTTGTTTCAGTGTAATGTAGAACTTTCAAGTTCTATATAAAACCAGAAAGATTAGTGATTGTAAACTTTCTCCTGTTTTTGAGGTTTCATGCTTTAGCTGTTTGGATGTACTTCGACCCTAAAACAAAATCAAAAGAAGTTACTCAGCAGCTCTAAAGTTTGTTCTCAGTTTTTGTGGAATAACTTGCTTCTTGAAGCGTAGCCTCCACTACTTTCACTCAGTGTTTGCCTTTAATGACATTTCATGTAACATCATTGATGTCATGATGAACAGAAGATCCATTCTACTTTTCTGATAATTCTTGTTCATACTTGTAGATGATAAACTGAAAAGAGGTTTTTCTTCAATGATCCTTTTTCACCTTTTAGCTTAATCTGTGTGTTTTGGCATTGGTGTCAAGAGTACATTCTGAAATAGTCTTACTGATGTTCTGACTCCTGTCCTGCACAGGTCTGGTGCTCTGAAAGGACATGATACTGGTTTCTCATCAGTAAGCCACTTTCTGAGAAACTATCAGCTGAGAGAGGCTTATCATTGTGCATATAAACTAATGCTTTATAAGACTGGAGTAGTAGGTATTGCTGTTAACTGCTATTTCAGGAATTGTTGGTTTAGTTCAATTTCTCTACAGTAATTTTTTTCACTCTCTTCACTTTTTTTTCTCCCCTTCTTTTCTCCCTATTTATCTGTGTCTGCTCATAGAGGAAAAATTTTTGAAACCAAAACTATCAAGATAGATTATGTGGAAATCAAGAAGTTAAACCTAATGCAACTTCAGATAAAAATGATGACATCTATGTTCATTGAATGACCCATGTGTTCTTGTCCATTTTTAAACTTTTAAAACTTTAGGATATTTAACCCTGCAGACTATATGGAGTCTTCTGCCACTGATGGCTTTGGGACAAAGTCAGAGATCTGGGAGGCTGGTCAGAATGATGCAGATGATGGAACTGGTAAGATGCTTCGAGAAGTGGAAGGATTGAAATGAAGACCTGTAGCAAATTGCAGTTGAAATAACCATTCTGTTAGTGTTCAGTTAACTTCTGAAAATGTGAATACATTTCACATGACACAGATATTAGTTCTTTTTTTTATAGCTTAATTGCTACTAATGTGCAGAGCACATGATGTAGCCTGACTCTTGTTAGAATGAAGGGAAGGCAATTTGCAACTTTTTTGGTTTAATGCTAACAAACCCTTGAGAGACAAAGGGATTTGAAGAGTTATTAAAAGAGTCTTCTATGTGAAGAACTGTGTTAAAGGAGAAGCCAATGCCTGAGCATTCTCACACCATTCAAGGAGTCACATACACACCACCTGAGATTTTAACTGCTTCCACCAGAGTCCCTTCATAGTAGGCAGCTCCAGTGAGCCAATGGATGCCCCTTTCGACTCCTTGCTAACATACTATCACTTTCAGGTGTGCTTCCTCCTTCTTCAGGCTTGACCCTAGGTTTCCTACAGCAGAGTCTCAGGCATCTGATTTTATAAAAATAAATTATTTAAGAATGGTACATCAGCAGGTCAACTCGACCTGGGTGCTTCTGGAGAGGGACCCTAAACAAAGAAAACCCTAGACTTTTATGCCCTTGTAGTCTATGCACATGTTCTTCACCCATTCTTCACATACCTTGCACACACCTCTTGGTCCAATGGTAATTTTTGGTCTGGGGTCTTATAACCCTTTAATTGTATTCTTTCTCTGTGTCCACACAGGCCACTAACTGTCCTTATCTTGTCAAGTCACGACTTCTGATGATAGCTATAGCCTTTTTATCTTCTGGTTTGTTGCTCTTGTGCACTAGCTCGGTTGACAGAGCATGGAAAACTGAAAAGTCTTTGTTTTTGAGTAAGCACTATGTAGCAACAACTAAAACATCAGTGTATTATCAATATTATTCTCATACTGAATCCAAAACACAGCACTGTACCAGCTACTGAGAAGAAAATTAAATCTATTCTAGTCAAAAGCATGTCTAGGTGAAAGTGAATTTTTTTGTGTGTCACATTAACATATATTCTATTTACTTGAAATTGTGTGTCCAACCATACACAACAACTGGAAGTGAATGTTAAACAACAGTTAGTAGTTTTGGAACAATGAACTTTCCTCTTGCTGATTATCAAAGTTAAATTTTGAGCTGTATCCAATTTGCAAAAAGAGAGCTCTTTGGGTTTTCCAAGGTTTGGTCACCCATCCGATAAAAGTCTATGTCACATACCTCCCCTTTAGTCTTGTTAACTTTATACCACAGTGGGTCATCCATTGATTTTATACTTACCCATGCAGTTGTGATTCTTTCCAATGCAGATATTTGTTAGCTGGTTGGTTATTCATTGCTCGTTTGACATGAGAATGGTATATCCAATTTTCTTTTCATAAAACTTTAAAAGCAAAGTTAGAACACATTAAGACAGCATATGGCCTGTCCCATTTGGGTTCTAATTTAGATTTTTGTGAAAATACCTTAATTAACACTTCCATCTCCAGGTTGTATATAAGGTACCTGTATTTCAGGTGGTGTGGACTGTCACAATTGAACATACTTCCTTTTTTCCTCAAACCCTTTTTGCATATATATATAACGTGTTGTTATGGTTTAGAGCAAATTTGGGAGGAAATCTCAGCCCTAATTTTAGAGAGGCTGCAGACCATATAGAGGAAGCTTATTAAATACGATAATGGTGGTGTCCTTGACATT
>VXBI01011503.1:163763-227107 GCA_013397375.1 Toxostoma redivivum | reverse complement strand
GGCCGGCAGGGGGCGCTGTAGTGAGCGCGGGAGCGGCGTGAGGGGCCGTGAGGGCGGAGGGGTGCGAAGGCGTCGAAGAGGGCATCGCAGTGCCCTCCTCACTGCTGCCGTGAGCAGAATCGGTTCATGGCAGCAGCTGGCGGCGATCCCAGTGCTTGCTCAGGGACCACGACACGGCCTCGATCAGAGAAGAGCACAGATGCCCACAAAATGCCCACAGATGCCCGCGGCCGTGTGGCAGCCCCTCGGTGCCCTCCGCAGATTTGGCGGCCGGGGCTGCTCAGAGTGTGCCTGCCAGCGGGTTAGACCCCCGGCAGCACAGGTAGACTTCGCATCCATTTCCAGTTCGTTACTGAATGATTGCATGAGCCTGAAGCAGCAAGCAGCCGCACAGATACGGGTCACAGCCCGGAGCCTGATTTCCTGGGAATTAAACGGGCCGAACCGAGTCAGGCATTCACCAAGTTTAAAATTGGCCCCTGAAGACTGAGAATGGGAGACCCGAGAACACATGGAGGTGCTACTAAGATAAATGGAAACAAACTCTGTAATCAGAGCAGTGTTTTAATAATTTCCCAGAAATTCACCAAGACTTCAGTGTTGGTAAACAGTTGGGCAAGACAGACTAGGACTAAGAGAGGCAGAACTGACATTAGATCACAGGGGAAAGTGTGATGCCCTCAGGAATGAACAGAAATGGCAAATTGGAAAGAAAGCTCCAAGGACACCAGCTAGGCACGATCTAGATAAGATGCTTCACCTCCTCACCTGATGGTTCTCCCAGTGACACCACTTACTACACAGGAATTCCTCTAAGTTTATGTGATTTCAGGTTAGTTCTCTGCTATCCTTTAAATACTCAGGGAAAAACATCTGCTACTCTCACCTTTGAGCAGATGCGGTATTCAGAAGTAATTACTAAGATAGAAGGAAAATACACAAGAGCACACTCAAAGGTGTTGAAAAGATTCTGAATTTTCTTTGTGCAATTAAGAGTTTAATTAAAAAGGTGGGTAACAAAGTTAAGTGTTCTGTATGAGTGGGATCTGCCCACTGAAATGTATTGACTCTTGCCCAGCAAAAGGTTTTCTGCAATTTCTCTGAGCAGGTTTTTCATAACATACTATTTGGACAGATTTTTTTCAATAGAGCTTTTTGCCTTTGTGTACAAATCTGCTTGCCTTTATTTTTATAAAAAACCCTCAGAAAACAGAGATTTTAAATGGTGATTGGGTAAAATTATCAGGCTGTACAATCAACATAAGGGAAACTTATTCTAAAAACCTCATTGAACATACCAGAAATCTACACTAGTGTTCAGACCACTAACTCATAGGCAATTAGAAACAATTTGACAAAAACATCTTTGTTAAATTTGCTTTGCTCTTGGAAGGAAATCTCTGTCATTATATTAATGCTGGGTATCATCTGCATCAATATGAAAAAAACCACAAGGAAACAGCTTTTGCTCTAAAACACTGTATATCACACCCAGATTCCTCCTAAAGTAGAATAGATTTAATCCTTACTTGATGTTTAATTATGTTTGCATTTAACAGTAAGTATTTGACACTTTTCTATTACCTGATCACACAAGGAATGGCTGAGCATAAATGGATGAATTTTCATCCTAAAGTTGCAATGCTGCCACTCACAGAACAAAGGCAAATGGCTGTCATAGAAGAATGATCTCTGAAGTGTTATTTTTGAGTAGTGCTTTAATTCACCAAATAGGCAGAAAATTTTCTTGCCTATTGTGAAGTGGGGATATCATTTTTGGAGGCAAAAGACAAGCCACTCAGCAGGGAGACGGCAGCAGCTGAGAGAACCTAAAAGCCTGCTCAATGTTAAAACAACTGGCAGTCATTCCTGATGGAAAGAATTAAAAGTGGAAATTGAGGTGGTAAAATCTAATTCTGTAGCAAGCAGAGTTTGTGTATGGTGAATTTAGAAAAGCAAGAAGGCAGCTTTGTGTTGAGACCTGGGAGGATTGAAGCTCCTTGTTTTTTTGTTCACATAGATGGGACTTTCTTTTGTCTGAGGCATGAACCTACACTTACTTTTGAGATTGCAGTTCCTTTGCCTGTTGGTTCAATTGTGCTTGGTGTTTGATAGCTCAGAAAACACTCGGACTCCTGCATTGTTTGTGGTGAGGCAAGAGAAACATATTAGGAAGCTGCTTTTCTTCCTTTTCCAGAGATGCTGGGAATCACCCACACCTCTGTTGGTGGCTTTGTTATTTTACCATCTACATGATTTCGATTATTAAAGGTTACATGTATTTTGAAATCTTCCCCTGCGCTGGATGTTTGACTTCAGTATTTGTACACTAAATCTTCTGGAGCTCTGCAGCTAGAAAATTATGTTAGTTTTTTAATACACAGAAAATGTAGCTCTTGACATTCTGGCATATTTGCCAGATCTTTGCACACAGCTGGGCATTAGTGCTACCTATATATATAATATTGAATGACAGTTCTTTGTTTTCCAGGGGATTGCTCACCCCTCTTCTGGATACTTTAAATACTTGTATTTCATTGAAGTTTTGTAACAGTAGAAAGATTATGTGCTTCCTGCATACCCATGGATGCACACCCCTGCTTTGGAGGCCACTGCTTGGGAGCGTGTGTGGCTGTGTGGCGTTACTTTTCTCCTCAGTCTGGTCATGTGCCTGGGGAGCTGGCACGAACCATTTCACAGGCACAGTTTGCAACCCCAGTGTCACTTTCTAAGTGTATGAGTCAACATTTTGAGTCTGCTCTGTGACCCGGTGTCTGCAGAGCTAATTGGATTTCAGCTGAGTGAATTTGTTTCAGGGAATAGTTTATTTGTGAAAATAATTTCTTTTTCTCGGGAAGAAGGGTAAGGGGAAGAAGGGATCCAGCTATCTGAACATTCATTTGAATTTAGCGAATAATATTCTCTTTTCCTTCCCTTTCTCCCATGAACAGGGAAAAAAAATCAGAAACAATCACTAAATCAGGAAATATTGTTGTGCTTGAGCTGTAATATTGGTCTGGCCTGCAGAGGTACGGCATTGTTAGCCAAGTGCTAGATTGACCCTGGGGAGAGCAATGCTGATAATGCACTGCAGCCATATCCCCACCATCACATTAGAGCCATTGAGTTCAAAACAACACAATTTGAGAACAGAAAAGAAATGAACTGTATAAAGTCTTCCACCAAATCATATAAGGGGACATATCTGAGAAGGATGCCATGCTCAGCTTATTTGGCTAATAGTCACATTACTGTTTCAAATACATTTCTTCCTTCAAAATAGAATCCCGGGGTTCAGAGAAGAGAGCTGTAGTGCCTCCAGTTAATTTTCCAGGTGAATCTGGGTCATTCCCAGTGCAGTGCCTCACTGCAATGCCCTCAAATGGGCCATTTGGTCCCCAGCGAGGAAAGCTCTTTTTTCCCCAACTATGAAAGAAACAACATCAAAGCCAGGTTTTATACAGTCACTATTGAGGAGCAAATCAATTTTGTTTTTTTCAAAGTGAGGTAGTGCCCAGGGATGAGACAAGAAGTGGCTCCTTCTTTTGTGCTCCTGCATCCATATCACTTGTGGCTGCAGAATCTACTGTGTACACAGAGCCTGGGGATGTAGGTCAGGAACGCTTGTGCCTTCCATGGTTGACCAGTTCTGTACTTATTTCTCTTGTCAATCCATTCCCCACTGTTCCTAGTCACCCTTCACGGAGCCTAGGCAGATAACCTTTGAGTAATAATCTGAAATTCAAATATGAAGAATTGACTGCTGAACTGCTCTAATATTTGAGAAAGGTTTTAAGCTAAAATGGGTTTTTCTGTGTGCTGTTATTGGCCTGGCAGTGGTGTGTGTATGCTAAGTGCACTGAGAAAGGTAATATTAGCAGACTGAAAAGGTCGGAGTTTTATAAAAATCCTTTTAAAGTAAATAGCTTGCCAAACTAAATTCCCCACAGGTAGACAGAGGTTAAGAACTGAGAACATTTGGGCCTTTGGCAGGTCAAGTTGTGCATCTGCAAATGTCCTCCAGAAATACAAACACCAGACAAGTGTGGAGAAGTATAGGGATTGTGGCCAGCCAGATGTAACTCTAGGCTGTACCTACAGGCAAGCAGGCCAAGGCTCAACAGCTCCTGAGGGAGGTGTCTGGGGGCACCGTGCAGAGTGGGCACACACACCTGTGTCATGCCCAGGAACAAGGGATGCAGATGCACGTGGTAGTCATTAAAGGCACCATGCACTGGACAGCACAAATGCATTGATTTAATTAGACTTATTTCTGGCTGAGCTTGGAGGTACAGCGTAGCCCCAGTGTGTATGGCACAACATGAAGGATTGGGGCATGCTAGAGTGAGGCAGTGGGTGACAGGCTTCTCAAGGGATCCTTCCACCCTCTGGGTCAAGAACCTTTCTCCAATATCCAGCCTAAATCTCCCCTCAGTGACTTATTTTGGTGCTATTTCACAAAGACCCCACATCCACACAGCCCAGGCCGGGTGACTGGGAGCCAGGCACTGCCCACATGCCCTGAGGTGAGGTATTAACCAATATTAGCAGGTGAAAAGATAGTTTTATTGAGGCATTGTTTGGAAGTGGGACCTGAGCTTTGTGCAGTCCTGGTTAGGCAGTTTGTGTGCAGCTAGATATTTGGGCAGAGGTCTCAGTCCACTGCCTGCCTCCCTGAAGAGTAGAAGGAATGGAATGGGGAGGTGCACAACAGGAGGAGATATATAGCCTTGGTTTCTGTTGCAATTTGAGGTTGCACTGTTAAGCACCTTTGTTTCCAACCACAAGAGTGGCTGCAAAATGGTGGAGTCTACATGATCCCTTTCCTAACCCTCACAGAGGTTTTATGAGGTTTAATCCATTACTCAATCCTCAAAGGAAAGGGGTGAAAAAGAGGAGTATTTATGTCATCCCTGACTGTTAGTGTCACAGTGTTAATTAAAAGCAAACAACTCAAATGTCAGATCTTGGATAAAAATAAGTTTAAACATTTTTTCTATAGTTTTCAAGAGGAAATAATGCCTTTAGGCATGCCTACTGATGTTTGTGCCTTCTCACCGTATCTCATGTTGCTTTAAAACCTTCTGTTCACCTCCCGCTTTTCAGGACATCGTCCTTCTGTTAAGGAGGCATGTCAGCTCTGACACAGAAATGTAGCTGGAGCTTATGGGGCAGTTCAAAACCCTCTATCTCTTAAACCTGTCAAGAGATTACTGGCAGGAAAGTTAAACTGATGTGCCAGTTAGGCCTGAAGAGAGCCCACTGCCAAGCAGCTGGGCTGCACTCCCTGGCTGTGCAGGAGCTCCTCTGGGGACACGAGTGGCAGCGTGACACCCTGGCACCACGATGCCATTTGCATCATCAGGTTACTTGCAGGCATAGGACAGTGAAAAGGGAAAATAAAGAAAAGTATTAGTAATGGCTGTGAAAACGGAACTTTTATTATCTGTTCACTGTATACAAAACACCATTCTGCATAGTGATAACTCATTTGTTGTACAGTTGACAGTGCACATCAACAAACAAGTGTTCAGAGGTATCCACTAAACGGGAAGGGCAGTGGTGGCACACACTGAGGTGCTGTGCCCGCCGCACACTGTAGGATGAAGTACCTCACAAGCACTTGATATGCCATAATATAAATGGGCTAACAAGCATCTACCCAGGAGCCAAATTAGGAATGAGGATGAAAAGAGCAGAACTAATGTATCTGATACACAATTGCCAGAACGATTAAGTTTTACAGAGGTGGCTGAGAGGATTCATATTTTTTTAAACACTTCAAATTTTAAAACTATTAAAATTTAATGATAAATAACAGAATCTCACAAATCTTTTGGGGCAAAATGCTCCACATTTATTTACATATGAAATGTGTTTAATACAGTCGTAATGGACATAGTGTATAGTAACACCTGACAGCAGCAAGACTTATAAGGAACCCAACAATTACTACTGTTTATCATGCAGCTATCTATATATACACAATTTGTTTTAAAAAAAAGTACAAAAATTTTTGTAGGGTTACATACAAGGTATAAAATGCAAAAACAAACTAAAAATATACTCTCACAGAGAACTCTATTTGAAAGGACAGTATGGTACCTTTTGTACTTGTGCAAGCAAAACTAGTGCTGGACAGGAGTTTGCAATGTCTGGCCGAGCTCTGCACGGCCTGTGCTAAAGCTGCAAGCCCCAGTCCCAGTCCTAGCTGGGGCTGGCTCCTTCCCAGTTGTGGCTGTGTGTGACACTGAGCACCAGAACGTTTGGCATGATCATGTGGAGCTGGCAAATCCCAACCCCTGTAGCAAGGGTCAGCTATTTCCTTTCAATAACCAGCAAGGAAAATACATAATGCTGTGCACTCACTTCTATATGTTTAATAAATTACATGACAAAAATCATCATCATTATAAACCTATTTCTCTAATTACATCTTACTTCTTAAATCCAGAGCAGCCCAGCCCTTTTGTAACAATTTGAGCTTTGATCACAAGCACCCGATGACCTAAAAAATCACTTCATGATACTCAGTTGTGCATTTATACTCTTCAAGAGTACTTTACCACTCCAGGGGGTCTGCACCTGTTCTGGTGTTGCCACCTAAAAAACAGCACTTAATTTTACACATGCAGTGGTACTTTAATTTTTTTTTCATAATATATTTTGTAAGAAAAAGTTTAAAAGCTTCCTCAGACATTTGGAAGCCTAAGTTCTTTAGAATTTAAAATCTCCCCTTAGCTGGCTTCCTCCCTCCTCTCCCCTCCTAGCACCTCCTCCTGATGCACTTCCATTAGCTAAAGTTTCTTTGAGAAGCTTTCAAAAACCAAACCGTTTAAGAGAACCTAAGGAACTGCCCCAGCATTCAGAACTCTGTTTTAAAGAAACTTACTACAAAAGAACAAAACCAAAACAGAAAAAAAAACAATTTTTCCACTAGATACTGATACAAACACATAACAAAAGAGTATAAAAATTATTAGTTTAAATATATACAAACTCTTTTCAACTCAAATACTGCTTCAATGGTTCTGAGGGTATAGACAATGAGGTGAAGGGGATACTTTTATGCAGAATATATTGCAACAGCCTGAACAGTACTGTTAACATTATTATACCTTGAACTTTCTGTAGCAAAAATGTCATTAGTATTCCAATGTGGAGTGAGATTTCTGCATCCCAAACAATCTGATCACTTGTCAGCTGAACTCATTCTTTTGGACTTGATGAAGGCCATGCCATGTGTTCTCATGTGAGTGTTTAAGGCTGCTTCAGTTTCGAAAGTCTTTGCGCACACTTTGCATCTTCTGTCCGATGCCACGCTGTCGGACAAGTCATCCTCATGATTGGGTTTGTTTTCTTGCTGATTATCCTCCCCAGACCCATTCTGTTTTGATACTGGCTGAGGCTCCTTCAGCTTATGTACAATGAAGAGGTGTCTGGAAAGGGACACGTGAGATGTGTAGCAGAGTCCACATTCCCTGCATTGGTATGAAGAGCCATCAGATTTATGCTGAGGAATATGTTCATGAAACTGGAGAAGATTTTCTGTTGTAAAGCCACAAACTGCACACTTGTGAACTTTAAAAACATTTATCTTCAGCTTCTTTAACGGCTGAGTGATTGCACCTCGTGGAGGTCTAATCTCCATTACAGGTTCTTCCAATTTACGCTTTGGACTAGGAACCTAACAAAAAGACAGAAATGCTGTATCAGACACATGTAAGCATCACCATGCAGTTCTTTTCGTAACTATTTGTGACTTGCAAATGTCAGAATCTTTCCCTTGGCAGATTCTAGAACAACTCTGATAAATAACAATCTTTTTGGGACTCTACTTTACAGAAGATGAGAGTATCTGTATTTACCTAAAGATCCTGAATATATACCCACCAAAAAAATAATTCTCAGTGATTGAATGAGTCTGCCAAGTGATTACCTTTGTGTCTTCTTTTACTTCCCTTTCTTCCATATTGGTAGATTCAGTCATTTCTTTCACATCAGGGTCTTTAATGCCGTGCATCAACTGAATATGTTTTTCCAACATCAACCTCTTGGTAAAAGTACGTCTTGAATCTGGGCAGTGCCTGCAGACACACCCACACACATACACAAACAATCAAGTGTCATGCTTAACAAATGCCTTTTGTAGACTGGAAGAGTGGTTGTGTATTTGAGAGACTCCTGAAAACCAGGTTCCCCAAAGTGGAACTGCTCAGCTCAGCCAAGTTTCAGATTGCTCTCTCAGGAGCCTGACACATTTCTGCAGGCAGAATTCTGCAGGTAATTGATTTGGCCTGTCCTGAGCATCTGAATGAATGGGACACTGGCTCTTACATAGTTAAGGAAGATGTTCAACTAACAATGGCTTTTGTATTCCATTTCTAAATTAAAAAAAAAAAACAAAAACAACTTACGAGCATGTATAAACCTTCCTGATGCCTTTGTGCTTGATACGATTGTGCCGACATAAACTGTGGGATGAACTGAAAGATTTGTCACATTGCCGACAAGGATGCTTCTTCATTTGCTTTAAAAAGAGAAGAGAAAGACTTTCATTAAAAAAGCTCAGTAGAAGTGGTGCATGTGTTGAACCTTGTGATGAATAGGAAAGAAACATCACTTACCCGTTTTTGGTACTGTACTTCACATACACCCCCCACCCCCCTTCAACAACGCTGTACACGTCGGAACTGAACCTCTTTCAAAGCAGTGTGGCCCCCATGAGCTACACACACACACACCTGTCCCCAGCTGTAAACTGCTGTCTCAGATGGTGGGTGAAGAAACAGGGAAGATCAGAGGACTATTTCTGTATAAAGGCAGCAGGATGAGGGGCTGCTTTCCCTTCCCATCACCAAACCACGTCCTCAGCTGCTGACTAGGAGCTCCTCAGCCACATACAGGGAGTGGTGAAGAGCACAGAAGGACCAAACTTGAACCACACAGACACTGACACACTAACAGGCTTCAGAAAAGTCGTAACAAAATGAGTGGTATGATCTGATGCCAACTTGATGGCCATGTGTTTGGGGAATTTGGTGGGGTTGATTGTTGCAGCTGGTCAAGTGGAAGGAAAAAGTAAAGGAAGAAACTGAGAAGGGCTGGAGCAGGCACACATTGTAGCTGTATGGCAGTGAGCAGAGGCATCAAGCCCATGGTCAGAAAAGCAGGAGGAGGATGATGCTCAGCAGGACCTGGGGGCACTACCTGAGGTAGCCAGCTGTGACCCCCACACTTGTTCTAAATTCCTTGGGGAGACTCGAGATAGAGACCCAAACAGGATTTTGGATGCATTAGTTTCTGCAATGGCAACCAAACAAAAAAGAACTGAAAAATTAGTTCTGTAATTCAGCATGATCTGCTGTACAGCATCTTGTCTTGACAGGAAGAGGATCATCAATGAACAAGTTGGAGCTGGTAATTCCTACTTAGAAAACATCTGCCCTTTCACAGAAACACCCCTGCACACAAGTCTGAGGAGCTCAGTGTATGCCTGCCTGGTGGAAGGCAGACACACATGATCCAGTTTCAGACAGGAGTTGTACAGGCTTGTTGGAACCCTCCCTTGTCTGGACTGATAATTTTTTTTTTTTGCAGCACTTTCAAGATCAGGCAGAGAGTCACAGCAAGGTGGCTACAAAATTTCCTGCCCTACAGTTGGCTCCCTTCATCCAGGATCCTCAGGAAAGGATCAGAAAATGTGAATCTGTCTGTGTAGACAGTTCCCAATAAAGGCTGGAACCTTAAGGATCTGTCCAAAGAGGATATACATGTCAATACCTCTCCTATGAATACCTCTGCATAATCCAGCCTGGGATCAGCTAGGGCTTACAGCTCTTTCACTCTGGTCCTGCAAAAGCAGAAATTAGAAGTTTGAAACTAGTATTTTCATATACCTTGCATGACAATGGATTTTGTGAATAGCACATGAATTGCTTAACTACAGTTTTAAACAATCATTCTGAAAGGATCATTTTAGAGCATTTAACCCACACCTATCATTCTTAAGAAAATCAGACTGTAAATTAGTTCCTCTGTTTATTAGATCCATATCACATACTTGGTTATCTTATGCTCATTTCTATTCTCTCTATAGTAAAAGTTTAGTTTTTCAACACAGTCTTTTCGACAGCTAACAATTACTAAAAATGTTGACAGCTTGGGAAGGAATGTAGCACCTGGTCTGTATCCCCCATTTCTGAAAGCTACGGAGTTGTATTTCTGTTTATTTTAGCATCTATGTGCCTCCTGTATTATTCAAGGAACTTCTTGAATGGGGATAAAAACCAGCACCTGAATGGAAGCAATGAAAGAGGCCTTCAGGACATGATTTGAGTGCAACAATTATCTAATATTTCATAATAAGGGCTCTTCTTGAGGTAGCATTGCACATAAACATCAAAGAGAGAAAGACAGATTTAAAGCTAATATTTAGAAAGTATTACTGATATGTTACTAACCTTCTTTTACATGCCTTTGGCTACTCTGCTGTGGGTGGAATCAGACTGAATATCTCTCTCTAGTTCACTCAGAAGTGACAGTTTCATTGGGAGGTTGTGCTGCTTTGTTTTTAAGAATTGCATAAATGTACAATGCATTCAGTCTTAAATGCATTTCTGATTGCCAGTAAAAGCTCTGCTGAGTTAATATTTGGGCAGCAGGAAGCTGAAGGAATGGGGTGGGAGTTACTGGAGGCAATGATGCTGGGGTGCTATTTGCTTGAAGTTGTCCTAAGAAAATTGAAGATGACACTCAGTAGTCCAGCATTTTCAGCTTTTCCATAAAACGTTTATAAACAGAACAAAAATCATTTGCAGAACAGCTTTGGAGATAATCACTGTAATAGGAAGCTCTGGAAATGTGCAGTCATTTATTACAGCACATTAGAATCCTGAAAACTAGAGATTTTCAGTCAGGGTGGCTCTCCTCCACTTAGACAAAATCAGCCTATTATCCCTGCCAGTCCTGCTCTTTTGCTGCAGTGCAGCAACAGTACATCAGTTTAGCTCCCTGGTTCCCAGCTGAGGAAAGGGTCAGAGCATTGCCACCAGCACACAGCGAAGGTGATGACTGGCTTGGCAGGTGGCTGTCAGCAGGGGGCTGGAGCCTGCCACAGCTAATCAGGGTCACCACTGCCTCCCTGCCTGCCAGTCACTTTAATTTCATTTAACTGGAAATGCTATTGACCGCAGGAAGAACATCAAGCAGTCTCTCTGCTGACATGAGGATGCAACATTCCCATATTTCACTTTCAATCCATTTTAAGGAAAATATCTCAAATTCAGCTGCTTTAAATACAAAATTCAACTTGTTAACTCAGCTGAACTTTCAAGTGTAAGACTAGAGCAGCAGCTCAACTGCGGAATGTGTCTGCCTTTAAATGAAACACCAGTTGGCACTCAGTGGACCAGTAAAACATGATTGAGTCTCCACTCCCTGAGGCTAACAGGCACTGAGCTTCAGAACAGAACAGAATCAAATTGCTTAAGCTGGAAAAGATCTTTAAGACTAGGTCCAACCCAGCTAGGTTACCCCAGCACTGCCACGTTCACCACACCACCATAAAGAGAGGGAACTGAGAAGGCACAAAGAAGAAATAAGAACCTGGAATGGATTAGATGGCTTGGATGAAATACAGCAATATCTCTCACTCTTTCCATCTTGAAAAAATTTCGGTACTGAATGAATAAGCCTACAATTGATTTTCTCAGTAGAATGATGTGGAAACTGAAAAAAACTAAGCAGCCAAAGCAAAAGAGATTAAATAGATATAAGAACACTGAATAATAATGCTGGGACTTAAAGGATTTATTTGCAAAGACACAAACTGAATTTAGGAACAAATACTTCACCTTTCAGGTTTAATCCACCTTTTTGTAATTGAATATATTCCTTTACCTTTCCATGTTCTTTCCTCATGTGGGAGATGTAAACGTCTCTCTGAGTGAAGAGTCTGTCACACTCCCAACATGTCCAGCCAGGACTAGCGACTTTTTTAGGTTCTGCTTTCTTTATGGGGGAAGGCGATTTCTTCTCCAACTTTTCTGTTCCATTGACAGATTTTGTGTCCTCCTTGTTGTGACTGGCTGAGTTTTGAGTTGTGGGTTTAGTACTGAGAGGCAGATTTATCCCCAGGTTTGGTGGCCCCTCAACACTTTTCAAAGTTCCATGCATAGACTACAAAAAAAGAGAGAGAAAAAAAAGGTACAAAACTGACACAGACATACACAGTTGTACTCAACCAAAAGCCTTCAGTTACTTCTCTGGCATTCTATTATCATCATCAGATCACATTCATCAAGAAACAGAGTTAAGTAAAGGCAAGACCTAGCACGACCTAATGCACTGTAAGTAGGTATTTTCACAAAAAAAAAAAAAAAAAGACTTACTTTGCAGGTTAAGTTGTGGTTTAACAGGGAGGAAAAAAGGGCACAGTAAGGACTTTATGTTAAGTTTAATTTCTAGCTTTACTTACATGACATGTTAGTTGAGCATCCTCATTCCACACTACGTGACTGGAGTTTTCCAAGAAGGAAAGGCTTTTTTACTGACCAAATGTTGACTTGGCATATTGGTAAATAAAATAAGGCAATTGTGGAAACATTACAGGGCTGTGTAATTTAGGATATATTAACATTTTATATTGAGGCTGAGGTTAAGCCCTGCTTTCCTCTCCAGTCAGGTTATGAGCATGCTCATTTAGGGCTACCTTGCTAACAGCCCTTAGAATCCAAGGTGTGCAGGGCTGACAGGGTCCCACAGCAGATCAGAGGGGTCTAACCAGCTGTTCTCCAGCCCCTGAAGCTCCTGGGTGGGAAACCTTCCTCAGGGACTTATGTCTGCACTTGAAGACTTCCAAACCAGTGTAGTGTGCTGGTGTGACACCTGAGCCTTCCAACAAAGTGACTTGTTCAGGAAGGGCTGGAGGGCTTCAGCTGTGTGTCTGAGTTCCACGTGTGGGTGTGGACACAGCAAGAATGAGGACGCTGTGGCCAGCAGGGATGACTGCAGCCCAGAGCTAATCCTGCTGAACAGAGACCTGCCATTGAGGCCTTAAGTCTGAAAGGATTCACCAGGACAGTGTTCTGATCCTCTCACCTGCTGACCCTTACTATAACCCTCTTGGATGATATGTTTAACCTGCCCAAATGGAATTATTTTTCCTTCAGCTAAAACCCATTCAATCCATTCTTGATTCTGGCAATATAGGAGTATCAATGTGATACTCCAGCAACAAGTTCTTTTGTAAATACCTTGGCTCTTGGGACTACCCACTGGCTCTAGAGCAAATATCAACCTCATCAGTAGAACATGTTCTTTGATTTGACAGCTTTTAAATAGCAGAAAACCCAGTAATTAACTCTCCATAACTGTTAATAAAAAGTGACCAACAACTAAGAGCAAAGTGCAGGTATGTAGTAAAGGAGGCTGGCTTTAGTATCCCACTGCACAGGGGAGGAGGAAATGAGGTTCCTGTACTCTTGGGCAACTGAAGCTGACCTGGAGATTCCATTCCAGCCTAACCTGTCAGCCTGTCAAATGTTACTGCTCAGATTTTCAAATGTCTTTTAAATACAATACTTGAAATTTCATTTCTTATTTGAAACTACACCAAGAGCCTTAAAGCATAGTATGGAGTCCCAGTGCTGACCAAACAGGTAACATTACACCTCCAGCCCAGCCCAGGCCAGGGCAGTCCTTCACCATCTGCTCTCACTGGCTGCTGGAAATTTTCTTGTAGCGAGTCATTACAGGAAAATAAGACATACATTTTGCCACCACGGAATACTGACATCTGTAGGAATTACTCTGGGTTGTTTTCTGTAGCTTTAAATTATCTCCTCCTGAGCTTCCTTCTGTCCCTTTCTGTCCTACTTTCACCCAGGTCTGTCTGCCTTGATGGTTTATGTCTAGCCATACCAAACCATTACTTTTTGTGCAGCTGAGCTCTGCCTCTGTCTAGCACTCGTACTCTCCCTGAGTCCTTTTGTGCTTTTATCGTCTCCCCAAATCCTTTCCTGCTTTTATCTGTAACCTCTTACTGTTTTTTTCAATCCCCCTTAACTGAATTCCAATTTTCACTGCTTTGCTCCAGTCCCTACTGCTATACACATGTGCTAAATGCAAAACCAGCAATACTGCTACTGCACATGTATTTTCTAATCCTCTAAATTTAGTCTCAAAAATGTCTGAATCATTAACAGTGAATCATGCTAAAACCCCACTGGTTGAAAGTTCATGTACTGGCATGGAACACTAAAGCCAAAGAAGTTAAGTAGTGCCCAAGTAACGAAGCACATCTTTAAAATGTGAGGTGCTGAGCACTCCCATTTCTGTAGAGATAGCTTCTGGCCCTAACTGCAGTCAGATGGAGCTCCTGAAAGTGTTGTCCTCAGATCTGAAAGAAGTACTAATGTACAGATATAGCAATACTGTTCCAGTAATATCTGAGTTAGGAAAAACTAATTACAGAAACAATATACAGAATTTGCCTATTTAGTTAAAAAAACTCCCTGTCATCTGAGTAGATCACAGGAAACAGAAAACAGAGTCTTGCATTGCTGCATGAGAGTAGCATCTAAGATACCTTGCAATAAACATGCAAGAACTAGTGCTACTAGTTCAGAAACAAAGAAAATATCCAGCCCTTGTATTTCTGAACATCTTGGCTCAGCCCTTTCCTCACTGGCTTTAAGAACACCTGTTTTTTTTTAAGACTTGTGATCTTATTTTCAACACAACATTGGAGAATTCTGTGGTTACAACTGCCATAGCTGGGACTAAAATGCAAAATGATGGTTTTAGCAGCCAAAAAAGATGTCTGGTTTTCCACTCTGCTGTAGAGAAACAGTAATCAGAAATGGTGTCACTGCCAGAGAAGTGCAGCGAGCTGCACAGTACCATTGTGGACTGCAGGGCTGTGTTCAGGCACCAGGGGTTAATAAGGCATGAAAACCTCAGCTTTGGTCTGTAGGACATGAGGTAACAGTCTGTGTCAAACACACAGCTAACAAGTGATAGCCAGGGGGCTGCTGATCCTTAAAACCAGGGCGTACAAGGATCACAGTGCATCGTTAGCTGTTAACAGTGTTTGTGAGGAAATCCACTTGGAGGTGTTTTCAAAGCACATACACACAGGTAACCCCTACATCTAGCAACATACTGCTTCCTGGTGAATTCTGATAATTCTGAACATCAAAGATGTGATGCACTCAGCATTCTCAGCTCCTAACAGCTGGAATAATACTTAGACTACTGTAAATAAAACTCAATATTTGTTAGTATTGGACTTGCTGAGACATTCCCAGTATATCAAAATCAACATTCTTACAGAAAAACTGGGTCATCACAGATATGCTGAAGACCAGACAAAATATAACATTTTAACATTTGAGAACAATATTCACAGATTATCCCTTCAGAATTATTATTATCTCTCAGCAGTCTTGTCATTCTGTGCCTTTTCACAGTATGTTCTCACAGCATATATTGCATGACAAATGGTATCATGAAGGAAACAAGAGAAGATGCCTACACACCTTGATATGATCCATCATAAGCTGTTTCTGTGCATATAGAAGAGAACAGTCTGGACACTTGAAAACAGACACCTTCTGATTTTCAATGTGCTGATCAAAGTGACGATAGAGCAAAGGTTGTAGAGTAAACACAGTGTCACACATAGAGCATTTATATATTATTCTAAAAACAGAAGTACAATAAACAATGTCAGTCATGTTGATGATCTATTTGCAAGAATCATGATGTGAACTTTTTTCTCATCACAGATAAGATCTGACATGTTTAAGCAATCATTTCATACCGCTTGAAAAAAGTTAAACTAATTCAAAACATCCTCCAATTTCAAAATATGGGAGCAGTGGAAGAAACAGAAAAATAATTGAAAAAGTGCAAACAAGAAAAGCCAGAAAACAACAGCATGTGCCAGTTACATATACAACAACATCTGCTCAGATACTCTGACAGTTCAACACCTTCAGTTTCTGAACTCACATTGTAGCTAAAGGACAATATCCCTGGCTCCAGGTTACAAACATAGTACGTTTTAAGGGAGTGATTCATTCAATTGTAGTTAGTAATAGACTTCAAGATAAATACATTTTTGGCAATGTTCATGGCTTTGATGCTCCTGAACGCCAGACCTAGACTCTGGCAATGCCCTGAAGCTCCAACAGTGCAGGACAGGATTTCCCTGATCTGCCATTCCAAGCCTTGATGAATCTGTCATAGAAATGCAGAGATACCACCAAGTGCTTCCTCTCCTGGAGCACGCCCCAGAGAAAACAGAGTTCAATCCCTCTTTGCTCTGAACAGTGCACTTGTAGCAGTGAGGAAGAGGCAGGTGGAGGAGAAGGGGTACTCAGAGAGAGGCTCAGACCCGAGGGCTGGAGGACTTTGCACACACAGCAGGACCTGTGCCTTCAGCAGAGCCTGCCAGTGTCCAACAGCTTTAAAAAAAGACACTGAAGCTGAGTCCTGCCTGTGCCCTGTGTCACCACCTTCTGCAAACTACCACCTTTATGGACAACTTTCCTAGCTACAGAAAAAAAACACTGCTGCTTTAAGCCAGAAAGAGATTACCTATTGGAAAAAAGCTTCTATAAACAGATAAAATCGCTTTTTCTCAACTTTTCAACCACATTATGAAAATTACCACATAAGCACTGATGAGTGTTAGCAGCTCTTCTTGGAATCACATTACTTTAATTCACAGTAAAAATGCAGATGAGCTAAGCAGATTAAAACATCAGAACGAGCAACACTCTGGTCACCTGTCAAAATATTTGTGTAATTACATTTTGCAATCACTCTCTTGTAGCATGCAGTGCTTAAAGATCTGCTAGTGCATTCAGAGAAATGTCACCTTTGCCCAATGAACTGCCAGCTGAAAAGTCATGAAAGCACTACACAAATCCCACATAACAGCAGGCTGACAAAGTGGTGGCTGTCAGAGGTGACTTTTACAACTGCAAGCACAAGACAGAATGCAATTTCACAGGTCATTCAAATGCAGGCAGGTGCAGTAGAAGATGAATTTTGCTTACTTTGGTTCGCCTATCTTGATACCCGGGTGTTGTGTGTAGGCATGGGAGTGTGTGCTGGGAGCAGATTTAAATGCCATGGGACAGATAGGACACTTGTAAAAGACTTCACAGTGACAACCTTGAATATGAGACTTGAGTGCCGCCACGTCAGAGTACACAACATTGCAGTGCACGCAGCTGCGGAGAGAGCGGAGGAGAGTCAGTGCAGCCCTGCCCCCAGCAGTGCTGGGCATAATCAACATGGATTTTCAAGCAAAGGCAAGAGAGAAACACACGTGGATAACGCTGGATAAAACTACATTACTCTGTCAACCTCAACAATACCGTAAGAATCAACATAACCAGTGATTTGTGGATCACAAAGTGAGGGGAAAGAAATTTCACATATTTTCATTTGAAAATCTAAGAGATGTAAGGTCAGAATATGTTTTTATGTTATTACAATAAAACAGATAGAAGGGTCGACAGGAAAATACTCTATTGATTGCAGAAAAAATGCTGAAATCTTCTGCAAATTTGGAAAGAGATTTTCCAGAATACATTTTTATCACATGCAGGGTATTGTTTAAAGCACACCGCAGCAATTCAGAAACCACCACCAAACGGAAAACCAGTAAAGAAAATATTTTCACCATTTCCCTTGTTCAGATTTAATGAAGATATACTGGTAATGATTTTCTGTACATGTAATCAAATCAGCACTTGGATTGAAACTCAAGAAAACTAAACCAAATCCTTACTATCAGATCAATATATCATATTGGAATTCAGAAAATATTTTTCAAAAACATACTTCTGCTGTGTCGAAAATTTGTGACCTTTCTGCATCTATTCTAAAATGAAACGATTAAAAAATTGAATTAATATTAGAACATAAGAACTTTGATACACAACGGTCCCCTTTAATGCCCTACATGTCCAGTACCAAATGCTCCTAAATCAGTCCAAGAACATAGTGCAGTCAGCAATTACCTGTCAAATGAGACAATTTCTTATTGATCAGTATTTTGCTGTGAGACTTTTACAAACTCTTCAAACGTAGAAGGCCTCCACCCTTTGAGAATTTTAACTTTAGCAGCTATTGTGGCAGTATGATTGTGGTCATATAAATGGTTAGTGCCCTGATGATAGCAATAAAGCAGGAAATACAGTTCTACAGTTAAAGGATCTCATTTTACTTTTAAAATTTATCACCCTTGAATTTTATGAAATGTCATCCTTTCTTTCTCTGGGCATTTAATTGATACCCATCTAGTCTCTGCTTACCAATGCATTCTCTAAAGCAGACAATTCTGATCTTTTCTGGCTTTGTTAAGACCTGTGCTCACAGAGCTGAGCAGTTTTTCACAGCCGTGTACAGCATGATGCAGTCAGTAACACGTCTACCCCTGAGGACCAAGCCTTCCTCTCAGGGACTGCTCTAACAGCTTCTTGATTTCACCTTGGACAGGATGCAGTGAAACTTCAGGCTGAAGTTTTCAGCGGATTCAGTGCAGACAACTAGCATAAATCACTGGAATCAAAGGGAACTTCTTGGCAGAGGCCCTTTGGAAAGGCAGGACAGGCTATGCTGCTCCTCAGGCAAAAGCATCTCAGTTCTAAGGAGAGGATGAGGAGTCTAAGGAGGGATAGAGTAACATTCTCAGAGGCTGCTTTTGCTTGCCTGGGTGACTTTGCTTTAGTCTCACCAGATCAAGAAATTCTGACTCGGTGTGACATGAGATGTTTATGAGACACCTTGAAAAGTTTAGTAACTTAGATTCCCAGTGAAGGGGATTCTGTTGGTGTTACTTGGGGCAGGCCAGGAGTCCCTAGAAGTGATTCCATGTACAAACCCAAGAGACATACATTAGAGGGAAGAGCAGTGGAGTGCAGGAAGCAGATAGAGGAAAAGCAGGACAAGACAGACTACTGCTTGAGAGAAAAGGGTAAAAGACCCCAAAGAAATGAAAAGGGCTTGGAGTTGTGTCAGGCCATGGATTCAAGCTGAAAACAGAAGCTTGATGCAGTAAAAATGCTTTCTTCCCTTAGAGGAAGACTGCACAGCCATCCTGGAAAATGAACTGTGACACCTTAAAGGTGGAAGGAGCTACCTGCTCTAAGATTTAGAATGGCCTTTTTCCAGGCAGACAGGGTGAAGTGGATGTGGTTTTGGAGTGCTAAGCAAAGCTCAGGATACAGATGGCTCTTCTGATCTCTTGCTGTGCTGCCTGCCATTCAGTGCCAGGAAAATTCTAACAGAAAACATTTTTTCAAGTCTTTCAAAGTAAACATTTCTACGAAATGCCTCTGCTCCCCATTTTCACAGTGAGTTGCCATTACAGAGAAACGCAAAAGCCAAGGGGAAACTGAAGAGTAACAAAAGAGAACCGAAAGACAAGGCTGTTTGAGAAAGGCAATTTCCAAGTGATGTAAAGCCAAAGAACCTTGACTTGCCACATAAAAGAGAACAACCAGACAGGTGCAGTATGCCCATTAACATCTCAACCATACATTCTGGACATACTGAAAATTACTGTTCTACCAGAGAGAACAATCTAAAATTCAGTGTTTCGAAAAAACTCAAGAGGTTTTTTAAAAACCTGAAATTAAGACAATGCATCTGAATTCTCTAGACTTTATAAACGGTGAAGTCCTGAATCTGAGAGACACTAGCTAATATTCTGATTTATTCATATACAAAAGTGGATGCCCAAAACAAAGCAGAATCCTAATGTATTTATTCCAAAATTTTAGTACTAACAGTACTGTTGCCATGACAATCTTAAACACACGAAGCTGGTATTGTCCAAACAATGCTTATGAAAATGGAAAATCACTTTTAAAACCATAAATTATACATAAATTGACAACAAAAGGAATCGTTATACTGACCGAAACCCAACTCTTCGGGTATAATGCAGGCAGTTCTTAGTGACATGGGTCTGGAAGTGGACAGATCTGCAGATTGCTCCACATTCAGGACACGTGTATGGAGATTTATGCTGATGAATTCTCTGGTGTGATGCAAAACTGCACTGGTTAGGAAGCAGCATCTGGCAGATATTGCATGTCTTCTAAATGATAAATCAGAATAGATGAGACAAAAGGTTTGGTTCAGCTCTACATAATGTCTTGTGTCAAACACTGCAATATAGCAAATAAAGGTTAAATGTCATAACTGGGATGGGCCCAAAGCAGTAGGCAAGTAAAAACACAGGCCCTGCTGACAGAGCTGGCAGGTGCTGGTAGCCAGACTGACTGGCATTCTGGGCCACAAAGCTCCTTCATACACCAGTGACCACGGGAGATACACACAGTTTACAGAAATACTACTCAGGTGCCTTCCCAGATTACCTTAATAGTGCGAGGGGCCTACGTACAACTCCAGAATCAAAGAATGGCTATTTTCTCTTATGGCTTGGGACTTGTGAAACTCACCAGTGACTTGCAAAGATTTAAAATCAAGCCCAAGACTCCTTCATGACATCAGTATTATTTTGAACATGTATTTGCATATTTTTAGGAATGTTCTCTCTAAGAGTCTGGCATATGTAATGATGTGTACACTCTGCAAGAATATTGACAAAAAATAAAAACAAACAAACTCCAGAGCTACATTATAAATTATTTACTAATATATGCATGAAGAAATCCTGAAATAAATTCTCTGGGAGCACTGTGGCCTGGTGTGTTTGAACACAGTCTGTGCAAACAGAGCTCTCCCATGCCCTGACACAGCAAGGTGGTAAAATGCAAACCATTAAACACACAGCGTGTTAAGCAAAGAACACGTGCCATCACTGCAGTGCAGGTTCCACTGGCCCTCCTGCCAGCCCACTGCACTAGTGCTCAGCATGGGTAGGTGTTCTGCTCTCCTGCCAGGCTCTGCCTGAGTTCAGCTATCTACAGTGATTTCAAACTGGCACCTGCTCAGAGCCTTCGGAACACAGTAAGGCTGTGCTGAGACACACTGAAATACTCACTTTGAAATGCCAAATACTTGGCCTTAATTGACTAAACAGTGGCCAGAAGTGGGGGACTCACAGCTTTAGGCTGACCAGAACTGTTTTGGGATGTTAGCTTTGTCTTAAGTTCAGCTAAAGGAAAAACTCTCTGACCAGCAGTAAGTGCCACATTTCTGAGCTCAGTACCATTCCCCAAATCTCTTTGGCTGTTTCTGTATTAACAAGCTGTAATACAATACTAGAGAATCTGGAGCATTATTTGATTACGTAAAAAAATAGCAAACCAGAACTTCTTATTCCAGTAACAGAAACTTTTGGAGGCTTCACAGTCCTTCCAAAGCCTTTGGCTTGCAGGACTTCTGAAGGAAACCGGGATGTGATGCCACAGAAGAGCCACACAACATTCCAGCCCCAGCTCAGTCATCTTCCTGATTTTGCAGCAAGCTGCCAGACTCATTTGCTGACCCAACATGCCAATAATGCTCTCAGTTAAGGCCCCTGCTCTGCTATTTCAATGAGTACAGAAAATGTTTAATTGTAACTGATTACAGTAGAACAAGAAGCATCTACTGTGAAATTCTGACATTCAGCACATTTGCTTACCATTTTATTTTGGGCTTAAGGTGGCATTAACTTCCAGTTCTCTCATTCCAACCCACACCAAAATAAAACACAGTTTGTGAAAATCATCACCTGCCTGCATTTAAAGTCAAAGTTTCAGAAAAAAAAAAGGGTTAGAAGGAAAAATGGTGGAGCTGGAAAATAAAGATACACACATACGCTGAGTAGGAAGGGAAATGAGCTATGTAGTTTCCATGGGAGCTATATACTCCTATCTATAACTAAGAGAAATATTAACATTCATTAGCCTAGATTTGCTACCTTTTCCCCCCAGCAAGTAGATGAGGGTTTCGTTCAGCCAGAAAACCTGGCAGTGAGTCAGGGTTAATAGTCCTTTATCAGGAATATTCCTGTAGGTTAATATTCCCTTAACAGGAATATTAATGGCAATAAAACATTACAGAAAGGTAACAACTTTATAGGGAATGCATCTTCATTGCTAAGATTGTTCTACCATCGCTTATTTTAAACACAACATTCTACCTTCTAAACAGGAGTATAAGAGCAGCTACTTACTCATTGGAAGCACAAAACTATACATTTTCCATTTCAGGAGTGATTAGATGGGACATTAGAAAGAATAGTAAGCTGCAAATAACCTTTTCTTCCTATTACTTGTTTGCAAAATCTAGCTACTCATTTTTCTTCTTTCTTCTTTCCTTTCAAAGAAAAAAAATACCAATCTCATCTAACTCCCCTGTCTTCTTCCCCCCACAATAATGGTACTTTTACAGCAAAAAGCCAGTGCCAAGCACTAAGAAGGAAAACAAGCCAATCCAAGCTTCTCAAGAGGTAACATCTAATGAAAGAGTAGCAACATACTTAGTAATCAATGCCTATACAGCGTCTTTCTCCAGGAAACACTACCCCTACAGGATGCAACCAAACCCAACATAAAAAACAGCAGCTGCTTGACATATGAAAAGGACTATGAAAAATGTTTAATTAATATTTAAAAGGCTATTTCAACAAAGAAGATTTAAAACTACATTTATTAAGTGTTCTTTTCAAGTGGAAGAACACGAAAATAGCTTATTTTCCTCCAGTGCTTTGCACCGTTTTTTTAAACCTGTAGCTCTTAAGCAGAGCAAGTTTCCATGAGGAGACACAAACACCCTGACAGGCAGCAGGCAATGCCAGCTGCTCCTGCAGCTCCAGGGGCTTCTCTCCTCGAATAGCAGTACCTGGGAACTCACACTGCTCTCTCCATACTTCCCTGCAGCTGCATTTTGACATTCTGTGAACATCACAATTGCTTTCCTTTTAGTAAATTACCAGGATAAACCTAAAGGACACATATGGAGAGCAAATTCAGCAGCAACAGGGAAAAAGCACCAGAGGGAGAAAGGGAAGGGCAAAAGGTTTAGTTTACTTGGCCATAAAGACAAAAAATCCTCATACACTGAAAGTGAGAACACCACTTTATCTTGTTCTCTTTCTTTTCCATTTCTATTTTAGCCCCATCCTCCCAACCTATTCTGTCTCTCATCCAACTGCTTTGTCGTGGCACCTTCTTACTTGCTTGATTTTCCAGTACCAAAACCAACAGGTTTTTGCAAGGACTACTGGATCTTAGACGGAATGTTACCTAATGGGCTTCTTATAGGAAAGAATCTATCTACAACCAATAAGCACCAGCAAATCAGTTAGCTAAAACCCCTAAGTATTAAGTAGCTCAAGCTGGTGCAGAATATACTCATGGTCAGCCTTTAGATCCTGTTTAGAACTGCAGCAACATCTATGGATGGACACATTTGCTGAAGGAAACTCCCTTAGGTAGGCACACTTGTACTACCTTACACAGAGACCTCGTTTGCATGGCATTCCACTTGGAAGCCAGGCTGTTTCTATCTAACTCTGCTAGCCAGTTAAAGGGAGGACCTAAGGCAGAGCCACATAATCAATTATTTCCACATGCAAATCTCTTTACATTACTACTTGTAGTGGTAGGTGCAGTGGAGCTGCTTCGTGGTACAGAACAGGCCCTACATGTAGTGAACAGATCCTGACAGGAACCTGCCTGTGCTCCTAGGACTAGGGCATTTTTTCCTAACTGCAGGATTTAAAAATCTTTAGCCTGTCCACTGTTGTGTGATTCCCAGGAAGACTCCTGGGGCATTCCTGTCTTGAGCATGCTTGCAGGTTTTCAGCTTCCCCTGCAGCAGGAAGCTGGAGCACCAAGCTCATCTGAATGCTTTGAAACACACCAGAATCCCTTTTAATTGGCACACCCCAACAGAGATCCAACCATATCATTTAATTAACCACCTTCACTCTGCTAGGATTATAAAATACATCGCACACTGATTAATATTAAGTTTTATTGAATGACGTATTTCTTTCAGGTCAGGCCACATACATTAATAAAGAATTTTCAAATGGTTTTTAAGCTGAAGTCATTAGCATTTGTAAGAGGAAAAGAAACCCAACCAGCTAAACCAATGGTCACACAGAAAGGAAGATGTGCAAGTGAGAACAGCATTTTGCACTTTCTAAGGAAGAGCTGAGGCAAACAGCAGGCAATCCTGTCAGTAGTCAGTGTGCCATTTGTCACTGCCTGAGTCCCTCCCTGCTTGTGAAGGGAATGCCTCTCTCACTTAGGGCACTTGGTGAAAACTCTGAAACCTGAAGACCAATCGAGAATGAATCACTTAATGTTATCATTCAGGTTGAATAGACGGGCTGTTAATGAGGGTGCCAATTAAGTGGATTCCACAGGCTAGTCAAATTCCAAAGCACAGAAAGCATTAACATACTATTAGTAAAACCCATTATTATTTTCTGTATTATAATGTTCAGCTGTAAGAAAGCTAATGCTAATTTTTAGCAAAAATATACAGCATCAATTTCAGACTTCAGGGCTAAAAAGACTCTAAGAAAAAGTCTTATTTAAAAAGTGTTGATATTTACTATGTAAGTGCTTGCAAGACTTTCTGTGGTTTTCGTTTATCATTTTAATCACAGAGGTTCAGATAATTAACAGCTAAATGAAAGTAAAAACATATCCAAAGTCTCCTAGGCTTATAGATGAAACATTGGAATGTAAACATAGGATACTCTACTTGTCCACTTGTGTCTGCAGCCTGCTGGAAATGAGTTGCAAGAGATGTCTCATCTTGGAAAACTTCATTGCACTCCAAACACTTTAGACTATGTCTACAGAGTTTCGATGGATCTTCATCTAGAGGCATAGCTGGAATGACAGGGGAGCTCGCAGGGGCTGAGATCACTGTCCCAGTTAAGCCAGTCTGGATCTTTGTTACGGAGTGCGTGCCAGCTCCCCCTGGGCTCTGGAGCATGGCCGCAGCAGCATTGCTGGAAGGAGATGCTATCATTTGATCTGCTGGGACTGGTTTTAGGATCAGGTGGGAACACTGCATCACGACGCCTTTCTCCTTGTGCCCACGAGCGTGGGACAGGAGACTGCATTTATTGTAGAAAACTAAATTCTTTGTACAATGATTACAAGTCACTTCAATTCGCACGCTCCTCCTGTCATAGTGCTGGGTCAGGCTCTTCTCAAGAGCAAAGGAGTCGCCACACTCCAAACACTTGTAACCTCGTGTTGGTAGCGTGATTCCGGCATTGGCAGGGGGGCTAAGGTTTGGGATGTAAACTGGTACGGGATTGACACTGCTCAGCACCTTATTGAATGCTTCAACTACAGAGCTCTGTAGAGAGGACACCACCTGCACTCGAGACACTTTTTTTGAAGGCTGGGAGGCAGCTGCAGAAATTATTGCCTGCTTGATTTGCTGCTGGGGTTTTGTTAGCACTTGGCGCAGTTCAGAGGTGGTTTGAGCACCCTGAGGCAAAAGGTTAAGGTTGGCAAGATGGACTGTCTTTGGCACAAGTTTGGCACTGGCAAGGCTCGATGCTGGCACCACGACCGTCTGCTGCTGGATGGCGTTGGCAGCTTTGATGATGGCACTGCTGGCGCTCTGCACCGATGCGGCAGAGATGACAGTGGCTTTCACTGTGGTGTTGTTAGCCAGCTTCAGGTTGATCACTTGGGAACCTGCTGTTTTCACTGCTGAAACGGGCAGGAAGGCAGTAGCCACAGGTTTGATAGTGACCTGTTTGGGGGCAAGTTCTGCAGATCCCACTGCATTGGTGACAACTGAGGACTGCAGAGGAGCTCTGGGAGGAGAGGAGAGAACAGCAGCGGAAGTTGGTGAGGACAGGAGAGATGTCATGGACGTTACCATGGAAGCACTCTGCTCCGGCTTTTTACCAGAGTCCAAATCAACTTCTGGCAACACTCTAGTAACAGTTCTCTTGATCTCCCCAGAAGAAGTCTTGATGGTTTTTATGCGAACCTTAGGAATTGCTGGTGTTGACCCTGCGGGAGAAGACGGAGACCCTTTGCTGCTGTTCTCACTTGAGACGCTTCTGGGACTATCAGGCGGTTTGACAGACGGCTTCTTTGCACTGTCAATGAGACTCTGAGACTCAGGAGATTTTTCAATAGCCCGGGGACTTTCACTCATGTCTTTTGGTAATGGAGAAGACTCTCCTGAATTAGATTGTAAATCTTTACTGCTATCTGTAGCTGCCTTTTTAGCACTCAGTGCTGCAATTGCAGCAATACAGGATGAAAGCTTTGCTGATGACTTCGCTTTGGACTGGGAAATGCTGGCAAGATTTGTGTCACATTTTTCAGTATTCAGTTTTCCATCAAGTACCCTGTTTTCAAGAAGCTTCTCAGAACTGTCTTTTAGTAACTTGTCCTCTGTTTTTCTAGTTTTAAAAGGCTCATAGACACTTAAATTCATGGAGTTTGTCTCTGTCTCTCGTTTAACAGTTTTATTTTTATCTATACTACTTGATACAGTGATTCCAGATTTAATTAAGTTCTCCCCTCCAAGTGCCTTTAGTTTGTCATATTCCTGCTGAGACAGAGATCCTGCCAAGACATTTGCTCTGAAATTTGCACGCATCTCCTCTTTATCCGGGGGGTCATCCACCTCGATTCTCTCATCATCATCAAATTCTTCCGCACTTGATATTGGGCTGAACTGGTTGAAAGCTGAATCCTTCAGTGTAGTCTCAGAAGCTGACCCATCATCTTTAAGTGATTTCCCTTCATCTTTACTGTAACTCTCAAGAGCTGCTGATGTTAGGAAGCCGTTGTGCAAGCTATTGCCTGTGGAATGGTGGCCATCCTTGTCCAGACCTTCGGAAGAATCAATAGTACGCACATTTTTCACAATGACGCTCACCCCAACATCAGATGATGATGGGACATGGGAGTCTTCATCTGCGTGAGCGTTTTGTTTTATGTGGCTTTCGTGGTCATCATGTCCAGATTCAATAGCTGCTTTGGGATCTACCATGTCTGGTATGTCAAAGGCTGCAAGAAGGTCATCAAAATCTGGGGTCTTCATATCCCCCATGGCCATGTATTTGATTGTCAGCAAATCTGAAAAATAAGCAGAAATTCAACACTTTAAGCTCTAGCAGCAGTCTCAGTCTTATACAGTGTAACAGTCTTATACAAAACAAGTGCTTGTTCACATCTGCCATGTAAAGAAGTGTTATTTCACTTCTGAAGTAATGTTTTCAGAGATTATACATCACAGAACAGTGTTCCAGTCCAAGTGTACAGTTGAATTATTACACCAAGAACTACAGTAATTCATAAACTCCACAGAGGGTAACCTGGCCATTGTATTCTGGGCCCAAATTGCAGTGACTTTCTTCTTCCTGTTCCCTCTCCTACACTCCCTCCTATCCTCACCCACCCAGACTGCAAAATACCTGGACATGCATAAAAACTACAGGAGACACTTGTAATTTCTCTTAAATCTCGACTTTCCCTAACAGCTGCACTAGTAATCTGAGGAATCTTCTTGAAAAAAATGAAATATAAAGTAATAAACATCTGTAAGACTTATGTATTCATCAGCACTAGCTACCTAGAAGTCATTGTGGACGATGAGAAGGCAACTCAGGAAAATTTTTCAAGGATAAATTTTAAATAAATAGACACAGATAAACAGACACAGACTTTTCATGAAACAGCTTCAAATAAGTATAGAAGGGTTTGAAAATTTGTTTACACCATTAACTTAATGGTTTTGGGCCCTTTGTCTAACTTAAGAAGTCTTTAATACAAAAACAGATGCACGCATAGTATCAAGATCACAAAGCAAGTTTCTATGAGGATTAAATGGAAAAGACTGCAGATACCAAAGCATATCAAATTCATGTAAAATGACATGTAAAAAGCTCTGACACAATTTCTCATAATCTGGGATACTAATTGCATTCTGGTTGTACATCTGTCCATAGGTGTCTTTTTACAGTTGTTGCATACACTCAAAAAGAGCTAGATAGTCTCCCTAGTCTGAAACTTCCTCTAATTAAATATACTGGAGTTTAATTAACATTTATCCATAACAATGAATTAAGGCCTGCTTACACACTTAATTCCTCCAAGTATGTTTAAGATCACAACTGGCCAGCAGAGAAAACACAGCTGTCCTTTATGAGAAATACTGCTGACCTTACCAAGAACTTCTCTCATTCTTTAAACTTTTCAAGCAATCAAAGTTAAACAAAAAGGGAAACAAACATGGTCAGTTGTGATCCACAAGGAAGAGAAGTTCTAACCTGGCCATTTTATTAATATCTTCCACACCATTCTAGGGCACCCATCTTCAGCTTCAGTATATAAACTATATTTGCACCACAACTGCCAGGACTCTGCAGGCAGATTCCTCTCAGTTTTTCCCCCTCCACAAAACTTTTAGTAACTCTTCCCTTTAAGGATAAAACTCTGCCCTTTACCCAAGATCAAAATCAAATGACACCTTAGCTGCCAGAAAAGCTGTGAGTATATTCCTTCTCTGGGTTGACATGATGCCTGTAAATACTTCAGAAGAGGAAATAAGGCAAGCTCCTGGTTCTCTAGGAAATCATGATTTTCCAGGAACTGGAATCTCTTTGAAAAGTACTCAGAGAATGCTTGAGAAAAGTTATACAGAAAACCAGATTATTTAAAAATTCAAGCATTACTTTGCTTACTTATCATTCAATGACAGAAGTGACAAGGAAAAAATCTGAATATGGCCAACAGAATTACACAACTAGGGAACCACAGAGCAGTCAGGTGAAATGCTTCTGGGTTCTGCTTTTCTGATGGTGGCTGAGAGAACTTATGGGAAGATAATGAGTCTTAAAAACTTAAAGTAACAGATTCTGAATAAACCCTTACTACATGGTTTCCCTGAATCTCTTCAGTCACAACACCCACCCCTGTATCTGTGCATCAGCATCTCACTGACAGTTAAGTTTTTGGGGTGAACCAGCACTGGTTTATTTGTGTTCATGCCTTCCCAAAGCACGTGTGCATGGTCACTGAGAGGGAATTATGTCAAAACAAGAACCAGACCATGAGAACTCCCTTCTGACAGTCGAAGCAGCAAGCAGGACAAACAGGACTTAGGAGTAAACAGCTGCTTCTGAAGAACTGACTTTGTGACAAACACATATTTTCTTACTTTCCAAGTCAGATTTATCTTGTAGCTCTGGCTTCAGAACACCTGCAGATTAGACCCAGCATTCTCCACAGAAAGACATGATGCCTAGAAGCTGTTGCTGAGATTAGAAGGTACTTTTCTGGATAAAGTCAAGCATTTGTAAATACTGCAATCCCTAATTTTTGTCTATCAGGTACAAGAACAGCCTCAAGCTTTCCAGAAATGATAAATAATCCTCCTCCCTTCTCAGTACTTTCCTAATTAATATTCCCTATGCATGAAGGCTTTTATAATTTCTGTATCACAAGCATGGTTGTACATGCTTAATTTTTGCTCTTTCATTTAATCCTTATCCTTTGAAGAACCAACCAACTTTTCCTCCTTGACACTCACCTTCCTATTCATCCAGATCTTCCAAATAGTTAAACCACAAGTCTAACAACTTTATACAATCGCTTTAACTGGATCAGACCATCTTTTCTGCCTTACTGAATTCCTACCCTTTCCCACTTAAATATTTAACTCCTTGCTTTTGTTCAGACAATTACTCAAGTTCAGCTTCCCTCAGCAGCAAGTCCATTTGTTATCAAAGGAAACAGGAAAACTGCCAGATTTAATCTTCATCTACCTATGATATTCATGTTCTGTGACTACATTCCTTTACCTGCCCTAAACTCTTATAAAAGCTCTGTTTTTACTGCTGTTTGTACTACATACATTTGTGGACTGCACCCTTTAGGACAGAGACCTTTTCTTTTGCACGTCCTTCCAAAAACACCATCATTCTTTCCAGTTTTGTGAAATGAGAACACTGAGACACCTCTTTTCATGGTCTGGCACACGGCAGTGTCTTGGTTCTGGTACAGTAACATACAGAAATTAGTCTGTTACTTCTGTTGATTCCCAGGCAGATGCACTAGTCCAGAACAAAATTCCAGTAATCTGGAATAATTATCCCACTTCCAAACAAGAGTAATGATGTCTAAGTAACATCAAGCTCGTTCTGGAAGAAAATGCCTACACAGGGAGCAATACCAGCCTAATCAGCATAAAACCATACTTTTTTGGGTTTGGGTTTCTGTATTGTTGTGACAAGAAATTTCACAGGTAGAAAAGACACAAGGGATTCAATCAGAATTACAGTAACATATACCCTACCATTAGCAAACTTCATCCTAATACACAGATTATGAGCAGTTCATTGGTCATTAGTAATGATGCCTGACTTGCTCTGAGAGCCAAGCGTTGTAAAGGCAGACAAAGCAATATGCTAATCTAACCACAAAACCTTCTTCAGGAAATGGGAACCACATCTCCAATCACAGCCTCGCCTGGTTTGACATCCTCAGCAGGCAGTGGGATGTGCAAGAGGCCTCTTCAACCACAGCCAGCAATGGCTCTCATGCTCTTATACATATAACACAGGTTCCTTTTCACTATCAAAGGGCCCACTTACTGTTGTAAAACCCAGACAAACACCCACTTCCACAAATCACAGAAATTCCTTTAGTTGTATGCAAAGTAATTCTTACCCTAAGAAATTTTGATTTCTCAGAGTAAAGGTCTTATTTAGCATCCATAGCATCAGTAACATCATGCCAGTCCTAATGCAAACATCTTTGTAAAGTATGGGGTGTTTCACAGTTAAAGTTTATCTCAAGAACCTACTTTTTCTATATTATACACCATATCTACCTGCCTTCAAAAAAGAGGAAACACAGTTTGTTTCTATGCTCAAGACTCAAAGAGTAGAAGACCTAATCCACCATTCTGAGAGCCAAAAAAGTGTTATTTGTAGTTTATGAGTCCTTAGGAACCTCATCTTGTATCCAACACATCAATTTTTGAACTGGGTATCTCAGGTTCTCTTAGGACATGAGAAAACAAGAAGGGAAAGAGGAGGGGAATCTTCTGGATTCTGAACCACTGCTAGCACACCTTGAAGGGAACCATATAGAGCTGGTTCAAAGTTGAGGACAATCAGCCTGTGGCTGGCAGAACCAACAGAGGTGTTTCAACACATGAGCAAGCAATCTCCTTATGCACAACATGGGGCTGAACAGGCCATCCCCAGCTACAGCTGGACACATGAAAACCACCCATATTTATCAAGAGATTCAGGTCAGGGTTTGTGTCTTCCCAAATCCCTCCTAAAACAGAGATGAATTCCTAAAAAGCAGGGAAATCTACATGCCATTCTTTTTGCAGTCTGCTTAGAAATTAATTACAGTCATGACTTAATTTTGTACTTCTATACGTAAAACAGGCTGGGGCAATAACACGTGAATAATTCAGATGCACAACAATAAAGAGAATTTTGAGATTCCCAAACTAATGCAGGCTTGAATTACATTCTAAATGGCACAAGCTTCCCACCACCTTCCTCTAAGGTACTTTTTTTAAAGTGGATGGCAACTGTGGCCCAAGCACAGCATGAGCAGCCTCCCAGAGAGGTCTCCCAGCCGGGCAGGGCCTGTCAGGTCAGCAAGCAGGCCTGAGAACACTAGGGTCAAGTTTGGGTTTTTCTGAACATATATTCCTGGTACTCTGCTGCATATTTGTATTTTAACACATAGGCATATGGCTAGGAAAACAAGAAGTTAGTCAATTCATTCCAAAGGGACTTGGAATGTGATAAATCCTTACCCTCATTCTGGAGATCAAATAACTGAGACCAATGCAAAATGAGATCCTGGGTGCTGATACAGAAGACCAGCCCTCCAGCATTAGCATTTGCTGCTGGAAAGCTGGCCTGCGTGCACAATCCGAATCTCCTGATGAAGAGCATTTACAGATATTACTAGACTGAAAAAAGACAATTCACCAAGAACACTGCAGACTCCATCTATTCAGTTTTCTCATGTTACAGCCAACAAAAATCCCTGCAAATTCAAAATCTCCTTTGCTAAAAATAAAAATTCATAATACAGATAGCATTCAAAACCCAAACAGAATAGATTCAAGGAATTTTGTCACAATCCAAGAACTTACAATTTTAAAGCTGCCTACTATTCTGGCAGAAGGAAAAAAAATCCCAAAAGGGACTCTTGTGTAATACATGATTTTTAGCTGACACCTGGAAAAGAACACGCATCCTCATCAGGAAGAGATCCTATCCCTGTCATACAACAAGAATTGCTGTTTGCCAGCATCATTCTGCTACAGATGTCTATAGTCAAATATAGACCCTCTGCATCCCGATGCTGAAGAACAGGAGCAGGAATCAGCAGTGATCTGTCACGCATTTTGCTTCACCACAAGCTATTCACTGCTCTATCAAACCTGAAAAACAACACATCACAGCTGCAGTAAAGCCCACAAACCCAGAATTTCAGGCCAAACGTTAGCATGCTATTTTCACTTTTCTACAGTTAATAGCTCAGTGCCTTACGTAATCTACTGCAGTCAGAAACAAAAAGGTTCCCTTGTATTGTCACCCTGTCTCAGCAGCCAGCACACAACTTACCCAGTATCCACAACCTCTCAAGGGTTTTAGGACTGTCTATTCTGCTGAGCACAGAGGAAAGTACCCTAATTTCACACCACAACAGAGCATTTTCAATGTTTTGCCTCCATATTATCTTGATTGTAGATTACTAAACCAGCTAACACAGCCAGGACTGGGAAGATTTTTTTTAAAATCGCACTGGTTAGGATTCTAGAGTTGCTGATTTCCTGTCATAGGAAGTAACTGTTCTAGGAAAGGAATCCCCCAGGCAAAATGTTTAGTGATCCACTGTGCAAGCTCCAACAGCCTTTGTTCTTTCCTTTGCTAGATTTCATTACTGCTTCCTTTTCTCTGCCCCTCTCCCTCTCTCTGAATCCTTCAGATTTCACTATAAGATAAAAACATCAACCCAAATCTAAGTACGCATTCTGTATTTTCTAGTTGAGAAAAAAACCCTAAAAATTCTACCAATTATCCGTTGCTTTGAGTTAAAAGCAGTCACCCCTCTGCAGCTGCTGCACTGCCCATCCGGTTTCCTATGCACAATATTGTAATTCACACTACTGATAATGCACTGGAGCTCCATCCAGCCCCCCAAAATACATCTCTCCACTTCGCTGCTGCAAAATCCGCCCCAGGTTACAACAGCTGAAGAAAAGCCATCCATACTGTTTCTTTTGCACAGGTTTTTTTTTCTGTAGGCAATATTAAGTACATGTTTAATACCGAAGACCTTAATTAAAAACCAAGTATTGGGTCATTGAGATGTAGTCAAACAATAACATGTAAATAATCTGCAAATTACACACAGCAAATTCTGCATGTGTGAATCTCTAATACAGCACAGAACAGCTCCTTGCCACAACTGGTCCACAATTCATGATTGTCATTCAGAGGCCTATTCCATATCACTACAACTGTGAAAAAAAACCCTTCATCTGAATATATTTCAATGAAAATACTGTATTTAGCCAAGATATCAGTAAGTCTTTACAAATAATAGCTTTAATCCTATTAAAACTGGAGGACCTTAATAGCATTTCTTCAGTAACACTTAAACAATTGTCTCCTTTCTAATGTGCCAAGTGTGCAATCAGGATGTACCTCCACGCTATTGTTATATTCATCCCAAACCACCACATCTCACCTTGTGAACCTTGACCTTTGAGAGATTTTTTTAGCCAGTGCTCAGTTACTGCCACAGCTGCATTACCTCTGCAAACACCAAAGGGTTAAAGGCAGCCCCAATCAATAGGCCTACAAGGAAAAAAAAAAAAGGGAAAACGAGTATGCCTTATAGCATCTTTTCAATGCTTTTATGCACAATTCTACAACAATATTGTTTCCTTCTGGCCTTAGAGAAAGGCACAGCAACCCCCCCATTTATGTTTCCTAAGGAAGCAAACCACAAGACAGCACCCTGTAAATAAAACAGCATGCAAAGCATCCTCAGTCACAAGCATAACTACAATTACAAATAATTTAATCCATTTTATTTCATTTAGTTTTAAAATAGACTGCATAACCAGTGTCCCACCCTTGCAAAGCAAAAATATTTTAGTAAGGGTCATAAATCTCAGCTCTTGCCCATTCCTTAAGCATAAAAAGGCACGAAAAGCCAAAGTAATCTCAGTTACTGCAAATATGTACATTTACATACAGAACCCTTTATGACTACGTTAGCCACATACCAGTGCTGTGTGTCTAAAGTGTGCATTCACATACTGTTTTGGGATGGTATCTTTCTGCAAGCTCCTCTGCTTTTGGCTGCCATGAAGGGAGGAAGCTATCCCAGTGTAGTAGCTCAGTGACTGCATTGTGTTCAGGAGCTGATCTGCCTCAAACCAGTTCCAGCCGGTTCTGGTCACCCTACATAAAAAGCTATGGCAACCCTCGCTGAGTTGCCAACAAGACCCTGAAAATCGCAGGGGCTGGTTTTTGTGTGGCGTGGGGCCGGCACAGCCCTGTGCCCCGGCTCCCCTCCTGCCCGGCCCACGCAGCCCCTGCTCCCCAGAGCCCCCCGCACGCACCCTTGCTCGCCTCCCCCACTTACCTCCCACAACCTGGCTGAGAGCTGTGTGTGCGTGCCTGTCTGTAGCTAACAAAGAGACCGCAATAAAAATCCTCATAGGATCTCTCTTGCAGCACCAGGCAGGCTCGGCCACAGCCCTGGGAGACAGGCTGCTAACCCGGGCTGCTACCCCTCTGCTCCCCTAGATGAGGGGTGGCTACTCACACACGTCACATCTGCCCCCTCATGCCCACGGCCACGGGGTGCCCGATCAAGGGCTTCTCCCATCTGCCCTCCCCACTCCTCGTTCCATCTGGGGCCGCCCGAGTGGCATTTTCTGTGCTCTGAGCAGCATTATACAGAGTACCCACAAACGCGCCTCCCTCCCCTCAAGAAATCCATTTCCGCAGCAGCGAGATGCCTACAAAATAGTTCCTTTGCCCCCTCCTCGCAGCACCGACTTGGCTGCTACACTGATATTTTTTTTTCTTTTCTTTTCTTTTGCTATTCGACTATGCTGGAGGCCTTGAGAAGCAGCGAGCTGCAGCCCCACGGCTGGGCAGCCCCCCCGGCTTGCACCCGCCGGCCGGGCAGGCCCGCTCTGGCTCTGCGCAGCTCCCACCCCGCAGAGATTGTGCGGACCGAGCGCCTGCCCGGCCTTGCGCCTCTCAGGCGATGCCTGCCCAGGGTCTCGGTCCCCGGCGGTGCCCACGCCGCTCCGGGGGTCCGCACCCACCTGTGCCCGTGGCCGCTCTGCTCCTGCCCGCTCCCCTTCACCTCGGCCACGCAAGGGCCTTCCTCCTGCATGGCTGACAGGCACCCAGACCGAGACAGCAGCCACCCCGCTCCTCTTGGCTACTCACCCTTGCTCTGGGAACACCAGTAACCACCTCCGCCTACGCGCTGAAACCCCCTCCTCTCGGAGGCTGCGGGAGATGCTGCTCTGCAGGGCTCCCTCCGGGCGAGTGGGCGACCCCGGCAAAGCCCCTCTGCCCCTGGCTGCACCTGCAACTAAACAGAGGTCTCGGGCACAACCCTGCACCCCTCCCTGCGGAGACACCTTCTTCGCATCCCTCATCCCCACCCCGTTCTGGGGAGAACCACCATGTTCTTCCGCAGCTTCGGCCCGTCTTCCCCACACAGGCTGCTGCGGCCGCAACCGCGGCCGGCCCTCCCTCGGCCCCTCGGTCCGGGGGGCCGCTCCCTCCTCCGGGCTGCCGCGGCCCTGGGCACCTCCCCGCGGGTCTGCGCGCTCCCGGCCCGAATTGGCCCTGTCCGAGCGGGCCTTGCGAACCCTGGGGACGGCCGGGGAGGAGAGGCCGCGGCCCCTTCGGCGGCGGGGACAACGATCCACCCGCGGCCGGCCGGCCCGGAGCCGCCANCGGCCGCCGGGGCCGATTTCCCCCGCGCCGGAGCCGGCGCCGCCCGGGTGCCGTGGGAGACGCTGCCCGGGGCCCGCCGGGCTCTCCCGGTGCCCGAGCGCCTCAGGCCTCGAAGGGCAGCCGGGGAGAGAGCCCGCGGCCGCTGCTCCGGTTCCAGGCCAACAAAGGACGGGAGGAGCCACACGCTGCCAGCTCTGGCGGTTCAGCCCCTCCGCCGATGCTGCGGCCGCTGTGCCTGGGCCCGGCCGGGGTCACCCTGCGGGTCCCGGGGCGCGGCCGGGAACCGTGTCCCGGAGCGATGCTGCCTTTCCTTCCACACCCCGTTACCCGGGCACTCTCGGGCCCGCCTGCACAGCGCCTGCGGCCCTTGCGCTGCCTCGGACCAGCCGCCTTTGTTGGCTGCGCAGCATCCTGGCGGCATCGCCATTGCTAGGAACGGCAGGACGAGATCCCGCCCTCTTCTCTCTTACCACCGTGCGGTACCATTTTCAGAATGTAAAGTTTTGCACGCGAATCGCTTTATTGAATCATACTAATGGCTTTAAATACATAACATCCGTCTCAAATTCATGCGATGAGCATACAGTATAATAAATATTCTAGATAAAGTAATGCTGGTGTCTTAACATCTCTTATGTTAGCCAACTGTTAGGGCAGCAGAAGGCATTCTGCATAAGCACAGCTCCTTCTGGGAACCTGCCCCAGAAGCTGTGCCCGCAGGTATCGGTAGGGCAGGAAATTACTCATCGGCCCATACCCTGGCTGCTCCAATCCAGCCTCCAGGTGAAAATTCTAACTTACTCCAATTAACCAAAACAGCAGCAGAACACAGGTTCTACTCATTGTCAGCAATGGCAATCAGCGAGCCTAACAAGTTTCTAGAATTTGAATATAATAAATCGATTTTAGGATTTCTATGAAAGTGGATTTGTGCACTAGTTTTAATGTTCAAGAAGGGCCATGCAATTCAGCTTGCACAAGACTTGGGCTCATCCTGCAAGTGACTTGTAGAATTAGGCCATGATAATTACAACACCCTATTTCTTCCCAATTCACCAGTAAACTGATTTGATTAAACAAGTGAAAACTACACTCCCTTTACTTACACTGAATTTCTGTGGTCAGCTTGCATAATAACATAAAGATGGCAGCTGTTACTACTACTCTGGTATTAATATCTGAAATGTTAATTGATTTCACAGTTCATACATGGCACAAAGGTCCTTGCGTGTGCTGCCTTTCACACGGATCTACTTGTTTTCCTTCCAGCCAGGTGTCCTTGACATCTCCATGGGAGAAAAAGTCTGTCACCCTAAGTATTTGACTTTAAAAATATAAAATTAAGATAATCTAAAGTATATTTTACAAGCTGTGCCAGGCCGATAGCACTTGTCCAGTGGTTTTTGGTTTTGTTTTTTTGTTTTTAATTATTCAAGCACACAAAATAACAGGTTCAGCATCATGTGTGTGCCTGCAGTCACTTCGGCATTGGGAGGCGTTTTTGGCATGTTGACCTTGGCTCTGAAGTCCTCCCCCAGACACTGTGCCACATAATCCTTAGAACCTGTGGTGGAAGAAATTCTCCTTGTTTAAGTTACCCTGTTTTATCCCTTTGCTGCTTTACAGCAGCCAGGTTCAAAATCCCCAACCCTGCTGTCCTCCAATGGCCAATCTCCATCCCAACCAATGAAACCATCACTGTGGATCCTTTCAGCAGGACTCCAGCTCTGAGATGGCATCTCTGGCCACCTGTGCTGACACCTGTGGGGTCCCCTAACTCGTCCTTCTTCCCCTGGGAACCAGGTGAATCTTGAGCACCCCCTTTTCTTTTCCTGAAGAAATGCTGCCAGTGTGGCCTGCTGATCCTTCTGAGCAGTCAGCAAGGAGTGCTGCCAACTCAGAACACTCGATGCTACCATGAATGCTGAACTTGAGTGCAATAATAACTTCTTAATTATTTAACTTCTAAGGATTTTAAGACTCTTGAAATTCAGAGCTCTAAACAGTGGTGTATTCATTTCACGCTTTCTGTACAGGGATCAATTTTAACTGCATCAAACAGAGCTTCTGCACATTAAAGATGTGCTGGGGCTGAAGAGGATTCTGTAGGTGGACTGACACAATAAAAACTGAAGTCAATTCACATTTGTTTTTTAATGTCAGAATAAGTACTGCCTTTTTTGTCCTTCCTACTTTTGGGGAGGACAATAACAAAACATTTCCTTTCTAGCTAGCAAAACATATTTAACTTAAGCAAGAACGGTAAAATACAGATTCTGTCTTTCCAATCCTAGATTTGTTTTCAGAATAATAGCTTTACAACTTCTGGCAAATGCTTAATAGTGTCTGCTAATTCCATTGCTTTTTTCGCCTTAAAACTTCTTGTAACATGATCAACAACAGCAGAGCAGAAGCTTGTATTTATTGTTTTAGAATACTTATGTTTTTCTTTTTATCACTGTTTAGAATGCAGTGGTATTTTCCTTTAACCATGTATATTTAAACATTCAGTGTTTAAAAACTAGCTTACAATTAAACTTCCCCTTTTCAGTTGCTCCTATCACTAATCTCCAGGTATTTTCTGGGAAAAAAATAATTTTCCTTTCCTGGTTATTAAAATATATCTTCTATTACATTTTGGACTAAAACCCCCATGATTGCTTTTTGAAATTATGAGATTTATTAAAAGGTGATCTCATAGGAGACAAGATGAAGGACTTTGGTAGGGAGAAATCTACAAACACTGCCCAGAGCTGTGGAACAGCAACAGGAACTGCCGCAACAGGCAGTTTCCCCCAGATTTAAATGTATCCACAGAAGTTGGCAATTTGTACTATCCATTTTCAAGGACAGAATCTTTACCTACAGAGTGAACATTTGCAATGCCCAAGTAGCATCAAGAAACCGTAACGACTCTCAAGATGTTAAATACTGTAAAAGCCCAAATAGTGCAATGTCTTGAACAACAAGGGACTCCCATTTTTAATCATCTGTAAAAGAGATGCTGATTTAGGTGTAATACAGAGCCAAGAGGATTTGTCAGGGCTTCATTATACCTTTTTCTGGCTGTTAACAAACCAGAGCAAACTGAGCATTATCCAAAGAAATCAGAGTTGGTTAGTGAGGATCATGGGCTTCAAACAGGTTTGTGAGGAGTTAGTCAATAGCTCAGTTGTTCCACATGTACTGGGAGGTGTGAGGTAACACCGTGCTGTGCCATGTTGAGAGGTCACAGCTCTTCTGAACTGGCAGGAGCAGAGAACACACACCTCAGGCACTCACCTACATGTGCACTATAGTGTGAAGAGCATTCCCAGTGGGAAAGAAAGGGATTTGCTCAAAATCTGCACATACATGAGACTCGGTGTTGCACGTGCAGCAGGCCTGGCACACAGGCCATCTGCCTGCAGCACTTGCTGGCTCATCCTCAGGCTGCCAAGCGGTGACACTGGTGTTCAAGGCAGACAGCTGAAGGCACTGTCACAAAGTTACATCTGTTGGCAAAAGCATGCCTTCAAGCCCAAGCATTTCTAGATATGAAAAAGGAAAAATGAAATAGAAAAACTTGTATGACTCAATTATTGTCAAAAGCTGGAAAGGCATTTCTGTTGCACTGGAGTACTGAGTACTGTTTTTGGAGAAATTGACTGCTGCAGAGGCAGGGCAGCCACGGCTCCTCTGGGCAATGTGCCAGTGCCTCACTCCCACCACTGGGAAGAATTTATTCCTTATTTCCAATCTAATCCTGCCCTTTGACAATTTAAAACTGTCATCCCTTGCCCTGTCACTACAGGCTTTGGTGAAAAAATATGTATCCTATTACCTCATGTCTGTATAGTCCATTTATACAGCATCTACCACCTTGGGGCTCTCTGAGCACTGGTTGCTCAGTGCTGTGAGTGCACCACACCAGTACTTCAGCCAGATCGGAGCTCAGGGCATGCAGGCAGGAGCTGCTGAGGGACAGCACACACCTGATCACAGCCATCTGCCCAGCAGCCCAAGGAGCACAGGCTCAGGCCAGACCTCCCAAACACAGTCCCCCAGCTGCTTACACAGCACAACCACAACCAGGCATGTTGCAGAATGCGAGGCTGATGGATTTTTGGGTTTTCTGTGACACTCTGCTCCATTTCAGTTACGAACACCTTCCGAGTGCTGGGCCAGAATCCCTCAGTCAGTTCCTCATTGGGAACTAGACACCTGCGTGATTAACATCAGCAGCACAGAGCTCAGCAGCCTGGCACACTGAAGAATGCCTGTTTTGTTCCCTTAACGTGCCATATGTATGGGGCTTTTTCCTTCCTCCTCCTGATAGTTATTCAAGTATACGAGGATTATTTCTGAATTATTCATCATACAATATCTGATTAGACTGTGGTGGTGCTGGTTCCCACTGCTTAATGAATGAGCCATTAGGCTTTTGCAGATGGTGCCATCAACAGCTCCTGTGCTGTGTGTTCTGTGCATTTACCCAGCAAAAGGAGAGTGCTGAACCTGAACACGGGGTGGGAGATGAGTAATACCCATACAGTGATCCTGCAAACCACACAGAGAGCAAGTGTTGCTGCAAAACTTACATTTTGTTCTAGATGTTATCTAATATAATTTTCTCAGAAAATCTTGGTATAGCTGAGTATATATCCCACCAAACTACTCAATACATCACTTCAAGCAGTGAAGTAGAGGACAGAAACTGCCAGCAGTTTATGGATATGTAGTCCTGCAAGGTGTGACAACTGCTGCCATGGCTCATGGGTGTGAGCAGGGGCAGATACCGTCTGTGTGCTCCAGGCCCTTCTTTCTTGGAAGAAGAGACCAAGAAGCGAGAGAAGACACCGTATTGCAGAACCCCAGAGGGTTCTGTGTCTGTGAGAACACAATAGGCACAGGTGCACCGCTGCTTTGGGAGGGCCTTAGGAAGTAGGAGACACTGCATAGCCCCGACTGTCAATGAGCTTGAGAAATCCATCCCAGACCACACAGATTGGCAGGATTCCTGCTGGTCCTTCAGGGCTGGCACCTGGACAGCTGGGGACAATGCTGTGGTGACACAAGAGGTGCTGCCCCTGTGCAGGAACGGGCACACAGGCACTCAGGACCAGCAGCAGCTGTTCTTGCACTTCTGCCTTTCCAGAGCCTACTCTGGAAAATGGAATAAGCACATAATAAAGGAAGGAGGAACCCAAGAGTGATTTTTCTGCCACTTTTCCTCTGTTTACTTCGGGAAGTGCTGTCCTCACAGATGAGGGTGGCAGCAGCAGCTCAGCCTGGCTGTGGTTGCTGATTCCAAGCTGCCCATGATGATCTTCCTACAATGGAAGCAAAGTTAAAATCAAGGCACCTTGCTGGTTTGTGGCCGGCATGGCCAGGAAGTCTTTCAAGCACTCATACTTTCCATGCTGGTCCTTGGCATCTCCTGCTGGAAAAAGCACATCTGATTCATCCCCACCTACCGAAGATGAGTCAGGATTATACAAATTCCATTTAGTTTGTGTAACAACACTACTTCCCATGTTGCAAACTTTCCTGTCTGCTGCCATAAAAGTCTACTGAACAAATCTCTGAACACACAGTGATCAGCAAGAGATGTCCCCGGGAGGGGGGCTGGTGGCTGCCATGTCCTGGTTTTGGTCCCTCCCTAGGACAGACAGGGGTTGTTATCACCATTTAAATTTCTTTCAAATTGCAAATACTGCTGCCTCTGCAGTGATTCTCCCACCAGACAGGATTTAATAACAGCCGGGTATTGGCTGCAGCTCAAACAACAGCTTGATGGCAGCTTCCCTCTCCTGACCCCTAAGGTCTATTGTGGGCGGTCCCCTAGCCCAAGGTACACGTCCTGTCCTTGCCAGTTCACTAAATCCTCACTGGGCTTTGGCATTTCCCATGCTCCAAAGATGACTTTGCCTGTGTTAGCATGGCAAGAGGGAGGGAAGCTGCTGCACATCCCACCTGGAGAGTGCTCTGTTACTCCACAAGTGTTAAAAGTAGCCAACAACCTACACCACCAAAAGTATTTTAGAGCGCAGCTAAGTTAGGAAAACACTTGTGCTGGCATAGCACACTGCTCCTCGGATGTGCCAGCACTAGGGACAGCCCTCTCCCATTCACAAAGGGAGAGAGACCAGGATGATCTCTTGGGTACCGAGGAGGGGAGGGGCACCAGAGCAGCACGCAGCCAGAGCCCCAAGGGTTTCACTGCTCAGCAGCAGCCCATGTTTAGTTCCATCAGCCATATTAGCAGTCTCAGGTGGCTTTCCTCTCTGCAGTACAACAGGGCAGGTGGCAGCCTCATGACTTGTTTCATGTGAGAGAACAGCTACAGCAGAGTTACCTGCCTGGAAGGGTCCCCCAGTGACAGAGCACTGCTCCCTGTTGGGCACGAGGTGTGGGGGCACACACTCCCCCAGCTGCTCAGTGTGGTGGCCACCACGAGCCAATGGCAAGGCACCTGCTGCTGTCACCAGTGACAGTGCTGGGGGCTGCCTGCACCTGCTTGTCAAATTATAGGCTCATGTTGTCTGGGTGGGGATGGGCTCATCCTCCCTTCCAGCCCCAGGGATCTCTTCTCTTTGTCCCTTCACCTCCGAAACCTCTGCTTCAGAAGTTAGGCTCCCATGCAGCCACCGTGCAAGAAGTGGCTTGGCTTCAGATCAGTCAGAAATCTCCATCTTGCACTGCATGGGTGGAAGTAATAATGCAGGCTGAAAAAGCAACTGCTGAGCATCATCTCTCTACTCGTGAGATCTTTTATTACTTAGGGCTGTCCAAAAATGTCCGTCTTACATAACTAAACCCACTCTAGTTTGTGATACATCAGAATTCTAATTATACCTTTTGTAACTTATATATACACTACAGTTTGAACATCCTAGAGCTGGCAGGCAGATGGAGTTTAACAGGAACTATTCCATCAACAGATGCTACTACTGAGTTCTCTTTGCTCAGTCTGGGAATGAACTGATGGGCAAGGCAAGAAAACATGTTTTCTTACAGAGACACCATCTGCCAGCTTGAGAAGCTGCTGTCACCAATGACTCAGGATCACTTGTATAGGGAAAAACATTATTAACACCATTCTTAAGACAGTCCTATTATTAACTATATATTAACTGCATTGTAACTATTAATTAGCATCAAGACTATTGCAATAAGAAAATACTGTAACTAATTAGTCTAAAAGGAAAAGAACTGTAAACAAAATTACTTGAGAAAGGGTTATTTCTCTTGGGAACCTTTAGGTAACAAACCTGGGTTTAATCCTTCTTTGCTATCATATTCTTTCAAGAATTCTTGCATGACATCAGATAGAGCTTTTCCAGTTGTGGAAACTCACAGTCTCCACAAAACGACAACAAAAAAAGGTTTTTGTTTATCTTCTTTATAAAGAAAAGAAGAGATTATTGGATTGCCAGCAGCAGAGATGAGAAGTTCCCATGGATTGCTTAATAGAACAGGATGATGGGAGGTGTAAAGGTGTCCCAGCACACGCAGGTACTAAGGGCCTGCTGGGCACGTGGCTCTTCTCAGCAGATCAGAAAAGGAGAAAGGATGCTGATGGCAAGGCAATAGAGTAGAGGGTGAAACACCTCATTCCAAGTAAAACTCACTCCAGCTGCCAAGTGGCTTGCTCTTGTGTATCCCATCACAGAAAAGTATGTTGTACTGATGTTGAAACCTGGATTATCCCAGTGCAGACAGCAAGAAAGAAACTAGCAGGGAGGCTCTGCAGCAGTAATGAGTCCCACCTCTGATTTATGTGCTGGGATGCAGTGAGGTGCAAACAGCCTCAGTTCTCTACCTGCCAGCATGGGTAAATGGCTTGTCATGAAGCACAGCTATTTTCTGATTCAAATAAACCCACTATTTCTACTAAAATAGAAGCTGGTAATCCAATGGGCATTTCAAAATCGTGTTTTCTTGCAGCTGCAACACTGAACCAGAATCTGCAGCAGTTTTCTGCATATCCCTAAAGGCAGGTGTGAAAAAAAGCCTACAAAGCTTTGAGAATCAGCAAACTAGTATTTTATAGTGACTCAGTAGCTTATTAAAAGACTGTTATGCTTCTTACAGACAAAAAAAAAAAAAAAGGATTTGGTATGTTATGAATATCTCCAAGCAGTCCTGAAAAATTTCTGGACCAACCCTGGTCCTGCAAGGCAGGTCTCATGCATACTACTGCCTTTCAGCAGAAGAGGAAAGAGAGGAAAAGAGCTGGCAGGCACAAAGAAGACAGGATGTGAACAGAGAAAACTCCTGGGATTGCTTTAAACACCTACAGCTCTGGAGAACAGCCCTTTCAGAGGGGAATAAGTGGAGCAGTTTCTGACAGGCTGCCTGATGGTAACCCACAGCAGAGGTGCTTACCTCTGTAGGCATTGATCTCTTCCCTGTGCTGATCATTGACAGGACCCAGGGGAATGGCCTGAAGTTGTGGAGGGGAGGTTAAGTCAGGTTTAGGTTAGATATTAGAAAAAGATTGTTCACCCAGAGGGTAGTAGGACACTGAACAGGCTCCCGAGGGAATGGTCACAGTCCCAAGGCTGCCAGAGCTCCAGGAGCATTTGGATGCTCTCAGGCACAGGGTGTGACTCTTGGGGATGACCTTGTGCAGGGCAAGGAGCTGGACTCCATGATCCTTGTGGGTCCCTTCCAGCTCAGTGTATTCGGGGAGTCTGGCATTTGTGCTGTCCTGCCACGCACAATCAACATCCCTCTTCTTACAGGATGTCAGGAAGCAGAGCTGGCTCATGTTTAGAGAGATGAAATAAATCCTAACTACCACGTTAAGTCATCAGAGAGCCCAGGAAGCATCTGAGAGCAGCTTGATCTTGTGTAGTGAAGTAATTTGCATAACAGGTTGAAGACTTTTCATCCTAATTGCAAGTGACTTTGAAAGCTGAAAGCAGGGTGCCAGCAGATTCAGTCGGAAGGGCAGATGGGGAAGGCCTGGGGGCCTCCTCCCACTCGCACTGCAGATGTGGAGCTGGTCGCTGTGGTAACACCCCCCCCTCAGGGATCCGGGGCTCCTGCTCACTGTGTGCCGACAACAGGGATGGCACACAGCATTTCTTCTCATTACTCTTAAAATAAGCCTGGTATGATTAAACTGCTGCTGCAATAACTTAGAAATTAGCAACTGCCTAATTGCCACAATGTGGAGGTGTCCTCACTCCATTCCTAGACTATTGCAATTACTAAATTACCAACCTTTTAAAAAAACACAACAAACCAAATTCCTTGAAATTCCCAACCCGTCCTCCTCCACCTGATACTTTAAAGCTATCTCCAATTCCCAGCAAAAACCTTGGAGCTCAGAATGCTGCACTCTAAAAAGTGAGATCTTACTGTGCCTGAATTAAAATTCTATGCAAGGAAGAAGTAATACTGAAACATATCTGCATTACAGCAGTGAGGAATTTATGTCAAGGTGAACATAGCCCAGGAGGTCACTGCATGTGAGAGCTGCCAAAGTTACTAATTAGCTGACAGAATGAGGAAAAGTAGTTGATGCGTGAACCAAAGCAGTAACTACAGAGACAACAACAGCACCCCTGAAATCTAGCGAAGAGTTCAATGGTGCAGATGCTCTTCTGGAGCCAGAGGCACTTTCAGGACTCTCAGGATAACAAGAGGAGCCAGCTTGCAGAGCTCCATGGAAGTACAGAAGGTAAATGCACTCCCACCTTACTGCAGTGTGGTAAGGGACAATGGAAGAAGTGTCCTGGCCTTTCTGAAGCACATGAACCCTTCTTTTGCCAGAGAAGCCTGAGTTTATTTGGATAACCTTAAACCTTTCTTCTAAACCTATTCAATGTCCAAATCCAGGTAACTAACACTTAAGTTATACAAAACCATACAGCAATGCTAAAGCAGAGGGGAAAGTAATTTAGCCTACCAGATGCTTTAGCAAAAAATAATTATCTCCAAATAATTGCACTGTAGGAAAAAAACAAACCCTGAGGCTTTGATTTAGAAAGGCTACCACAAGCCAAAGAGAGCTGTAACAACTGCCTAGGTTTAGGCATGTCTTTTAATCCCACCAATTTCACTGAGATTGAAATGTTAATTTATGCCTGTTGAACTTTTAAAGTGCTTTCCTGGACCTGGGCCAAAGGAAATGGGTGCTGCTTGCAGCTTGTGCTGAAGAACCAGAGTATTTCCTTCTGAACACTAAAGATTAGAACAGTTAGAGCAGTTCCTACAGACAGTGCTGCAGTGAGAAAACACCTTTCCATCACCATTCTCTATTTGAAGAGGGCTCAGACAGGTAAGTTTTCCTCCACGCATTCTAGAGCCATAGGCAGACTTTTGTCAGATGATTTGGACAAGTCTGAGTGGTTTAGGTCACTTAGAGAACCTCCATTAAAGGTATTAGCAAAAGCAGGTTTAATGTAAATGTGCAAAAGGGTGATTGCTACACGGATGATGCACACAGAGGGAAATTTGTCTCGAATCAATGCAGAATGATTTACACAGGCATTAAGGATGCCAAAGGCTAAGGGAGGCCCTGCTGCTGAGTCTGGATTCAGCCTTGGGCAAGGGTTTACACCTAAAGGATTTAGCAGCACCTAACTGCTGACTAATTTAACATTTGTGAAACGATTCAATTCCTATAAGCACAGCAGGAATTTAATTCTAGATCTAAGATGGCAATATCCATGCTATACCTCCCATAGGGGATTTAAATCAATTGACACACAGAGAAGTACAAACATGCATATATAAATATGTCCAAGGGTACCTATTAAAGATCAAACACCTTTGCACATCTCAAGAGGCAAGGGTTGAGCTTCAAGAAGCAAGAGTATCAACCCAGGCTCAGATCTGTTTATCTTGAGCTGAAGCTCATGATTCAGATTTCCCCTTCTTTTCTGTTAAGGAAGTTCTTTCACTACATGTTTTGTTTCAATGAAGTTTTGGGCTTTTTAAGGCTGGAAGGCATAAGAGGATGTAGTAACTACATATGCACATAATTTTGTGGACTATGATTTATTATACAGTAAAAGAATAAGCTTTTATACAAATTAGGAAACTGACAAAGTAATAGCTAAGTATTAGTATTAGTATTAGCTCCTAGACCATGTCTCAAGCTATAGCTATGATTTAGAAGTCAGCTGCACAGAATAGTTAATGCAGGTACATCTCATTAATAGGTGTGGCACTATTTAACACCCTGCAGAAGGAAAACAGAAATTCAAGCTCATGTACAGATTGCTTCAAGTATGGGTATCATCCTGGAAATAGCTGTATCCATGTACCTATATCCACCTTTCAGCACAGAGCAACCTGAAGACCACCAGATCTAGTTAAAGATGTATTAACATTCCCACCTCAAAAGTTTTATGGCCATACCAGGACATCCCTCAGTGCCCATCCTGCATATTGCCAGGCCACCAGATTACAGCACTCTCCACTGGAGACAGAACCTGGCTTGTCTGCTTCAATAACATTCACTTATTTTGTTTTTATAATGGGCATCTTAATTAAAGCAGTTCTTCTCAATATTACCACTGCAGAAGAGGCTACTATCCCTGTCTGAAAAACACCTTTGATTTTAGTTTCCTCACACCCCAATATTTTTGCATTTTCAAAGCATCAAGACTTTCAAAGACCTAACAAAAGATCACTTCTCTTGTGATGCTTGTTTCAGCCCTCAGCATGTCTGTGAGACTGACCATACAATAACTTACTTGCTATGAGCAGGCACTTGCCCTCATCTTTCCAGTTAGTGTTCTTCCAGAACATGAAAAACTAGATACCAGATCAGCAAAGATCTTAAGTGTTGTGTTATGTAAAAGAAAAAAAACACCACAATAAAAACAATCCACCACAGTGTGATTCCATGACTTTGCTCCCTCTGATAATCTGTAGTTCTCTTAAAAACAAAGTGATGTCAGTTTGCTGGCTCTCCAGGCTTTGGGTTCCTTGCACAGATCTTACCCATCTCAGATGCTGTCAGGCACTGGACATCTGACAATCAGAGAGGAGAATGCAGTCAGAGCTGCTTGTTGGCTACATCTAAAGCACTGGAACATCAGTGACTAATCCTAACACACGATGGTCAAAGGACAGAACAGGAAACTCTGAGCACTTCAGATTTTTACCTGTATCAATCAACATACAGTAGGTGAAAAAATTAAAAATCATTCATTTTTCATTCCTAAATCTATTGGTCCAATTTTGTCTGCTAGGATATGAAAAAATTTCATCACGACCTCATTTCCAGAACCTACTCTAGACTCTCCAGGGCCTTGTCCAGAAGTCTCCAAACCTGAGAAGATCGAGAGGCAGTGTGGAGTCCCCTCTGTTCCAGGATGCCACTCTGGTCTATTCCAAACACATCCCAGCTACTGCTGTTCAGAGAAGCTAAGGCTGTCAGAGAGAAAGAATTCCAGTTCAACAGTATCATCAGTGGTCTCTACTGGTACATTACCCTTTTCCACAGTGGGTAAATAACGCTGTACTTCATGTCTTGATGGCAGTATCCTGGAAGTTCCACTGCAGGAACATGCCTCTGGTTGTGTGATGCTGGTTGAGCAAGCACAGTTTGGATGGTAAACACCTGGACAGGAATTGGGTTGGCAATGACTAGGGATGCAGTATTCAGCTGCCTCTGGACTTGATTCTACTGGATTATGAAAAGGATAACCAGGCATGCAACAGGTCTGGGGACAGTTCCTGGTTTTGAATCCATGGTGAAGGCCTAATTTAGCAATAAGGGGCTTCCCAACATTAATTTCCTTTCTTTCATCCATTGCATCTTCTATTCCTGAATACACATAGTTCAAGCAAACAGTGAAGATTAAGTGTTCCTGTAAAAGCAGAAAAAGGGGGAGAGAAAAAGTTATACTTCCTCTCCAAATAAACACTACAGGAAACCCTTAGAGAGGCTCTGGTCCCCTGGAGAAGCAGTGACCTTTTTAGGAGCTAGAGACACACAATGGGCAGCCCTTGTTTCCTGAGGCCCCCTTTTGGTCACTGCTTGTTCACTGAACGTTCTGTATTTCCAGGAGCTCTAGTGTTACCTCAGCTGCCAAAAGCACTGAAGAAGAGATGCCAGGCTGTGTCTGGCACAGATGTTCATGACACGAAGGTACAGAGACACTTAGCAGTGCCCCAGCCTGCTGAGGTGAGAACCTTTCAAAAACTGTGTGCCCAGGAGCACAGGCTGATAATATACAACACCTCCATCTCCTGCTAATGACTTTGTAAGAGGCAGCTCTGCTTCAGGTCATGTTCTTCCTAAAAAGCATAGGAGCATCCTCAGAGCATGCAATAGGTGATCTGCACAAAAATAATCATCTTGGCCAAGCTCAGCATGGGCCCAGAAAATACAAAGGGTTTCAGGATTGCAGATGCATAAATTCCCTGCCTTTTACTTTTCAGTTGAAATTAAAGTAACTGAACTATATTACTATCCATTTTTTCCCTCCAAAGAACTTATTACACTAACAATACACAGCTGCCTCAACAGAACTGTGAAGTAATGTCCATTCCTGGGCAAACTTGTAATGAATAGTATATACTAACCCTCAGTTTTTGCAGTCCACTCAGCCTGGTGTAGAGGCAGTGTTTGGGAAGGTCCTTTGATACTAAATAGCTTCCAGTTTCCTCAGGAGTTTCTTTATTGGTCTCTTTAGGATCTACATCCAAGTCCTGTTGCATGAAAAAAAGGGGAACTTAATTGATGATACAGAATTTGTAGATCATAAAATAGTATTTCTTTCAGTTTGAGAAACTGCAGCACTTTAACCCATTTTATTATACAAGATACAGCATGACATGGGTGGAGCAGAAACTTTTCAACTTCAGTGGAGTAAGATGATGAGAAGCAGCAGGAAGCACTTACGAGTGGGAAGTCTGTGATGTGGGCCCTGCAAGCTGTGATTTCAGGGGGCTTCTTAACTATCTGTGTATAGATGATCATGACATTGGAGAACTCGGCTGCAAACCCCAGCTGAATCTGAACACCACACTGGAATTCAAGGGACATGCTTTCTGGAAGCTCTGCCAAGAAATAACACATTGTTACAGTCTAAATATAAACTTAGCATATCCATTTTTCTTTTTCCATCATTTAACAAACACGAATTAAGTGTTTGATATCACAAATAAACATCTGCATCTTTGAAAGAGTCTTCCTATATGACGAGTGGTCTTAGAAGTGCCATCCCTGACCCTCTGCCCAACTGTCAAAGAAATTTGAAGATGTACTCCAACAAGTTTAGGTGAAAAAGGTAAAAAGGTCTCAAACCCCACTGCCCTTCTTAAAAGGCTGGGAAGCCTGGAACTCATGTCAGTCTTATTTTATTTTTCTTAGTTGTCTGCATTGAAAACTTCTTTTCATTATGCTCATTTGCCATTCAGTTCACTTGGCTATTTCAGTTGCTGACTTGAGAATGAAATCAGTGACACCTTACAAATGTCACTGCTGGACATGTAGTGCTGGGAGACTGTCCCAGAAGGCAGACAACCCATAAGTCTCCTCTCCAGTGTCTGAGTGGTCTTAAATATGCTGAATATCCATGAATTCTACATGTCAGCTTGTTCTTTACTATCTCATGTAAGGGTAAACCCCAACACAAAAACTTCCAAGTGAACACAGTAATGAAAATGTAGCTATAACCTCGAATTTCTTCCATTTCCATTCAATAGTACATGCAGTGCCTTCTCCCATCATGGCAGCAGGATCAGCTAAAAGCAGGCTGTACTGTACCATGAGCTTTGGCCCACTGCAGGTTCCGTGCCAGGCACTCTGCAGAAGATGTGCTTTGTTGAACAGGATCAGTTAATGCCCTTTTCTCTGACAGGCTGCTGCGGATCTCCAGGGCTTGTTTGCCTTTGGTAAGGGGACACTTGCCCATATCTAAAAACAAGATGCACAGAGGTTCTTTCAAAATCAATGCTGCTGCAATTCCAACTGAATTAAGTACCCTCCTGCAACGTGTGGTTGCTGTGGTCATGCCAGAGCCAGCACATCCATCAAGAGCTGTGGTTTTACAAGTATTCCTTGCCTCTTCCTTCCCTGAAGGCCAAAGCAGCTCTGCAGAGTCCCGAGGGGTTGCATGTGGCCTGGCCAGCATCATCCCCTGCTCCTCAGAGCCACTCCAAGCAGCATCACAGCTCTGACTAAGATCTTAACTACAGTGACTCATTTCAAGAATGTGAGTAATTCTATTGGAGGAGATTATTCTAAAGAACTGTGGGCAAGAGGAGTATTTTAGGTTTAGATACAAGGGCCCAATATTGATTACTTAACAGCATCACTAATGGCCCACATGTCAGGACAGAGTGCTAAACTTGGCACGTTTGCAATGATTAAAAACTAAGAGGAGTGGCTGATACCCCAACAAGATTGTACTGCTCTTTAGAGGGTCCTGGGCAGGCTGTGGAACTGGGCAGAGAGGAATGTAACGAAGCCCAGCAACAGGGAACACTAAATTCTACTGCCAGGCAGGCACAACCCCTTGCACACAGTCCACAAAGGGCCTGATGCACCACGATGCAGCTCTGCAGGGAAGGACCTGGGGGACCTGGTGGCCACCAAGCTGACCATGAGCCAGCACTGCACTCTTGTGGCAAAGGCACAGCAAGAACCGTGGTGCCAGCAGGCTGCAGCCTTTTCCACGGGGGCTGTTTCCATGAAACACTCACTGGGAACATTGCTGTGCACAGCACCTGTGTACTCAACACCCAACACCTGGGAATGCTCACAGCACTGCTTGGCACAAGAGAGCTTCCCTGCACTGTTGAACAGAACACAGAGCTTTGTGACCTGCAGCTGCTGCAGGCTGCTGAAGCCAGGGCAGAGCTGGGCTGATGCACTTACACCAGTCTGACAGTATTCTATGCTTGGAGCAGGTGTTTGCAGAGAAGCAGCACGCTTTCCCTCCACACTTTTCACTTTAGTGCTTCTCCCATCAACTCAAGAATACAATCGTTGAACCAGGCAAATGAACACAGTGCACTGCCCTTTTTACTGCACTTAGAGACCAGATCGTTATCATTGCTATAGCACTCTGAGGCAAGGAGGATTATGTTAATTGTTCAAATGAGCATGCAAACGACTCGACTACCACAAGCAGCTGGCATCACAGGACACAAGAGCAGTTTTGTGGACGGACAATTCAAAGCTCCATGCAGATACTCAGAACAAATAAGGTTCACTGGAGAGGAAAGTATAAAATTGAACACTATTAAAGAAGCTCAGCATCAGCAATGATGTTAATATGCTACCCAGTAGCACCTGCTATTTGAACAAAACACAGTAAGGAAGAGATTAAAGTAGTGTAACACATTCACCATGAGAGGAAGGACATGGAAGCAAAGTTGTTTTCAGAAATGCACACTGAGGAGACTGTTAGTGCAGTAAGCTGGAGTTCACCTTCTGCAACCTCATCAAGCAGAACAGTGACCTTCTTGTCTTCTAACAAACGGTCCTTCAGGAACTTCATGAAGATTCCATTGGCCAACCCCAACTGCTGAATTTCAAAAGCTTCTGCTCCTTGGCACCTGTGAGATCATCAGCATCAGACAAGGAAAAAACACTGAAAAATGTGCATGATTAATGCACATGGGGAATGGGGAAAGAAACCCCACAATTTGAAAACCAGGCTCTGTCCGAGTCCAACCTGCTCTTTGTGTTCCCCTGTAAGCAGCTGATGGAAGTTTCTCTTACAATGACATCACAGACCAGACCTGTTCATCAAACTGCTCGAATAAGGAACTTAAATTTATTAGATGACTTTCTTTAGTAAAGCTCCTGACTACTTCTATTCAGCAGTTTTTGCACTTGAAAAGTGACCAAGGTTACTGGCCCACAGCAGTTTTGAAAAAGATCAGCTATACAATCTCAGTCATTTCTGTGGCACAGAAGAAGATAAACTTCCTTACGTTGCATATCCAAAAACAATGTTGGCTGTAACCTTCAGAGCATCCAAGATAAGAATTGTGTCATCATATTCATTTCTGTAATAAATGGAAACACAATAAAGCAAAATAATAATTTGAGAACTAATAATGGCAACAAATTCAAAATAAAAAAAAGAGCAGAGTTCAGAACCAGTAATTTGTTTCACTCCTGCAGGTCTGGAATGACTCCTGACTGCTCAAATACAAAAGTCAGCACCATCAACACTCTGCCTGAGGGCAGTGTAAAGACAGAGGCACCATGCATTACCCAGAGAAGAGCATGCTGTAGTAACCAGTAGAGTTTGGTAGCAATCTCTGCAAAACACAATTCTGATATCCACCCATTTTAGGTTATTTCAAAAATGGTGTTTTTTAAAAGTTCTTCTTTTCCCCACCAAACATAGTGTTGTTAGTACAAGGTTTACATCGATGGATTTTCTATTTGGACAGCAGATTGCAAAGCTGAATTGTGGCATGGGCATTTCATTAGCAGAGAAGTTTAGAGGCTCCACAGATACTAAAGCACCAGCAATTTTCTGTTATGAAACATTCCTCAGAGTCCAACTGCCAGAAGTGCTGATTTCAACTGCAAGTTTAATTGATCACAGTAGTTTTCCAACATGGAAAGAACACAGTATTTTGTGTAGAAAAATCCCATAAATCAGTTGGTTTTTAACCTCTAAATAAAGATACAACATCCTCAATATAGAAGCAAAATCCATGGCTCTCTAGAGTTTTAAAATAAGCACTTCACTTGAGCCCTTCTGCTAAGTTAACATGCCTTTGGTCACAGGGATTCTCCTTCCTCCCTGTAATGAATGGATAATGATCCCAGGGGAAAGGATCCCGTTTCTTCTTTAAGATGCCCAATTTCACTTCTATCACTTTTAAAAAACAACAGCAAGAAAGAAATAAATGTCATTGAAATCAGGAGGCAGGTAAGTACCCATGGGGACAGTCTGACCACCAGGTTCCCATCTCTATGCAAGGCCACAGGCAGGAGTCTGTGGTGAATCCTACTGATGCTAAAGGCACCCAGGTGCAGGCTGTGCATCCTCAGAAGCATGAGCCCTGCAGCACAGTGAAAGGAGGGCTGCAGGGGATACCTTTTGCGACACATGTCCAGCAGGAAGACGTTGAGTCCCGTCTGCTTGTCCTGCATCCGCCGCAGGATGCTCTGCACGCACAGGCAGTTTGCTGAGCGGTACGGGCTCGGAGCATCCACGGGAACCATGAAGCTGTTGCCGTAGTTTTCATAGCCATGGCCAGCATAGTATAACAAACCTGAGTTCAGAACAGGTGTGGCAGTGAGCACTGCATCAGAGACTTCTGTCTGCTTCAGCAGCTCAAAACTGCTGTGCACAGCGCTGACTGTGGGCCAGGGAGCTCACTGAAGCCACTCCAAGCCACATTAACATCAACTCCACAATGAATTAAAAGTGGCACAAAAATCACACATGCAGTAGAATCAGTTAGATGTTTGCATAAACATACCAAGTTACACACTCTTAAAATGCTCTAAGTAGCTATGACCTCTAACAGAGACAGTCTGTTATGGGCGATGTGCAACTCCAGATAGGAACAAGGAAATGTGTCAACTGTAAAATATCTTCTTCACATGTGCAGTTACAAAGCACTGAGCAGCAGTAAGTCTGCAGTTTATAGACAGAAAAGAAATGCTGAAGAATTTGGTAGGACTCCAGAGCACATCCCCATTACCAAACTACCAACACCTCATGTTCAGTTGATTGCAGCTGTATCTCCTAATTACAGATTCATGACTCTTCTGGGTCTACTAAACAAACAAACTCTTTGCATGCCTACCTAGCCAGAAATTATTATCCTGCTATCATGTCCCTCATGTGTCACTACACAACAGTCTACAACATTTTAAAATTTAGCATCTTCAATAAAACATGCAGTATTTTTGTAGAAAAAAAACAACCTGATCAGGGAATTAAAGTTCTTCTCAACCCTGAGAAAGGGAACTGCAAGCTAGGATTTAAGATTTTCCTTATATGAATAAAAATGTCCAGTATTAAAGTCATATAAGTTTGCATGAAGATGAGATGATCTCAGAATCAATAATCTCTACTGCCATAAAATGCAGTTACCAGATTGCACAACAATCAAGTTGTGTGATTTAACTGAATTTTCCTATTGCCTATTCCCAGTGCTGCTCTTCCTTAATGATGCAAATTCCATCTTTTAAAAAGAATTTTTATTTATCTAGTCAAAGTAGTCAGTGGGTCAGATCTGCAATTAGAATATAGTTCTCAGCTGAATAAAAGTCAACAGAAATCTGACACATTATGCTGGCTGGAGATATGATATTCTTAAGTTGTTATTCTTACTAAAATGTGCTGAAAATTTTAAGTCACTACAACACAGGCACATTCAGAGAAAACCCAAAATAAGCCTCACCCTAACATACTAAGATGATCTACTGTTAATTTAGCTCATGGAGGTGGGCGTGCTAGATGTTTTCACCTTTTCACTACACACAGCTACAAGAAATGAAAATATGAGAGCTACCTGAGCCTGGCGAGCTTCAAGAGAGCTAAAAATGGTCTGAAGTGCAACAGCATGACCTTGTGTCAGGCCCTAAGTTAAAAGGAAAGTCTTAATGTGATTTCCAGAGTTTGGACCTGGACCTAAACCAGGGTTATATTTGAGATTCTACGTATCTGAGCAAATATTCTGTAAGTAATTGGCTTACTACTGACTGACTACATTCCTTTTCTATCCTTGGCAGATGACTGTGCTACGTGCCAAGTACCTGCAACAGTTAATATGCTGAGCTCAAGATCAGAAATAAATCTGCACATACCTGGGGTAAGTAGAGTAAACATGTTTGGAGGGCTTCAACGGAGACTCACACACAACAATTTTAAGTAGGCTCAGATTCCTCAGAGGCGTCAGCATTTAAGTGATATCTGCCCCCTCCCTCCCTTCAGTCCCTCTCATTTAAAAAGAAAGCAGCCTAAATATTTTTAGCCTTCCAAACACATAGGTCTGTGCTTTTACCCTGTGTGGAATACAATGTTAATTGCAACCTACATTTAGAACAGCACAGACTAAGACAGCAGAGGAGACAATCATCATCACTTTGTTTACTACTCCTGCCCTTAAGGACCAGCATCTGAAATGCCACTTTCCTGGCAGTAAGCCAGAATTACACAACCTACTAGGCATCAGGTTTATATGCAGCAGGGACTAAACAGCAGTAGTCACTATGCCTCTTCTATTTGAAGCTATGCCCACTAGAAAAGGCAATAAATCATTACCTATTTGTGCACTGACAGCATCTTTTACAGGCTTTAAGCCATTAATAGCCACGATGCAGAAAGAACAAAGTGATCATTTAAACTGAAGTAGTTATTGTCAAACACCACTGAAGAACTCTTCTGCTTACCTTTTGTATCAACTGGCTGGAAAAGTACAACTGCAAAAATGTGCCATGTAAGAGCTTTCACATGTGCTGCTGAGAAATTCATTAAAGCCTTTCAGCACTTTATTTGCTACATTCATGTCCACAATTACTGAGAAAAATTGAGAAGGTACAAAAATCTCAAAGCTCACCCAAACAGATAAGCCCATCTAATTCCCAGGGAATAATAAAAGCAAACTGCTCTCAAAAGCCTCGTGTTCCTGCCAGACCAAGGCTTCGTGTCAGGCAGGTTTTGGCTCAGATATAAATGCCCAAATGTCAGAGCAGGCAGTTCTGCACAGACAGAGCATCAGGTAACACACTCACAAAAAAAGTCATGCCAAGAAATAAGCTGACCTTGTGTTCCAAAAAAGGATCAAATAATGTTTTCTCAAACTGACTTTTACTACAGGAATTCTGTCATCTATTAAATAGAGACCTGGGAAAACTTTTTGCTCTCTGTCCTAAATAATTTCTGGAGTTTTTTATATAATCTTAGCAAATACAATCTTAGAAAAAAGGCAAAATAGTGGCAGTCAGGGGAAAACCTAAGAACTTTTCTTACACTCCAAACCAAATCTATCTTGGCCTTTTCCATGCTAGGCTTTTGCTCCATGCATCGATTCCATCATGCTCTCCCCCACTTCTGTCTTGTGCTTTGTCCCCCAAAATAAAATCTAGGCAAGAAAAATACTACCAATACTACCAAACAAAATAAAAGCCTGCACCACACTTTTATGTGTGTTTAAAGAATAAAGTTCCAACATTTGACCTGTTCTAAAAGTAAAGGAACAATAATATTTTAATCCAAGTCAAAGGATATGCTGGTGGGTGCCTTTAACTTATTCTTCCCATTCTACATACATCATATTTACCCTGAAGTTTGTTTAGCAGAGGCAAATACCAGATGTCTGCTACTCGATGCATAAAAAACTGACCTACTTCAGAAGGGATTTTACATGTCCTTACCATAAACTCCTTTGTCCAGGAGAAGTAAAAATTCATCCACTGCATTTCGCATCTCAGACTCAGTAAGATCCAGCAAAGAAACAACTTTGAAATCCAGCTGCCTTAACAAACTGGTCAATTCATAGACATCCACCATTGGAGCCTTGAGCTGGGGATGATTCCAGTAGCTCATGTTTCCTATTAACAGAGCCACCTTGTCTGTGGCTGCCAAGACACACAGAAAAAAAAAACATGTCACATTTATATATTCCATGAATTCAACACCTTTAAATTTAAGGTTTTCCAAAGTGGAAAGAGTAACCAATCTCATTCAGGCACAATATTTTATGTGATTTTACAAGTCATCCCACATCAACAACACAGCTAAACTGTCCCTTCAGCCTGAAGAAAAAAACTCACCTGTCTGAGAGGGGAGCACTTACACTCCCCCTCACACTGATGAACCTGAAAGAGCCATAAAACTCTGACAGAGGCCAGCAGCCTTTCCACCTGGTTTAGTCTCAACAGGACAACACACCTGCCACTCAAGTCTACAGTGCAAATTTAAGAATGTCATTAAAAAACCTAGCAACTATTCATATCACGTGCTACCCATCTGTTTATGAGCTTCAGCTCAGCATCCACATGACAGAACAGAGAGAGCTGGGCCTGCAGGGACAGCATTTCCTCAGCAGCCAGGACAGCAATCCTCTCTATCACATCATCCCAATACCACTGCCTCCAAGCATTCAAGGGAATGGAGTAACACACTGGCCAAGGCCTGGCCACAGGAATCTGAAGCAGTAAACTGAAACAGATGAGAAGCTGCAGATACTTCACAGGGTCACTAAAAATACTGGTGCCCTCAGAAGAGTTTACTCCTGAAAGGGCAAGCAAGCATTTTAAAAGGACCACACAAATACCCACAGATCTCCCTCCCTGGAACTCTCTATTTGCCCCACAGGTCCTGCACTGGCAGTGTCAGGAGTAGCAAACTCAGAAGCAGAAAACTCTGCTTCCTAAATGTCAAATACATACAGTCATTTCAGTACAAAACTACTCACCCACAGGTCTGTGACTTGATTCTTTTTGTGGGTCTGCTTGAAATAGAAGAAAAGAGCAGTGTGTCAATGACTACAGAAAATGAACTGCATCTTCCCCACAGCCATAGTCTAGGGGCGCTGCTTTGTCCAACATTTTGCTAGTTTAATGCAAGAAAAAGTCCTCTTTTTGTTTTGGTGGGTTTAGGGGTGTTTTGCTGATATTGTTGTTTGGATCTACACTTCTATAATAAACACCTAACAGGCTTCAAATCACATTGGCTGACCCCAACATGACTGGGAGAAATATGCCACTCAATATACCACGAGTGATAGCCACACACCTCACGTCTTTTTCACATTCATTATCTGAGAAAGCAGCAATGTGCTACAACTGAGAGTCCCAAGAAACCACAGACAAGAAAGACAATTCCCTTTGTATCTAAGTAGGTGTGCAGCCTTGGGTGATTTTACAAACAGCACCCCTATGATTCACTATATCCTTTAAGTTACATCTCTTGGAACTAGAAAGCTGTGCTGCTCTTAAGAGGATACCAGCTCCTATTCAATGCTCAGTTACAGATATATCCAAATACTATCAAGTTTACATTGCACCCAGCAAGCCTTCAGGGACTTGTAACATAAAATGAAGATGCAAAATTAAAGTTTTTCAAAACTTATGACTTGCCTGATTCCTGAAGATCACTTAAATCTTCTGTGAAGGAAAACACCAATAAAATAATAGTTTAAACAAGAAGAACCCCCATTTTATTAGTAAAAATGTAACTGCCATGCCATTATTAAACAAAGCTGAACACAGAAAACAAACTGCCTTTCTAAAATATTTTGGCTTTGCATTTCTGCAAATCGAACCTTTAGTGCTTATTCCATGCAGAGAAAATCCTACAGCAATACATTAAGCTGTACTAGACACAGCACTGCAGTACAGTAGATGTAAAAACAAAGGGGGGGACAGTTACAACACCTCAATCCCACAGGCATGCAAGTAGGCTGAAGGAAAAAGGAACAAGGTATCAGAATCATCCCACTGGAGAACAGATGTTTGAAGGGCTGCTGAAAAAGTAACATCCTGAGCAAAAAATCTGATTTTGGGAAGCCATGTCTATTCAGAAAGATTTCAGACACCATTTTCAGCTCTTTATTCTGAAAACACTGGAAAAGAAAAGGGAACATCTCTGAAGCACCAGTGCTCTCTCAGAGCAGCCTCACACCATGGTGCCCAATCCCCTGTCCTGTGAATACTGCAGACTCTGAGATGCTCAGTAGTCGAGGGATGGTCACAACATTAAAGGTCACAATACACTTCTTCCTCCCTGTTGCAACAACGCAAAGGAGAACAGAAATCATCCTAAGGAAGTTGCTAGAAATACTTCTGCAGACACGGAGCTGACATTGAAACTAGCTCTAGCCAGCTCTCTAAGAACACTCAGGTTCCTGAACATCTCCAGATTTTCTTGCTAGGATGTTGCCTCCTGAGCCCCACCAGAGAAATCTCCAGATCTTTATATTCATTTGAATACTAGAAAAGAAAAAAGTAGCCTGGCTTTTCTCCTGTGTGATCTAGATCATGGTGTCCAGGCAAAGAAGAGAGAAGCACATGCAAAAGGACTGTTGCATCATCCATCAGTGTTCTAAACCCAAGCTCTTCACCCGCACATGCCTTTCAGCAACACACTCAACAACCTGTCATCCCCATCACTGATTTTTAAAACTGATTCACAGTTAGAGGTTTACATTACCTTCTGTGCACTCCACTGCCATAGCTTTCCTTCCTTGTGTTTTAAAGAGGGGAAAAAATTGGAAGACAAGCTCTCAGTTATGAGAGTTAGCACACAAGGTGGAAGACAAAGGGCACTGCCAAGCTGCTCTGCAATCTGGCTCACTTTACAGCAGTGTAAATCTGCACTGGCCATAACACTGCACAGTAATGATTCCTGAAACTCAGGAGTACTAAACTAGGAAATTACACAATAGTATTGACAGATATAGAAGCTATACAAACAGATCTGCTCCTCTTCAGCTCACTGCAAATACACATGCACTGAAACGTGTTCATTCGTTCTACTTGAACAATCTCACCTCTCCTGATTGCTGAAGGACTCCATGTAACAGAGTTTATGTCTCCAGCAAGGGTTAAAGTGGTTTTTAGTTGTCATAAAGCATAAATCAGCCTGCAATCTGCTAACAAGGCATACATGCTGGAAAGGCCAAAAAGGGATAGCACTTCTGTGCTGGTTACCATAAAACCCCAATGCTCTAAAATTCCATTTGCTGGATGCAAGCACAGGTGTTTTAACAAATGGATAAACTGAAAATATAAAAGGCATGCGCTTGGCTTAATACTGAAAGCTTCAAAAATAAATTTTAGTGATGTGGGAGAAATGGACAAAGGAGCTGACCTGTATGAAACAGAAGAAAGAACTCCTTACCTATAATGACGTCTACTTTCTTGCTGTCCTCGTCCTCCCAGTCATTGAATACATGACACCAGTATGTTCCCTGATGTCCCACATCCACGTAAGTTACCTATGCAAGCATCATTACAATCATCCCAACAGACCTCCAGAAAATACCTGCATCAGGTATTGAAGCCTTGCACCTAAACCCCATAGGCAAAAAAGAGTAAAAAACCTAAAAGCAGCACTTTGGCAGAAGTTACCAAGGTTCTGGAGAAATTATTTTCTTCAAGGGAACTTCCTGTGGTAAGCTCAAGGTGCTTAACATTGGCTCCCAAGTGTGGCCCATCGCAGTAACTTACTGTGTAGACATTTTTGCTCCCATTTGCCAAAGGAAATCCATTTCTGAACCATTGGTAATTAGGAATTGGGTTTCCAACAGCTCCACATTCTAGTACCAAAGCATCCCCCACTGTTAGGCTTTGTGGCTGAGGCTGATTACAAATGCACAGCTTGTTTTCAGGCAAACCCATTAAGCGCCCTTAAAAAATGAAAATCAAGTAACAAGAAAAGGAAGTGTGAGACAACCTAAGCACAGCAACAGGGACCCAAGTGTCTTGAGGAAGCAGGAAGGCACTTTCAGAAGGCATTTTTGCCACTCACCATGAGGCATATCCTGAAGGCCACAAACTTCAAGGCGTGCCCACCGACTGAACACGAAAGAAGATTCACTGTTCACTCGGCAGATGTAAAAGCCAGAATCCTTTACACTCACTGGACTCAAAACCAGTTCTGGAGAATTACCATGGGGAACCTGCATCACAGTTGAACCAAAAATACTTCCATTTCAATTGGTTTAATCTAAACCAGGGTCAAGCATTATAATATTTATTCCCAAGTCCATAACACCATCCTGAACTCCTTCACTTACTTGAAACTGAACTCCTTCACTTACTTGAAATTTACTGGTAGACTGAGACAACTGAATTTACAGGTTCCTTTCTGCCCCATTCCACATTCCCAGCCCTCAGGAACAAAGTGGTGTGAATATAAGGAATCAGTGCTTTGTTTTAGCACGTTCATAGGATCATTATCCAGCATTTCTTAAACTTTTGGTTTTATGAGTATACACAGCAATCTTCTCTCATTGTGAATAAGAGTCTTAAAAAAAGGACGATCCAAAATCATCATGTGTTATTTTCACTACTTAAAACCCCTACATTCTCTATGAACTCTTACCTCTTTTTCCTGCTTGAACCACTGGTAGTGCACAAATGGGTGTCCTGCTGCCCAGCAGCACAACTTGACGACCTGACCCGAGAGCACTGCTTGGGAGTCTGGCTGTACAACAATCTTTATATCTTTAAGACAGAATTTAAACATAGGAAAGTTAGGAAGAAATACACGCAAATTCAGTATTCATAATCTTGCCTATAATTCACCCAGCACACCCATGCAGCCAAGTCCAAGTCTGCAACAACACTGCATGAAGGCTTGGCTTACTTTTAACCTCAGAATCAAATGAGCCAATTACTTTGGTAATCATTTGGATCCCAAGTACCAGAATTCAAGCACTAAAGATGTTTTTAGTTACTGTAGAATGTAACCTTGAGTGTTTCCAGTCTAAAATGCAGGGCTGCAGTGAAAGCACAGCCCAGAACTGACCTGAATGGCTGAGACATCGGAGAGCCTCTGTGTGCTCCAGGGCCTGCAAGGACTCTGCCAGCTCCACCACAGTGCAGCCTCGATCCCCCAGCAGCTTCAGGAGACTCCAGCTGGGACTGCCTTCGGGCTCCAGCACCTGCAGGGAACACTGCTCCAAATCCAGAGGGCTACGGAATAATGTGACAAAGACACATCACAGACCTTAGTAATACCTTTTGCTCAGAAAGGACCTGGGTTAACAATCACTTGTAGATAAATAAAAAGATTTTTTTAAAACAAAGATGGGAAATTCCTAGCTGATTTGGACATTTTGCAGCATTTCCTTCAACTTTCAGGAGTTCAGAGGTTATTCAGTGACACCTCCATAGACAGAAACTGGTGTTAGTGAGCTGGATGGTACAACAGATGTGTATACCTCAAAATTCTCAGCAAATGTATTAAGAAACGTTCTATTTTCCACTTGTAAAGTCTCAGCAGAAAAAGTAGTACAGCACCTTTCATTTCAATGAGCCTAATTCAGAAGCCGTAGAGAGTGAGTCAGACTCTTAACTTCAAAGAACAGGAAGACTGATTTCAAAGCTGTTGTAAACAAGTGACTGCTGGAGCCCAGGCTAACACACCGACTGTGCAGCTTAGTTAACTGCATCTGAACTGTAGAGTTACAACTTTGGCGCTGGCATCACGCGCTTTCAATCACAGCGGATTCAGTGAACACAAAGAAGGAAATAACGACAGCTAACTAAAGCGAATACAAGGCTACGTATTCCCACTAAAGATTCATCAACGTTTCTTTAATTAAATCACAGTGCCACGCAAACCCGGGGGCGAGACACCTTCAGTATGTGGTGATACCTTCACTTATCAAGTGGACTTTCAGTGCTTTACGGGATTAGAGAGAGATAAAGATAAGCACCCACAGCCGGCCCGCGCGGTGCCGCCGCTGCCCGCCCGCCGCTTCCCGCCTC
>VXBI01011503.1:135619-163584 GCA_013397375.1 Toxostoma redivivum | reverse complement strand
CCTGAGGGGAGCGTGCCCTGAGGGGAGAGCGCCCTGAGGGAAGAGCGCCCTGAGGGGAGCGTGCCTGAGGGGAGAGCGTCCTGAGGGGAGCGTGCCCTGAGGGGAGAGCGTCCTGAGGGGAGCGTGCCCTGAGGGGAGAGCGCCCTGTGGGGAGCGTGCCCTGAGGGGAGCGTGCCCTGAGGGGAGAGCGTCCTGAGGGAAGAGCGGGCACCGCGGACTCCGTGAGGGAGCAGACACACACGAGGTGTGATTGTACCCGTGTTGAAATGGCAGTGGTGTATATCTGACTGCGAGGGCGAGGCCTCCTGCAGTGTCCCCAGCTGGCGCTGAGAAGGCCGAAGGTAGCTTTAGAACCGGGGCTGGGGCGTAAAGCAGACAAAGCCCAGAGGACAGTGAGGGCAGGGGTCTCGCTTTGAGGAGAAGCAGCTTTATCCAACTGCAACCAGCAGGAGCCATGGACTCTCCTCCTTAACCCACCTTTCCCCAGCCTGCTGCGACTCTCCTGGAGTGCAATGTAAGCACCTTGCGTCCTTTAGCGAGGCGGAGGAGAGGAGGGGCTGCTCGGGAGGAGCCTCCCCAGGAGATGCTCCCGCGAGCGATCGTCATCGCTGCAAGCGGACAGGCGATCTGAGGCGAATTCTCATCTCTCTGGTATTGCAACTTGCTCAAAGTGGAATGAAAGTGCTTAAGAAATTAAGGTTACTAACATTTTTAATCAGTGATCAAGCATTCGGGTTGCTTAGAGATGTGGTAGGTGCCCCATCCCTAGAACTTGGTCTAGTGGAAGGTATCCCTGCCCATGTTGATGTCGGATTATATGATCCTTAAAGGTCCTTTCCAACCCAAACTACTCCAAGTTGAATGTGCTGCCTCTCATTTCTTTGGGACTTATTTTGACTATTAGGCTCTTATATTAAACATAGATATCCTTATTGCTATTTCTAGATGAGGGTGGTTGGAGGTGCTATATTTATTGCTGAACACTCTAGTTTCCTATCTGTCTAGATAACACTGGGGGCAAGATGTGTTTAGCACAGTAGTATCTTGTAACCAGTTTTAGCTGCACATCTTGCAAAATGCTTAGGAAAAAACTTGGCACAAAAGTTGCTTTTCAGCCTCTTCCAGATCCCTGGAGATCAGGACAGTTTGTGCAATTCATTCCAGCTTGTCCTGTTTGAGACTTGTCTCCTTGGGTACCAAGAGTGGAAATACTTTCTTGCTTCAGGATTCACTTAATTTGCCTTTGAGGGATGAGAATCACTAGGTGACTTTCTGTGTAGAGATTATGAAAAGTCCACTGTCCACGTTTGATTTCCTCAGTCTGCTTGTTAGGCACTGTGGATTTTCTCATACTCAGCACAACTTTTGTGTGCTTAACTTCCAGCAAGTAAGAAATTCCCAACACGCTTAGGAGAGCAGTTAGGTGCTTCGAAAAACAACCCAGTGCTTTGTTATTAAAAGCTAAGGCCAACACTTCCTCTGTCTCAAAGCCATTAGGAAATTCCTGTGGACTTCTATGGAAGTAGGATGTGCCCTCTCCTCACTGCCAACTCCCTGTCTGGCAGAGGTTTTCCCAGGAAGGGCCATCTGCTGCGTGTAATGAAATCGTCTCTCTTAAAAGTCAAACTGTTCAGTGATCAGACTCCCTATCCTGAGGTCACACTCCAAAACACCACCGAAGCTGTCGGCTGGCTTGCAGCTCCCAACAACACCCACAAATTCAGCCTCCTTTGTCTCCAGCAGTGAGGCCCAGCCCAGGACCAGCCTATCCCAGAACGTCCACAAAGAGCTGGAGGGTAAGTGACAGGTCGGGGTGTTTGGGCTTTGAAAATTACTTGTTTGCTTTTTTTTCCTCCTGTGTGAAATAGAATGTGTATCATAAAAGATGGAGGAAGGAGAGCAAGTTGTTATTATCAATGCACTACATGGATATAATGATTTATGCTGCTATTGACCAGGAAATGGGATTTGTTATTTCCTTCTGCTAAAGAAGAGCCATTTTTGTTTATCCTGATAAATCTGGATTTTTCTAAACATGTTGCATTTAGAATTCTGCTCACTGTTTCTGAAACAGCACTCTGGTACTATTTCCACCAAATTGAACAAAATTGCAAAAATTGTACGAAAGCAAGCTTCCTTCTCTAAAGAGTGCATAAGTGATACCAGGTATCCTGAAAAACACATTTATTTATTCTAAACATTTATTGCATGGTCTAATACTCATTAGGTAAAAAGTTCCTCCATTCTGAGAAAATTATCTAGTCACTTAGTAGCAATAGATGATTCCCAGGCTTCATGAATTGCTCGGTCTGACAGGGTCAGATGCTTGACAGATGTTAAAAATAGATTTAGACATATCAGTGTTAAGAGTTGTGCTGTGATTGCTTATTTTAATTACTCTATATTAAGGTGTTTGTTTGACATGTGCAGAGCCAGTCATTTATTATTCCATTTAGCTGATGAATTATGGCTGAGGTGTTTTTATACTGTGGTGCTGTTTGCAGTGGGTATTGCACTAATCAAAATGTTCTCAAAAAGCCTTGGATACTGGCAGTTGAAGAACCACAATATATCACAGAATTTTTGGCAGGGGCAGATTTTGCAGACATCTGCTTTTTGAAGAGCCACAACTTCACTGATGTTTTTCTTACCTAAACCTTTTTAATCCAATAGATAGTGTGATAACTGGTTTAGATAATACAGTGTTTCTGTAGTACGGTTTCTGACACTGTGCACTCTTTGACAAGCATGCTGCTCAAGGTGTTCTATTTGGTTGTGGTATCTTAAAAGACTTGGAGAAGAAAAATGGGGTTATAGTTTTTGTTTGCATTTGAGGCAGAACTGAACCAGGCTCAGCTCTTGTGAGGTGAAGAAACAAGTAGAAAATGCATCATTGTAAATCCGTGCACATGTGGGTTCTCATGACTACCCCATCAAATGTTTCACTCTTTAGTAGGCTCACTGCTGTATAAATCCTTACTATGGTGAGTAGAGTTCACAAAGTCACAGTGAATTCTGGAATTCTGGTTTCTGGTTACAATTCTGGTTACAAAACAGTCAGCAGGGTGGGAATGGGGATTAGATGCACTTATAGCTGTTGACTTCCTAGAGGAGCTAAACAAAACATATGCAAAGTTCTGTCGGAAAGCTAAAACAGATTTGAGAAATATTCCAGGGAGAATGGCAAGGGAATTAGCATTAGCTTTGAAGCATAGCAGCATTTAAGCAGATTTCAGAGGTGACAGGTTTTGTGTTATATATATGGTGCTGTAGTCAGTCAATCTTGGAATCCTGTGCTTAGTGGAGATGCCTTTCTGCTTTTTTTTTTATTGTTTCTGTTCTACTTTTGCTGATTTCTGCTCCTTTAATCAATATTTCTTACATCCTGCTGTTCATACCAGCAAGATTTCTGGGTGGATCTATGTAATACATGTAATACCATTTCTGTTCATCATCAAGACAAGTTCTGTGGTTATTGGTGGTTTGGTTTGGAGATATTTTATGTTCATCTTAAATAAAGTCTAATTATATTGACCAGCTTTCTTAGTGGTTTAGCTACCTGCCAGTAAAACATCTCTTAAAGGGAGGTATTGTATGCTCAGGCAGGTGGAGAAGGAGCTTTTGCTAAATCTAAGAACAGTAGTAGGATATAGGATAGGATAGGATAGGATAGGATAGGATAGGATAGGATAGGATAGGATAGGATAGGATAGGATAGGATAGGTAATTGTGTTGCAAAAAATCTCCAGATCCCAAAGTTCAACCTGTGGAATGGAGTGCAGAGTAGGAAGCTGAGCTGTCAGCTGGGGAGTTACCTGAGACCAAAAACCTCAGCTCACAAAAGGCAAAGCACACAAGCACTTAGGATCTGTCTGCTGGAGAAGTGTTGGAAGAACAGGTGAGCAGACTGCATGTCGCTCACATCCAGATCCCCCTCAGGGACAAAGGAGAAAGGCTGGCCTCTTTGTGTGTGCAACTTTGGTGAAGTTAATCCTCGATCACTTAAGGCAAAGGGTTCTGGCAAAATTGGTGTGGCCAGCAGCAGTTCAGTTCCTGCAGCCATGGTGTGTGCTCTGAGGCACACAGTGTTTCTGGAGCTCTCTCATGTCTCAGGTATCCCAGAACCGCTGTCAGCTGGGTGCAAAGAGCCCAGAGTGTTGGTTGATGAAGGGCTGTGAACCGCCGTGGCGTTATCAGTGTCATTGCCCCGGTGCTGTGCCGAGATATCCCCCGTGCGGGCATCACGCTCAGCGTCTCCCCTCCCGCTCCTCTGGGCTGGGTGGGTGTGAGCCAGGTCCTTGGCAGCACCTGCTGTGCGGGGGGGCACGGCCTGGCTCCATCGAAGGGTGGGCATTGACTGTGCCATGGGAACGCGTGGGACGGGCCCTGAGCCGCGCAGATAACGGGAGGCGATTCCTGGCTGAGCGGGCGGGCGGCTCCAGGAAGGTCAGGGAGCAGGGAGTGCTGCGGCAAGATAGGGAGGACTCCTACTGAAAAGGGTGCGGGCTGAGGAGGGCCTGCACACAAGGCAGCGATTACTCCATGAATGGATCTTAACTACGAGAAAAATGCTTCACAGAGGTCACAAAGGGAATTTTTCCATTGACTCTAGAGGACATGAACCTCACAGAAAGGCACGGATTCACTTCTGGATTGCTAAAATAAATGCATAAGCTGCTTGCATAAATAATTTCTGTGAATATAAAATTGCTTACAAAGGAAGATTTTAGTTTTGGTTATAATTTAATAAGGTAGGAAAAAAGTGATGCAAGAGAGGAAATTTAATGGCCACTTTTTAAGTTTCATCAAGTTTATATATTTTTGTCAGTTAATTTTTTTTTCTGAAGTTAGGAATAATCCCACAGGTCCTTCTGAAATCACTAGAAGTGGCTTTGTCACCAAAACTACCTACAAAATAGAAAATAATTTAAATTTTTTCCTTCCATGTTAAAGTGTAATTCAAAACTATTTTGATCTCAACTAAAATAAATGATCAAATATTGAACATATTTAATAACTTACAAAAATAAGGTTCAAATTGGGAAAGACATCATTTCATGGAAAATAATTTTGAACAGTCAAATTTTGTATTTAGAATTGGAATTTCAGACAATATTTTCACTATGAATAGTGAATAGATTTTTCACAGTGTGGAATTATGACAAAGTATGAATTTTAAATGAAAAATATCTTCTGAAAATTGACTTGAATTTGTTTTATTATGTATTTGCCTTACAGAAACCTTGGGTGATTGTTTTAGCCATTTTGATGTATTTCCCAGCTATTCTTTTGTTATATACTATTTGAAATTGATTGTTTTTCACAAACACTGATAATTTCCTGCCATCAAAGTGTTTTGGTGAAGCAGCTCCATCTGCCTCTTGCTTCCTTGTTAATCTGCCTATTGCAGGTCTGCATCAGTTCAGTATTTGTCCTCAATCACACTCCAGCACAGTTGTCAAGTCACTGTTGTCACGCTGCTCCCACCTTTGTTGTCCCCTAATCTCAGTTCCCAGACCCTGCTGAGCATAAACGTGTGCTTCATTTGCCTCAAGGGCTGCCATAAAAATTCCCCATGGTTCTGAGCAGTATGAAATGGAAAATCTGCATTCAGAAGATTAGAGAGCCAAACCAGGCATATTTCCTGCCATGACCTGCTCAGACTTGGTGTGTGAATTCTTTCTGAGTGGCTGTGCTTCAGTGTCTCCTGTTGTGAGTGAGCCAGGACCTGATTCAGCAAGTAACATCATTGGTTTGCAGAGTGAGAGTTGGGACAAGCAGCCACAGCACTCTGGCATGTTTAAATGTTCTCATGTCTTCTGCCAACAAGTATCCAACTCCCAGTTTATCAGGAAGTGAGTTGATTTTCAGGTTACTAGTCCACAGTTGATGGTAAATTATCATGGTCTCTCACATTCCTCTTCCCCCTGTGAATTTCATTGTGCATCTTCTGTCACAAGTTTTCCTGACGAGCTGAGAGGGTGTCATACTAAAAGTTCTCTTTCCAGTTTCTATCTAAATTCAGTAATTGAATTTAAAAAAAAAAATCTGAATACGTTCTATTTTCTTCCCAGATTTTAACAAACAATATCTCTTTGTCTCGGGTGGTAGCCGATAATTTATTGCCGTTTTCCTCCTGCAATGTTATTTTGCTTTCATTTCTGTGGTTGCATCTGACAATGCAAGGAAATCCAATGTAGAAGAATGAACACAGGCCTCTTTAAATGGCTCCATCAGATCACATGGCAAGAGAGCTTTTCCTGCTGCTCTTCACCAATTCTGGAATAAATGTAGTCACTTTTTTTCAGAGCTGTTAGTTTGGCATCCTCCAGGAGGTCAAATTTACTTGAAACTGCTAGAGTACTTTTCCAGTATGACCAATGTCACATCTTTTCCAAGGTGACCAATGAACCAGAGTGCCCCTAGCAGTGTACAAAAACATCCCAAGTTTCTTAAAAATCCTAAGGTTTGGCAATGCTAAGGAAACAAGGGCTTTGTTACAGGAAGAGAGAGATGATTCCACAGTTCTTTGGATTCAGCTAGTGGAAGCCTTTTGGTGTATTTCACTTGGGTTTTATGTGGATTCAGCATTGCCACACCACCTTGCTACTGCACACCCGCTTGAGGGGAAAGCTCAATATGAGCAGGAAATTGAAGCCAACCTGCCTCATTTCATTGTTCTTTCAGCACAGGAATGACAAATATCAAGCCAGAGCACAAGAGAATTGCTTTAAACACAAATTGTCCTATAAAGTCTAAGCAGGCTACTTGTTCCAGGTATTTCTATAGAGTTTGAGATTCATGTCCCTGTGATGGGAATTCAAGGAATAGCCTGCTGTTGTGCCAGTGTGACTACCAAAACAGCAGGTAGCTGTAGCAGTGGTGTACATGTGGAAATGTACATTGTCTGTAGGTTCCTGTTTGCATTTAGAAAAGTTGGAAAGTTGTGTACTAGAGCCCCTGTCGAGGTGTCACACGGTGCCACACATGTGGGTGTGCTCAGGGATTTGTTCTCCTAGCACACATCATTCTGGATAGTTGCAGTGTGCTGCCACTAAGTGCCATTGCATAGACAGCTGGGTTAGGGTTGCTGCCTTAATACCTGATCTTGGGTTTTAAATAGTGATTTCTTGTTTTGAAAATGCTTGCAAGTACGTGGCAACTGACCAACTTTTAGGAAATACTAATAGCCATTTCAAAAGTAGTTTTAAACTTTGTGTTTCTTTTACTTGCAGATGCACAGAATAAGATCTGCACTTCATTGACAGCTAGAATTGACTTTTCTTGACCCAGAACCAGATACAAAGAACAAAACTTGCCCAGAATTTGTTGTTATAAATGAACTCGTGGCAGACTTCAGGCCAGAATGAGCAAAATGGGAAACATTTTGCACAATGCAAGAGTTCCCCCTGTGAGGGTGAGTCTGTTTTGATTTCATCTGGTTCTGACTCTTCAAAAATCATTCATTTACTGCTTGAGAAGCTCAGAAAAGCAGGAGTTTTGTCTTCACTTGAGAAATCCTCAGACACTTGCCTAGCCCAGAAAACAACATGGATGTTAAAAATGTAGTTAAATCCCGGGCAACTTTTTCCTGCCTAAGGGGTTTGTCAGAGGATGGTGATGACCTGCTTCGTTTGAATGGTGTGGTTGATGTCACTGTGGGAAGAGCAGAGGAATACTGCAGCAGGCAGGCGCCTTCCCACCCCACAGATGTGACCACTTGTCACACAGGCAACTGTTGCCTTAGCACACAAGACTCTGGATCTCTTCAGTCTCTGGCAGATGTCCAGGCATGTAAAACGACTGGGCTGGGCAGATCTCTAACCAAGAATTCCCTGCCTGGTGAGCAGGCAGACACTTCTGTGGGCAGTCACACCGATTTTGGAAAAGATGACTCTGAAAATTCTGCTGCTGTTCTGGAGATATATGCAGAGAAAGTAACAAGTGTAAGTGATGACTTTTCTGATGATGACCTGGAGTACTTTGAATGTTCAGATGTGCTTACAGTGCATGAAGATGAAATCTGGAAAAAGAAATTACAATTTTTATTAGAAAGTGATGATGAAGATGATCTAAAACTGGGTAAGGATTGTGATGGGTGTGCTTACTTCCTCAGTGAAATGCCTTGTGTGTTCCAAGTGTCAGATAACACTACGGCTGTGGATACCCCCATTGGCTTCTGTGAGCATCAGTCAAAAATCAAAGGAGTAAACGTAAGGAGAGACCCCTCTATGTACAGCCAGTCAGTTCTGCAGCCAGAGATGACTCTCACTGTTGGACACCACCGAGATAAAAGTACCATTTTGAAAGACAAAGAGAAGAATCAAGTGCCTGTTGCTTCTGCAGCCACTGGAAATGAATGTCCCAGCAGTGAAGAAGAGACTAATGGAAGCGGCCATCTGGCTGCAGGCTTCTCAAGGGATGAACCAAAGCCCACGGACACGGTCCCTGCCCAGGTAGACTCCTCTGCCAATGGCATAGGTGCTGCTTGCACAGATGAGGCTTTGGGGACAATGACAGAAACCACCCCCGATGTGGACGTGCTAGGGGAAAGCTCACTGCTGCTGGAGGAGGGCAGAAGGAACGTGCCAGAGGGAAACGCAGGGCACGCTGTCTGTACCTTAACAGAAAGTCTGAGGAGAAACCTTTTCAAGCTGTTAAACCCTATAGAACTTTGCAGATATGTAAGTACTATAGGACAGTCTTTCCAGGCTGCAGCTGAGGGTAGGGAGTCCAGAGCTCCGTCTCCCAGTCAGGAAGGTGTCTGTTCAACACAGATTCCTGAGGAGACAGAAGGTGGGCAAATGCAGGCTGGTCTGTGTCCCACAGAACAGCCAGATCAAGACAGCCACTGGGAAAGGACAAGGACTCGGGGCCTGTCTAAGCCAAACCAGATGCCAGATGAGAACATCTCATTTGGGGTAAGTAACATGTTTATCATTTAACACAAGAGCTGCTCTGCTGAGCTCAGTGCAATTTATTCCTGCTTGTCACAAAATGTAAAATCAAAATTACTTTGAAAGTTACTATTCGTGTACTTCTGAATGACAGCTACGGCTGGGAGGGAAATCTGGGTTTAGAAAAGGCCCAAGTAAAGCCTAAGCTGTTCTAATTATAGAGCAAGCCTGATAATGGTGAGAGGCACTAATGGGCCTCTGGACAGCTGGATAGGGAAATCTGATATGGAGGCTATTGCACAGGTCTTAGCAAAGAAATGCTTCTTTCAACCCAGAAAGTTTCTCAAATACCTGTTGTGAGCAGAGAATGCTTTGATTTACTTTCTTTTTAGTCTATATTCAACAAACAAAATTGTCCTCTGCTTACGGTGCCAGAAACCTAACTCAAATCAGCAAGGGTTTGCTCTGATTTTATAACAATGAAGGTAATTCAATGCAGAGAGTTCATGTCACAGAGGTGAATAGAGCTCTGCATTTTTTTTAATAAAAACAATAAAGAGTTGGATATTCCAGTTGTAATGTACAAACCAATTAAAAGATTGAACCCTCATGGTACACTCCATGTATTTGCATATTTTATGCTGTTGGTAGAAAATCACCTGGAGAAATCACTACAGTTGTAGAGATTGGTATGATGCTCTACCAGTTTTCCTAAGTGGCAAAATTGAATCGTCATTTTTATTTCACGTAGTAAAGACTCAAGATATATAAATACTATTAAATCATGAATAATCTTATTGTCACCAATTTTTTCTGACTTGAAGGTGTGTAGCTAATTGCACAGAAAAAAACCTGTTTGTCACAACAAAAGTTTTTTCCAGTTGCACATGCTTCTCTTCATCTGCTTATTTGGTCAAAAATATCTCCCAGTTCTGGGTGTGGTGTCACTGTAGAGTGACTTTAATTTCACCACTGGGGTGTCTTCAGCAGTCAAAAATCACTGAATTCTTCTTCCTGAAAAATCCTCATAGATTTCTCTGGTTTTATGGTGCGTAAAATTCCAATTCCATTTGAGGAGCACAGGATGTCCTTATGATGGGAAATACCCCTCACTGGAATTAACCTCCTCAGAGCTTCCTGACAGGGTGTATGGCTGTGGTTTGCCAGAGGCCTTGTTCGCTTTTTTATCCCAAGTGCAGTGCAATAATTTAAATCCCAGAAGACTCTTAGCCAAGAGCAGCTGTCAGGTGCCTGGCATAAAATTCAGAGTGGCCAATCAGACTCTTGATGTGCGTGGTCAGTATGTCTGCACTTCCACGGCCAAAACTTTACATTGGACAAAAAATGAGTCTTGGTGTACACAAAAGGGTGAGAGCTGGGCACAGACCAAACCCCTGTTTTTAAACATATGTGTATGACAGGGAAATTCAGCTTCAAAATGATGTGGTCTTGAAAATGAGCCAAGCAAAAGCATCCCTCCTGAATACTGATCCTTTTTTGGAGCACTAGAAAAATGTGGACAGCTTCTCACAGCACACATGCAGTAATATAGTAAGCATACATAGAGTAAGCCAGAAACTCCTCAGAATTCTGCCTGTGTAATCTGAGAGGCAAGAAAGAATCTATTGCTGCACGCAGGTTTCTGTAAAGCACCAGAAGCCAGTGAGACAGCCCTGCCCGAGCAAGGGGAGGGGCTGGCAGCAAGCCCCGCCGCTGACTGCTTTGGAAGGGTGTTGTACTTTCCCTGTCCATGCGGGAATCGAGTGTGCTGAGGGCTGCAGAGCAGCCACGGGATCACAGCACTAATGACCCAAGGATTTACACTTCCCCCTTGGCGCCAGGTGCTCCAGCTGGATCAGCCTTTGCAGAGTGCCTTGTGCAGCGCCTGCTGTGCTGGGTGACTCCTCCTTCCGTTACACAGGTAAGGTGGGAGGCTCCTCACCACACGACCTCATGGCCTAGCCCCAGGTGAAATTCTTTATTTACATCGTGCTTCAAAGCAGCTTCATTAATAATAGGTCCAAGACACCACCTGTGCCAGCTGTGTGATGTTACACAGCTGCAGAGAGCCAGGAGGCTTTGCTGGGTGTCACTGGGGAGCTGGTCTCTGTTAGCAGTCAGCCAGCACCCTGTCCCTGTCAGTGTTCAGTGGTCAGCACTCTTGGAACAAGGTGCTGCTGTCAATCCTGGGTTACAGAGCCATTATTCTGGTTTTATTCATGTCAAAACAGCCTGTTCACGTAAAATCTGAGAGATCCTTGGTTTGACCTTCCCAAGACAAATTTATGTCACTTTTAGAACATTTTAAATTTAGTCATCCAAAAAGGAGAGAAGCAGAACTAACACAGAAGTTCAGGTAATTGAGCATCTGGCTGAGATGAGAGCTTGGTGTTGCCAGGGAGCAGTCTGGGCCTGAGCCATGCCAGAGGGGCTGTGAAGTCCTGGCTGGACTGGAGCTACAGCTCAGCTGAGACCCAGAGGCAATGATGTACTTTTTGTCTGTATTCCAGGGATGGTTTGTAACACTCTGTTTTTGCAAACAGACAGATATAAATGTAACATGGGGACTTTACTTGCGGAGGAGAATTACCTTGCAAAACTATTTCTGTTTAAAAAACAGTGAGAAACTGGGAGGTAGAATTGATCAGCTTCATTACAAATCCTTCTCTAAGGAGCAACACTTTCTGACTCAGACCCAGGAGGTTGATTTCAATCCATTATGTTAATAGTTACAAGTCAGAAACTCTACTGTTGACAAAAAAAAGAAAAAAAAAGTTTTAAAAAATTGCAAGCCTTCAGGCCTGTGTAAAGCTGTAGTTCTAATTTTTAATTACATTGCTCTATTTTCCTTCTTTGAAGAGTCAAGGTGCTAACCTCAAAAGCATTGCCCAGAATTGTGAGAACCTCTGTATGGAGCCCAGAACAGAAAAGGAATGCATCTTCAGGGCTTGTGAGGATGCAGGAACCAGCCAGCTCTCTGCTGAAAACGTGCTGCAAGTAAAGAATGCAGATTTACAGACCTCTTCTCTTCACTGTGCTCCTTGTGAAAAGAGAGAAGGCTGTCAGCAACAGGTCTTCTCTAGACAAGAAATTATTAGTAATGGCCAAAAGTCAAAGAATGGTGTTTCCCCTTCCCCTCTATGGGATATGGAGTCTGCTCCTGATAAACAGGAAAGCTTGTGTGCTGTTCTCTCTTCTGCAAAGCTGTGTGATGAGCCAGGGGAGGGAGAGCAGGGGTCTGATAGCAGTAACCCAGATATTCTCTGCAGCCAATCAGCCGATGAGGCTGTGTCTGAAGCTAATCCCAAACCAGTCCTGGAATCTGGAGAGCCCAAGTGCAAAGGAGATGCTGATATATCTGCAGTGCATGACAAGCTGTGGAAACTTCTTCATGAAGATGACTCAGACTACCAAATCCCATTTGAAAACAGCGTCATCCCAAGTTTAGGTACGAGGCTGACAGAAATCAAAGTGCCAGGACTGAACTTTGTGCAGGAGACCTGTTCCGATCATCCTTTGCCAATGGATTTGACAGAAGAGCAGGAGCCCATCACAGAACCAGCTCATAACCCCCGAACTGAGAAAGCTGACTGCAAGGTTTCTGAAATCCTCCTGCAGAGAGCTGCAGCACGTGAGAATGCATCCATAGGCAGCATTTTTCTTACACAAGTGGTAGGAGCAGATGGTGCCTGTCTAGATTCTGGCACTGGCAATGAGAGGGAAATGCCACCCATTTGTGTTTCAGCAAACAGTGTCCTCTTAAGTACCCAGCAGTACTTGGAGCCAAATCCAATGGCCACAGACAGGAATGGATCCACTGTGACTCGGGAAAGGAATAATAATGCTGCCCAAACATGTGAAGCAGGTTCTCTTCAAAGGTTACAAAATGCTCAGAGTGGTAATTTAGCATGTCCCAAAGCAAACCCAGCTGATGTATCAGATATGTCCCATGGGACAGTTGGACTGTTGCTTCATGCTGAATACAACATATCCATGATAAATGAGTCTGTACCTGGAGAAGGCTGTCATTTCAAGGACTGTTATCCAGCGAGAGAAGAACTGGCTTATTTCCCTGAAGAGGAACACATTTTCCCCAGTGAAAATGCCAGTCAGTTTACACATGCAGAGCAGTCTTCTGTTAACACCACACATAAAAGTTATGAAGTGAATTTACAAAAAAAAGGAAATCATTCAGGCTTGAATGCATCAAATGACACTAATTCTGACAGCTACCATCTTTCAAAAAGTAATGGCTGTCAGGATTTTCAAATTGTTTCTAATGCACAGAAATGCAGTTATATAATGCAATCGCCTACTTTAATTGAGATTCATGAAACCACAACACAAAAGAATCTCCCCCAAAATACAGACCAACTGACAGAAATAGCAAAACAAGAAGGTGTAGTCCCTCCCCATTCTGGGGAGCCATTTTTAAGAGATTTTTATCTAGAAGTGCCCAGCTGTGAACCATATAAACCAGGAGGAAAACAGAGAGAGATTTGCATACCTGAGGAACCCAGGGCTGAAACTTCCTGTGACTCAGGAGTTAGTCAGGCTTCAGAGAGTCAGACTTCCCCTTGTAATACAGCAGAACAACATTCATTTTTTAATGACCTCACCTTCAAGTCTCATGAAGAGTTAAAAATAGATTCTTCAAAAAATCCCCCCTGTGCTGCTGGAAGCGTAACATCAGCCAGTGCCCCGCTGCCCAGGGAGGCTCCAGGTGAGCAGCACAGCACAGCAGATGGGGAACACGGAGGTTCTGGGGATCAGCTGCATTCCCAACAACAGCTTAGAAACAGAACCCTGCCCGTCCTCACACCTGTAAGCCTCTTGGAGGGCCTTTCCAGTGAATCTGCAGTGGCATGTCCTGGCACAAGAAATGAGGGAAAAACTGAATCCATACAAACTGCAGTCAAAGTAAACGAAAATTTAACTATTTTGGAAAATTCCTGCAAGTCATGTCAGGATCTGTTCCAGAAGGTTCCTGGAGAAACCAAAGGGAAAGCAACCTTGTGTGAAAATGAACATAAGATTCCAAGAGCTGCTGAATATAACCCAGATGAAGCTGAAACAAAGGCTCCTTTGCACACTTTGATTGGCTCCCAGGCTCTGAAACAGATTAGGAATGTTAGCACAGAGCAGTCTTGCCCTGACTTGATCCCTTCCAGCAAGAGAACTGAGGCTGAGAATTCAATTAAGTCCACTGAGTATGATGAAAAGGAGGAAGTCAGGGCAGCAGAGAGTGTAGTAAGTGGTTTGGTTAATTTGCCACCAGTTGGTTCAGGGAACAACCAGTGTTTTCAGGAGCAGCCATCTCACAGAGGAGCTCCGTCAGTCTCTTTGGCGTGGACCACGCTTGATCCATTCCCAGTCAACGCAGAAAGTCAAAGAAATCAGGAGGGGTCAAAATCCTGCCAGACACCACTGGCTGCTGCAGAGCCCGAGCCCATCAAATGTAAAGAGGAGACAACAAAGAGCGGGCATGTAGCTGCTGGAGCTAAGAAGAAATTACCACCAGCAACTCTGTCCAAAAAACCCAGGCTGGAGGAGAGGGGAAGTGTCAGCAAGGACCCCAGCTGCGTTAAAAAATATGGGAAGAGCGAGGGAGGCGTGATCCATAAAGAGGAGAGAAAAGAGCAAAGGAAACTCATTTTGAAAAAGGATAGCAAAGGTAAGGGAAAATGGATTTTGTTTTCTGTCCTTTCCCATCATTCTGACTGCTGTTCAAAATTCAGATTATTGAAAGGCACTGCAAGCCTCTTTTAGACTGACTCAATCAGCTAAAGGTGTCCTGCCCTCATGGAGCTTTATTTCCAGATTTGTGCACTTAGTAATGAGTGCTGTGCCCATGCCACAGAGATGAACCCTTTTCCCAGCTGGTAAGTATATTCAATTCATGAACTTTGTAACCTGTTTGAAATAGTCACTGCCTCATTGGCTCTTGGAGTAACTTTTCACGGATGAACAGCACTCAGCAGCTGCAAGCCCAGTGCTTGCTCTGTTCCCCCAGGTCTGTGTTTCCAGTTACACTCTGCATTGCAGCTCCCAACTGCAATTGTCCTCTCTTGGTTACCAAAGCTTTTATTACTAGCAAAGTGTTATTGTTAGCAGAAGGGTACTGCTGATAAACAATATTTTGAGGTCTGACTGGTTCTGCATTGCTTTGCCCTGCTGCAAAAATGACATGGATGAAATGAGCAATATTAAACCGATATAGGAAACACATAACTGAAAGGGTTGCTGTCAGAGTCTCTAGAAGGTTGCTAACACTGTAGCAGGATTGTGACAGCTGGGCCAATGAGGGGTTTGTTGTTTCTATGGATAGTTTGCAAGGACCAAGGTTTTATTTTTACCTTCTGACAGGACATTTCATGTTCACATCATAAAATGATTTAATAGCTCAGAGCAAGACTGAACAGTGACTAAAGGTAAGCTACACATTTGTGGAGCTTTTCACACACTAATTACTGTGGGGTCTTGTGAGACTTCTGCTTTTCAAATAAAATTTAAAAAAAAGCCAGGCTTTTCTCTGTTCAAAGATGTGTCCTTTGCCAGGAAACCAAATGTGTGGGAGGAGAGGCACATTCCTGCAAAGCAGAGCAAGCGAGCTGCACTGACTGTGCAATGCCTGGCCTGTTTCCGTTACTTGAGGCCACGCTTCAGAAATGTTTTAAACATTCAGGCTGCATCAGATAACACTGAATTTTCTTCACCCATTTCTGCCCTGCTTCAGCCTTGACGGAAGTATGTCTGTGCTCTAGAGCATTGTTGTGGCCCTTTCCTTGGCATTATGGGAAGGCTGGTTTGGTTGCTGTGGAATATACTCAGTGTTCTTTTGCATTATTTCAGCTGCAGGAGGAAAGACTGTGGCTAGGGCAGGAACCTGGAGCCATTAGTTCTATTTCTAGAGCTGTCATGTCCTGTCTGTGTCACTTTAGCTCTGATAAAGCTAGGCTCACATGGCCCAGGATTCAGAGACTGCCAGCCCAGTGGGGAGACCTGGACTGGATGGGGCCCGGAACTGGGAATGAGGGAACCACAGTAGTGTGCCTGGCCCTTTGAGTTGGGTGGCACCAGAGCATTACTGCAGGAATGGGATCCCCGAGGGACACGTGCCATGCTACCTCATTCAGAGTGCAACAGCTCAGAATGAGGAAACACAGTAGGAAACAAAACATCTTCCATTTTACATCTCTTACATCGAGCAGGGATGTGTCACTTGTGGCAGGGCTGTGTTGTGACCCCAAAACCTTTCTCTAAGTGTCTGTTGATTCCCTCTGTTTCCAATCGGCCTCCAGCCCCCTGCTCACAGCATGCCCATGTGCAAAGACACTGCAAAGCATTCTGTGAGGCAGTGAAAGTCCTAGCAGAGATCCAGGCTGGCAGGACCTTCTGGGACTTTCTCCCAGGCTGTGATCAGCTAAACAGTTCTACTAGCTACTAGTATTGAGACACAAGAAGTCATAATTATTTACCAGAGATTTCAGCATTCATGTTCTTTACATGAAATGTTAAAATGCCGGAACAATATAATTGCCTTCAAATCTTAAACTGTTGTTGTTCTGTTTCAAGCCCCCAGGCTGCTGAAGAAGATCCAAGCAGAGTTATTCCCCGACTGCTCCAGGAGTATTAAGCTGTGCTGTCAGTTTGGTGACATTCATGGTGACTCCACCATTACATGGACTAAAGATTCCAAGGTGCTGGCTCGGCTGCAGAGAAGGTAAGGGAATGTTTCTGAAGGATGGGAGTTTCGGGTGACTTTGCTATTCATAGGAGGCAGATCTCACAATGCATTGATATTGGTCACAGTTTGTGTTCCATCACCTCTCAGCCTGTGCACAGCCAGTGTCCTCCAGAATTCAAAAAAATATCAAAAGAAGTTTGAACCTCACTTAACCTAGAGAAGAGTGGAAAGAAAAGCTTTTCCATTTTAATGAAATTAGTTATTTTCCTTGTAGCAGTAATGACATTCTGATCTAAAAAACTATTTAGAATGTTTCAAAAAGACAAAGTTAACATTACCCAGAGGAAAATAAAAAGAAAAGATATTTCCATCAGAATACACACTTCTGAGAAGATGAAAAATTTTGTAGGAAGGATTCTTCTTAGATGTTCTTTAAGTGGAGAGAAAAAGTTGTATGAATTGGTGAAACTTTGCATTCTGATTCTTCTTGTTTTAACTTTTCTAATTTTGATTATCGTATTGCAATATCCATTGTAGTATTATACATACATATCATTATTTGCTAAATAATTGTGGTGTGTTGAAATAAATAAACAGTGCAGAGAGATCAAATTTATCAGTTTTTCCAGTGATAACAAGTGAAATATGTGATAGCACAAAATGCTCTGTTCCAGTGCCCAGGATGACTCTCCCGTCTCTCTGGCAATAGCTGAAGCCAGTTACCAAGACCAGGGAATGTATTATTGCTGCTTGAATAACGTGTATGGAAAGGTGACTGCTGAGTTTCATCTGACTGCTGCAGGTAAGCCTTAGTTTACAGTTTCAATTAATAATAATGAAAATGACAGTTTCCATTCAGAGTTTTTTACTACAAAATTCATTTATTTGTTTCCTCCTAGTATTGGACCGCCTCTCAAGTTTTCAGAGTTATGAAGGTAAATATAAAGTGAAGTAGCATTGCATGGCATCATAGGGAGACACAGACACACACAGAGCACTGGCAGCTCTTTGGCACAAACACATGGTTCCTGCAGGTCACCTGCTGTGTAACTGTACTCCAGGAGAAAGGCAGGCATGAAGCTTTGGAATGCTTTCCCCGTGTGTTAACTGGTGTTCAGTGACACCCAGCATGTGTCCTGTGTTGCAGCTAAAGATAGTGCCTTGCCAGTGGGGTTGTCATTCCTGAACAGCCTGCAGAGATCCAGGCCTTCTGTTGGCATGGTGACTTTTCTTTCTTTTCCTTGAAGAATTAAAATTAAACATTTATTGCCTTGTGCAAATAAAGACAGGCCTTTTCATGTAGCAGCGCTGTATAACTTTTAATCAGAGAATTTTAGATGGAATTAAGGAGTGTTCTCATTCTGGCCTTATCTGTGTATTGTTTCCTCTGTGCTTCGAAGAGAGGCAATAGTGTACAGAGGCTAAACCAGAGATAACTGCAAGGGGCATCTGGAAGGACTTCCTTGTTGGATAGTTCTGTTCTCCTGTTTATCTTCTTTACTGATGGTCCTTGAAATGTTATGATTAGAGACACTTGAAGTGCAGTTAGAATTTTTTAGTTTCTCTCAGTGCTTAACTTTTTTCCCCTTATGAATTTTTTTTGCATTTGCATTCCAATGATCATTTAAAGGGGTGAAATCCAGAATCTTCCTCGATTTAATCTGTAACAGACTTGTTTGCTACACTCTGTCTTGTCTCCACATGATCCTGAGCTGCCACCTTTCTCCATGCTGGCTTTAGATCGTACAGGCAAGCAGCTGCCTCTCAGGAGCTGCTTGGGCTCCCAGCCCTCAGTAACACAAGTTGTGCTTTCACTGAGCGTTTTTTCCTCCTCTCTGGAGAGACGCATCTGCTCTCCCATGCCCACCCCTCCTGTGCCTGCAGAGATTCCCGTTGTGTTTTAGGTGTGGAAGAAATCGAATTCATGCAGCTGATGTTCAGAGAAGATCCCCTGAGCTCCAGCTACTTTGGTGGGACGCTGCACGGAGCAATAATGACAGAGGGGCTGCACTTCGGCGAGGGCATGCACCGCCGCGCGTTCCGCAGCCGCGTGCTGCAGGGCCTGGCGCCCGCCTTCGCCGCCGGCCATCCCTGCGTGCTCAAGGTGCACAGCGCCCTCACCTACGGCACCAAGAGCCGGGACGAGCTGCTGCAGAGGAACTACAGCCTGGCGCTGCAGGTGAGCTGCCCCTGGCCTTTGGAGGCCAGAGCTGTCCTCAGCTTCAAACAGATGATCTCTTGAATGTCTTGAGCAATATTCCCATAGGCATGTCTGTTGTAACACAGGAATGCTATGTCCAAAATACTGCAAGAGAGTATGCAAAGTTATATGCAGCTGAAGCTGAACCCTTGGAAGGCTTTGGAGAAGTACCAGAGTGAGTATAAATATATATTTTATATACATATATGCTTTTATGTAGTGTCCAGTGCCATGGCAGCCCACTGATTGCTAGGACTAGAGAGGAAAGAGGAAATCTGGGACCAGTGTTACAGCTCTTCCAACTTGGTTAGAGTTGGTAGCTGTTCATTCACTCTCCGAGGTCACTGGCCACTTTTCTCTGTTTCTCACTCCCTTACTGAAAGAATTCTCAGGATTTTATTCGTTTCTATCCCTTGATTTCAGAATCATTCCGATTTTTCTTATTCATCGCCCTGCTAATAACATCCCCTATGCCACAGTGGAGGAGGAGCTGGTTGGGGAGTTTGTGAAATACTCTGTCAAGGATGGCAAGGAAGTGAATTTCCTGAGGAGAGACTCAGAGGCTGGCCAGAAGTGTTGCACCTTTCAGCACTGGGTGTATGAGAAGACCAATGGGAACTTGCTTGTCACTGACCTGCAAGGTGAGTTGTCTGAGGAGGGGCAATTTTTACCCAACTTATATTCTTGCAAGAGGACAGTTTGGAAAAGAAAACCAATTCTTACACTCTTAATGGAAGAGTTGTTCTTTCACATGTACCTTAGTGAATCAGGACACTCAGTATGATCCAAATCCAGCCTTTTGTCTCACCACCCAGAGATTAATGAAATGGCTGCTGAGTGAAAGACTTCAGGTGTTAATGGCACCCTAGCTCTCCCTGTTTCCTTGTGTTTAAACACTCAGCAGCAGAATGCTCCACATTTGGGTCCTGGCTAGTTTTGAAGAAATATATTCTTTCAAAAAGAAGAGCAGTGAAGAAACACCCTCATGTTTGCTAAGTGCTACCTCAGCTCCCATGAGTGTGACCCCTCTTCAGTCTTGCAATGTATTTGGGGCTGGGGAAGACAAGGCCCTTCTTGAAGAAAAACAGAAAAACCTGGAATCTTAGGAAACATTCTATATTCTTTTATAAGTGAAGGCAGGAAAAATAGCAACAAAGCATCTAAACGGGGTCCCTGAAGTAATTTGAAGGGAGGAGAAAGAAAATCTTAGCACAGGGAGCAAGCTGTGCTGTTGATCACCTTGACAGCTGTAAAATAGTGGCATGAGCGTGACTGTTAGAAACTGCTGGTGACACAGAGAACATCCTTTTAAACTGGGGTGCTTTAAAATGCTTTGAAAAAAATGTGACAAATAATTAAAATGAAAAAAGTGTCTCAATAAATAACATTTAATACCTCCATATTTGAAGATTGTCCTAGAAATTCCAGTGTAAGCTAAGCTCTGTGTTTCCTTGCTGCCTTGCAGGTGTAGGAATGAAGTTAACAGATGTTGGCATAGCTACCCTGGCCAAAGGGTGAGTAAACAGCATTTCTCAGCAGCATGGTTGTACTTTACTCATCTGTCTCTTCACAGTTAAATGTGGATGGGGGAAATTCATTCTTGCTTTAACTTTACAAGAAAACAGTCCTTATCTAAGTCTCTTAACTTTTTCATGTTCATCTTTATGGTAACTGGCCTGTAAAGGAAACACATTTATTTTGTTCTGAAAGGACAGGGCTACCCTGTAGATGGAGCTTTGTTTTTCCTGCATGCCTCCCTTGAAACGGGCTTGTCCAAGGGTATTTCACAAGGGACATGAAGGGTTTTGCTGACAGCAGGTAAGGCTCCTGGTGGTCCATCAGCTGGAGGAAGGTAGGGCTGAACACATGGGGCAGCACTGGCTGCAGCCCAGGGTAAGAGGCAAGCTGGAATCCCTCCTGCAGCCAGCAAAAGTGCCAGAACTTTGGGATATGTATTTGTGACACAAGCTTTTAGAAAGACTCTTCTCAGTGGGGTGCTGTGTATTGGCCACTTCCCTGATAAACAAGGGCAATTGTGAAGTGGTTCGAGGTATCTCTCCCCTTTTTCTCTCAAAAACAGCAGTTCTGAGCCTTAACAAAAGATTATTCAGGGCATTTCTAGAGCCTGCTTTCTAGTGGTGTTGCAAAAGCTTCAGCTCTTTTGGGGAGATTTAAGAATATGGGTAAAGATGTTGCCCTGTAATATTCTAACTTTAGTCCACTTCTCTTAAGTTAATTAAGGCTTCTAGTTATACCACAGTCCAGCAGAGCTGTGGATAGGAGTAGGCAGTGGCTGCTGGGCAGTGAAAGAGGATGGGGGTAAGTGCTTTTACTTCATCTAGCAGGAGAAAGAAGGTCTGGTCATGTGTTCAGCCTTTATTCTAAATTGGACCTTGTCTGTACACCTGGGATACAAGAAGAAACCTCACAATATCATCTACATTATTAAAAATGTGACTTTGGAATATTCTGGGAGAGTCCTGAACATTTGCAGGCTGGCATCCATTCTGTTAGACTGATTTACTCTTGCAGCTGTGGATCCAAAGTAAAAGCAGTTGAAATGAATGTACATCATCCTGTTACAAGCTAAAAAAGTAATAAATGCTTTATTTAGGCAGCACTGTTCTCAGGAATCAGAAGATATATGAAAATGCTTTAGTGAGTGTTGTCCAGCTCCCTGTGGGAAATGATTCCTATAAAAACACACATTGTGCTGGAGAGGAGAAAGTGAGCACACAATGCAAGCTGTAGTAAGGATCACCTCAGGCTTATAAAATAATTTCCCTAAATGAACAGCCTCCTGAAAATGTTGAATATAATTTTGTTTGTTATTTAGCTAATTGTATTCCTGCAAGATGACAGATTTTTCCTGGTGCTGTATTTTGTTTCCATGCTTCTTTCCTGGAAAGAAGATCTCTGTATTAATGTCTGCAGTTGGACTTTTAGTTCTATGAACATGGGTGGGGAAAAATCAGCTAAGTGCCCAGGGGTCGTGTGTGTTGCTGGGTCTTGCTGCTTTGGGCTGTTCAGCCAAGCTGCTGAGAGCTAGCCTGGTCCCATGAAGGGAGAACACATGGTCCTGCTGAGCCAGAAATGCAGAGTGGGACTGGGGTGGCTTGAGCTGTGCTGGCCGAGAGGACAAAGAACGTCTCTCTTTTGTACTACAAAACAGAGTCTGCAATGTGTGGAGGAAGGAATTTTCATCTTTTGTCCTTGCTCTGCGTGTTTTGCCAGGGAGCTGGAGAGCAGAGGAGCCCAAAGCAGTGGTGTGGGCAATGTGCTGCAGGAGCTGCAGTGCAGTGCTGTCAGGAGGGGGCGAAGTGGACCTAGGAACAGGAGCGCCTGGGAAGCATTTTTAATCTGCACCTGAGCCTTAAAATCAGCTACTCTGTAGCTTCTCTGGCGAATGGAAACAAAAATACCGAAGTGAGCAGGGTAGAGCTGTGCATGGGGGCCCAGGGATTTATCCAGGAATGGTGCACACAAAGCAGGGAATCAGGAGCATGGTAACCCACGGCTATGGTCATTAACAGGAGTGCTGGTTGCCAAGTCTGGATCTAAAACTCTGCCTGGTTCCAGAGCACTGACAAGTTTAGCTTTACTCCACATGGTAATAAGAGGCACTGGGGAGTTTAAACCTGAGGGCGAATCCAACATTTCCCCTTCAGATTTAAGGAAGATTTGGTTTGGTTTGGTGCTGGATAGAAGAGATACCCCTGCTGAGGGCAGATGTGTTTGCCTGTGGAACTCCTGTTCTGTGGGTGTGTCTGGTGCATCCACCAACACAATACATACCTGTGAGCTCTTGGGAGCTGCTCAGTAAAGTCTGAAGTCTCTGATTTCTCCAAGGGAGCAAGAGAACTTGATGATGATCCTGCTGGACTCCAGAATGTGGTCTTGAGGTAACAACAACACACCTCTTCAACCTGCTTTGGGTAAACAAGCACACAGCTTACCTGGAGAGGAGAGGAGAATCCCTTCAAGGTTAGCCTGCTGCTCAGAGCCAGCTGAGGGGTCTCCAGAGCAGGGCCTGTCTGTCAGCAGGAGCCCGACCTTCTCAGAGCAGCAGTGTCCTCTTTAGCACTGTGCAGTCTGCCTGAGGAAGGGAGTTCTCTGGATGCTGGCAATGAGCATCCTCTGTTCATTTCAGTACCAAATCTTGTTTGGTTGGTTTTGTGTCACCACTTGTCACCTGGTTCCCCTCAGCTCCCAGTGACCCAATCTGAGTTTCTGTGGCAGTCAATGCTTCTCAAGCCAGCATGGGTAGAAGAGACTTGCTTAATGTTTTCAAGTTATGAGTCAGCTGTCATACTCTGCCTCCCTGTGCTGAAAATGAATCTTGAATTCCCATTTGGGTTTTTTTTTTCCTTTGTTACTACAGATACAAGGGGTTTAAAGGCAACTGCTCCTTTTCCTTCATTGAGCAGTTCAGAGCCCTCCACCAGTGCAATGAGTACTGTGAGATGCTGGGGCTGAAATCTCTCCGAACCACTCATCAAAAACAGAGGAAAGCAACATCCACTAAAAGCAAAAATCTGCCAAACTCATCAACAGTGAAGAAAATGGTGCCCAAGAAGGCAAGAGAACCTAGAGACTTCATTTCTTCAGAGCACTGAGTCTCACTATCCCACCTTGTGAAACTACTCTTGAGGACATGGAGCAGTGACGTGCACCAGTGACCTGAGGGGATAACTTTAGTCTTTTGACTTTTGGCATTGTTCTGGAATCATCCTGATGCTGATGCCAGTAACAAAGAAAGGAGCTGATCCTGTGCTCTTGGTGCCTGAGATTTAGCACTGGGGCAAGGTTTGAAAACAAACTAAGCCATCTCCTGGATTTTCTTACAGGCTTCTGTGGATTGGTATTGGAGAAGAACATCTTCTCTGTGTCTACATCCATGGCCCTGTGGTTCAGCTGCTATGGAAACATCGATATATTTAAGATGCCAAGTACAAGTTTTGCACAGTATTGCATATGCATATGCATGCTGGATTTCTTAGAAGTCAGGAAAGGTGAAGTTTGGAACACACTAATGAATATTAAAGTTACCACTTCCATTGCAAATCAGAGCATAACATCCTTTGGGCCTAAATCTTGGACTATTCAGTGGGATTTAGGCTCCTCAATGCACTGCTGCTACCTGGCTCTCATTAGGCCTTTGGAAGTTCCTACAGATGATGCCTATTCTTTACAGTAGTGTTCAGAAGAATTTCTATGAGGACACTGTGGCTATTCCCAAAACAGGAGATTTAGAGCATAAGGCAAGAGGCTTGAGTGTGGTGGGATGGGAGCAAAGCTAAAAGCATTGAGTAAATGGTGCTTCAAGTTAGAAGCAATAGATTTTTATCAGAATTTTGGGAAGTGTTCAGTTTGAAAAATGTCATGAGCATCTCAGCCAGTTAATATTCCAAATGTATGTTGTAGTTTGGTCCCAAAGTCAGAGATGGAGTTCCACTGTATTGGTTAATTGCTTTCAGTTTTATTGTCCTGGTCAGTTCATTTTCAATGAAAATCAGAAGCTTACCTCTCAGAGGTAAGTACAGCCCTATTAATACCAAAGAAATCCGCATTCCTAATGATGATAGTATAGTGATGATTCCTTAAGATGTCTGGTGTGTTTTACAGTGGGGGTCTGGAAGTGCCTGTGTCACAGTATGGATTTCTCACATATTCTGGTGCTTTTGCCTCTAAGAGAAGGAGCACAGTAATCTTGCTGTGCATGTACCGTGGCTGTTTATTCCTCAGCACAGTGGGAAGGTGTACTGCCAGAGGTCCAAATCTTCCTCACCTGATGCCTTGTCTGCCAGGAACTATTTAGTGTGATAATGGCGTTTGATAGACTGGACACAAACACCATTGTCACACTCCACAGCTCTGGGAGCAGGTGCTTAGCCCATGGAAGGCATGATGGAGGCGCACTGCAGGCTTCGGAAGAGGGGGTTTCAAAGACCTGCAAGACACACACAAGACCAGGTTTGTGCATAGTTATATGTGGCACATCGGGGTTCCCACAAGGAGGTGGCACATCGGATCCTGAATTGCTTTGAGGTGAATATTGTGTCTCAGCTGGCTGTGGGATGTAAAAGCTGAAGTGGCTTTGAGTTCCCTTACAGACAAGGGAGATGGACAGCACCTGAGAAGCAATCTGTACCATTCCAGAAACAAATTCCTGAGGAGAGGGATGAGTCATTCCTGCAAGGGCCTGTGTCTTCCTCTAATTAGTGGACACAGCCCAGAATCAGCACACGACTTTTATAGCTATGTCAGACCTGAGGAATCACGATGCTGGGGATTATATTTGATTTTTATATACTTGTTTTAGCAGCATTTTTGGGTAGCTCTCATACAAGACAGCCAAGTTGGTCTGTACTCCTGGTCCCACTGCTGCTTGGGAGAGTATGCAGTTGTCTTTTTGTGCCAAGAGGTGAGAATGGGATGTCTTGCTGTAGTGCTTTTCAACTCCTCTTTCATTTATTTTTAAGCTCAGAAATGCATTCCCATCTTACATACTGGGGAGAATTTGCTCCCCGTGTGTTATAAACCCAGACTGTCCAAAAGTCTTCAGGATCTGATTCTGCTTTAGCAACAGAGTCTTAAGGAAGTTAAAGGCCTCAAAAGGCTCATCCTTGGAGAACTCCTCCCTGGGTTTAGCCTTCTCATCAATCCCTTTTTGTGTAGGGAGCACAGTGCTCATAAATCAGCCTGCTCAATTCTACAGCATCAAATGTTGAAGTGCCTGCACAGAGGTGATACCAGGGCACCCAGATGAGCTGCTGCCCACCTGAACCACCAGCTTGCTCTTGGCAGTGTAACAAGGGTCTCCTCACCCTGTGATCTAACTTATCTTATCTGGATCTTTTTCCCAACCAGTGTTGATAGGTCAGGGCAGACTTAGTGGATCGGTTTAATTCTTGATTTACACCTAATCAAACCTCAGGGAAGGGTTTGTGGTAACTCAGTGCCACAAGCTGGCAGTAGAAGCTGGGTTCTGAGTGCCCTTTGCTGGTGGACAGGATGGCAGAGAAATGGACCCTCAGTGTCTGGTTACCAGATCAGGCTGTTTCATTTTTCTAACATGATTATTACAACAGTAATAATCTGGAATCCCCATCCTTGCCATGAAAGCAAGCCTTGAAATGCTTGGGCATGACTGACATCCAAGGGATTTTCATGTCCCACTGGTTCTGTCTGTGTTTGGAGTCTGTAGTGCTGCAGTGGGACAGAGCTAAGCATTTGAACACACACAAAGGCAGATGTGTAGATCCACAGGTCAGGCTCCTGTGCAGTCCCAGCTATGAAGGAGACATCTCTGAAAGAAAGACAGGAGCTGCAGCACACTCTGAGCATCACATGAATTAATGATGGCAAAGACCCAGTCATGCCAGAACAGTCTGTCAGTAAGCTGTAGCCCTGCGGTCCACGGGGCTAGTTTGGTAAATGTGCCTATGCTGCAGTGAGAAATTAATGCCAAAGGTGCTGTGCCTGGCTTTCTAATTCACCTCAGTGTTGGTGTCTTCCCTTACCTTTCCTCATACACGTTTTATTCAGCTTTCTCTCTGCAGCAGAGGGCAAGGATCAGACAAGATCCTACTAATGAAGCTCCCTGAGGAAAAGCCTGGCAATCCTGTGCAGAGCAGGTAAGCCCAGAAATCCTGGCAGGACTCAACTTCACTGCAGAACATGTAAGGAGAAAGCAAGGCAGCTGATGCCACTGCAAACAGGCAATTTATAGACCCTCAGCCACGTGGCAGCTTCCAGCAAATCATCAGGAATATTTCCAAGACAAAATATAATGAAAGGAAGAGAAATGGCCACTAGTTTTTAGTACTGCAAGGGGAAAGAAAAAACAAACACAAAACAATGGGAAAGTTACAGGGAGAAAACAAAGCATAATCATCACAGAAAAATCCCCTTTTTGCTTCTCTTTTGCTGGACAACTGTGTGAAGAACATTATTGAGATGTTCCAATGCAGAACATTGCATTGCAGAGAAGCATTGTGAGGAATAAGAGGGTTTTTCAAGATGGGTCACAGAGCCTGTCTTTCACATACAGCCAGACCTGGAAGCATTCCTGGTCCCTTGGGAAGCCTGTCAGTTTCCCCACCACCCCATTTTTTAAAAAATAAACATTCAGGGTGGTTTACACTGCCCTGACAAAAGCCTGACCTCTTTCCAAGTGCAGGTAGAGATCCCTAGGTGCAAGACATAAAATCCTGTTAAGTTACACAGTTGAGCCCTGGGCACATGTGGATATTTGGTATGCTGAAGTGCTTAGTGTTGGAAATCCACCTGCACTATTTTATTTTTGTTAATATATTTTAGCATTTCCTTTTCCTCACATGAATTTTGCACAGGAAGGCACTTACCATCGGAGACAAGAGCCAAAGGATCCTCTGGTGTGTTGTTAGGGCTTGGCAGAGCTGGGCTTCTCTCGCAGGACATTTTGCTGACTGTCTGTACTCGAATCTTTGGAGTCCTGGTTTCTTTTCTGAGTTCCCAGCAATGGGCAGCTGCTGCAAGCCTCTGCTTCCAGTGGACACCTTTCCCTCTCCCTTTATGGGATTCTGAGGTTTTAAAGTAAACAATTCATTCTTGTTCTGATAAGTCATATTAAAATATTGATCTGGGGGAGGGAGATGACCCTCGCTGCACTGAGCCAGAGTCACCTTTAGTCAGACTAAAGAATGGAAAAAAAGCTCTGAGACCTCAATTTTCTCTGTTCCTTCAGAGAGTACATGTGGGGAGGGAAAAATGCGAAAGATAAGGGGGTTTCAGCTCTTTGTTTTGCTGAACCCTGAGATGAAGAGTGTTTACTCTGGCTGCATATTAGTTGCTTACTTCTGCCAGTGAGACTGATTTCATCAGTTCCTCAAGCCACAATGCTCATCTCATGTTCACTGCTGGGGCTTGCCAATCTTTTTCCTTTCTTAAATTTTGATGTACTGTCTGCTTTGCTTGGGAATGTTCAGATTTTACTTTCCTAGGAGGTACGGGGAAAAGCCTGGCTTAGTTTGAGCCTGTCTGAACACCACTGGCAAACCCAGGAATGGCACACACCTCCCAGGACCTCATCCAACAACAAGACCATTGCATAAACCTCCACATTTAGGCCTGATGAATTTCACTTTTTTTTTTTTTTTTTTTTTTTTTTTTTGGGGGTTTTGGTTTTTTGTTTTTAACA
>VXBI01011503.1:45656-125597 GCA_013397375.1 Toxostoma redivivum | reverse complement strand
TTGGAAGGGACCCCTCCTTAGGAGGGAGTCCCGGGGTGGAGGGGGCGGGTAGGGAAGGGTCCTTTCGTTAGGAGCGGGTCCCGGGATGAGGGTGGGTTAGGAAGGGCTCCCTCCTTAGGAGCGGTCCTGGGGGGGGCGAGGCGCAGGGGGAACCTCTCCCTCCTTCGGAGGGGCCCCTTCCTACCCCCGACCCCCTCCTAAGCAGCGAGCAAATGGCGGCCAGGTGAATTTCCAGGGCCTAAACCACCTCGGCCCGGCGCCGCGCACCTGTGCCGGGCCCGGGAACCGCTCCGGACCCGCCCTGCTCCGCCCCCGTGTACCCCGGGTGCCGCCCCTGGTGCCGCCCCGGTACCAGCCGGGGGCCCCGCCCCGCGCTCGCAGGTCCGAGGGTGGATCCGGAGCAGCGCTGGCATCGGCTGATTGCGGCACTACCCCTCTTGCGACCCTGCCGGGGCTCCGGGCGCCCTGCCGCGTCCCCGAGCCCCCAGACGCCACCGGTTTTAGTAGAGCTCGGGGAATTTTTCGTCCAGCGTCGGCAGACAATTAGTAGGAGAGGGATGGTCAGACACACCAGGAGGAACGGTGGATTGTTAAACATAATGTGCCTCAGCTGGTGCCAGCCTTCCTCTGTGTCTGACATGGCACTGCAGCTTCATAGCCAGAACAGGCCCAGCAGTCCCTATGTTCTGATGGATGCATCAGACTTCACCAAAAATCCTCCAGGAGAAGACAAATTAAGTTTTGAAGTATGACACTTCTCTCAAAAGCATTCTGTGTTAGAATCAACAGTGCTTAATATAGAGGTAAGTGGGAATACCTGGCTTTATCTATTCTATCACCAGATCCAAGCCATCAGCCCAACATTCCTGTCTACTCTGATGCCAGGCACTGTCTTGCGTTCCAGCTTGCTCCTCAGATGGAAAAGGTCAGGCAGGAATGTCAGGAATTCAATATCAGCATATTTAATAGAGAAGGAATCTTGAACTGCATTCAAGTACTACCCTAATCCTCCATAGGACTGGGACCATAACTGCTGGATGTTACTGGCAGTAAGGCTGTATTCCAGGCTCTCAGTGTGGCTGGACACACAGGTAAGGCTAGGGCTCAAAAGCTGTTGGCAGTGAGGTACAAGTTTGTTCTGGGAAGTGGTGTCACCTTGCTTGGATGCTGGAGAACAGGCCGGGGCAGAGCTGCAGGTCAGTGGAACCAGCCCTGCTCCAGCAGTGCTGTCACCATGTCACTGCACTGGTGCAAGCACAAATCTGTCACCTTTAATCCGCCACAAAACAGATGCAACTCAGACATTATAGATAAGGCATGCAACATGTCATAGGTAACAAAATGGATTAGATAGCAGTGTATATTAAATAAATCTTTGTAAGTAAAAAAGAAATCACAGAAACAATTGCTGAGGAACATGTCTGCAGGCTCAGGTCTAGAGCTGGTTGGGTTTTCTCTTATATAGCAGCCAAGTCCACCATGGACAGATCTTGCACCAGAAGGTCATGTGCAGTGGGAAGGAGTAAAATCCCATTAATGTTTATGCTCAAACCACGTCTGCCCTCTCAGTGGTACGGAAAGTGCCTTCAGAGTCGGTGCCGTTAGAAATGAACAACCCCGGTGTTAATTAGGTTCATTAGCAAGTGCACACAAACAGGAGCGTGAACAGACCTGTGTTCCAGAGTGCCAGATTTCATTTGGAACGCCTCCATTGCAAACAGGAATGAGGAAAGGATGGGAAACAAATCACTGTACAGAGAGAATGACAGGGTTCAGCACGTTCTCCTCAAAGGCTTAATGCCAACCCCAGCCCAGATGCTTTGTAGCACATGTACAGCTTGGCACTAACGAGGCAGGTTTGGTAGAACAGAGATCTGGACATGCTGTGTCAGGGCTCTGCTGTGCCTTGACACTCTTCTGGTACTTACACAAAAATGCAACATCCAGCCCATACTTCTGAATACAGAACAATAGTGATGTGCTTACTGAAGAGAGTTGCTTTCAATAGACAGCCCGTGGAGAGAAAGCTTCCGACAGAGCTTTCTCCTACTCTCCTCATGGTTTAGGAAAACAAGGCTCAACGTGCTTTGAAAAAAAAAGTCTGGTATGAAATTAAGAAAAATGCTCATTTTTCCAAGTATATGATATTTAATTGTAATGAAATAAAATCTGAAAATGTCTAAATCAATTAAGAAGTAAACATGAGTTGTAATACTATACCTGTAAAATGATTAATTCCATTCATTGTCATTAGAAATTGTGTAAAATATTTATTAAGGGCTTTGCCTACAGAGGCACAACATAAATAGAGTAAGTCCTGCTGAAATGTTATCAGTTCGCAGCTGCTGTGGGAACATCAGCAAGGCCACCCCACGTGACAGTCCCAGCCTCGGGGCTCGGCCCCTGCACTGCCAGGGTTTGCTCCAGAGCCCAGAGCTGGGCAACTGCTATGCCACAGTCCCTTGGAGTCCCTTGGGCAGGTGCCAAAGCCAGCAGAACGTGCTTGGAGAGGGAACGGGTGCTGCAAAGTTAATCCACCCCTTCAAACCCTTGGGCATTCTCCACGGCCATGAGGAGCTTCTCCCGCAGGTCCTCAAAAGATTCATACAGAGGTAAGTCTAGGCGGTTAAAGCTGGAAGGGACAAGGAAAGAGTCACTGAATAATCCATGGAAAAATAGTTTTAAAGAACTAGAAAAGATGAAATAATTTGGGGTCTTGATTAAGAATGCAGCTTGTGGTCCACACTGTTCCCTGTACACCTCACACCTGCCCAAGGTGAGCTCTCCAGTAACTGTGCTGCCTTCCTTTGCAAAACTGGGAGCGGGGAATTGGTAAGAATCACTTAGAAGAGGAAAAAAGCCAACAGAAAGCCCCTCACTGGAAACAATCTTTGTCAAAAAGATTTCTTGAGGTTCAGCAAAAATATTCTGGATTAAGAGGACAGATCCTTTGCTCTCTGAGGGGGGAAAAAAATCAAACATCCAAGAGAAAAGTCTTCCAAAGGTAAAAGCTAGCAGAGAATTGGAACCTAAAGAGGATGGGTTGATTTTGGAGTGTGTTTTTGTTGTGTTTGTGTTTGGTAGGTTTTATGCTTTTGTTTTCAGGTTTGTTTTTTTAATTAAAGCTCACTATTCTATAGAATTAGTTTCACTGGAAAGATCCCCAGTCTGCACTGATAATCTATATAAAGTAGTTTTCCAATTCAGCACAATTTTCCTTAAAAAGCCATATTCCTGAAATGTAACAAAACAAGACAAATTAGTACTGAATGCTTTCAATCCATGACCCAGGGTTAAATTATCTTATAACCTTACATTTGTTTTGAATTCTCCCATGGTTTATGGGCTTTCTATGGCTGTTCAGTGATGTCTGACTTGCTGTAGTTCATTACATCCACTTACAAGGACGTGGGAAATAAAATAATATCCTTCAGTTTCTCAGTCTGTGAGGGCACTGGGGACCCACAGGATCAAATGCTGTTTGATGCAGAGCTGAGCATGCTCAGCAGTGTGGCCCTTCTGGCAGGAGCAGCTCTGGAATTTATGCTTTGGTGACTTACCAGGTGTGAGCTCGGGGCAGCTTATCAGGACTTCCCCACTGCTCTATTGTAAACAGCTGAGGACCATTTGAACCTGGGTGAAAATGAAAACCATATGAAACAGAAATTGCTGGACACTGCAGAGACTGCCTAAACATTATTTTTAACATGAAATGTTGGCATCAATTGTGGGCTGGATTTTTCATCTGTTACTGGTACTTTAAAGCAACACTAACGAGGTTCTTTCTGTCCAAGCCCAGTGAGTTGGGTTCAGAGCCTGTGTAATGCCAAGGGAGTGAGTTCAGACATCAGCATTTAAATCTCAGTGCTACATGGGGGTCAGAGCTTGGCTGGATTGCCATCGTGCCACGAGCAGCTCACCATAAAGTTCAGCAAATCCGTTCATAGGCACACGTGACGTCCCGGTCACAAACTGCAGGAGCCGGATCCGTTTCTCAGCATCCATCAGCAGAACAGCCTGTTGGCAAACGGACACCATCAGCCTCAGCCTCCTGCCCTGGCCTGCACAGGCAAGGCTTAAGAGCAGCCCAAAGCCAGCAGGAATCACCCTTTGTACAAGGCAACCCTCGGGACACAGTGGATTGTCTCTGCTCCAGGTCCCATCTGTGGGCTGCTCTGGCAGGAGCTCCACCTGCCCTCACTGGAGTGAGGTGGGAGCAGCTCCTGCCACCAGCACAACACCCCCCCACTCTTACAGCAGTTCTCATAAAGAAAAGTGATTGCAAAAAATCATTCACTTACAGGACCAGTTAGGGGTGGTGCCCAACCTTACCTTCCAGAACCACTGGATAACGGGATGATTGGGGCAGTAACCATTTTTGTAGATGGTGTGTTGTCTCCAGTCATTGACATCGACGTCACCAAGGCCACACATCAGTAACTGCAGGGAAGCAGAAGGGTGGGATGTGTCCCTGAACTCACAGGGTAACAAGGTGTCACTGCCCCTCAGGGCTCTGACCCTCAGTCACTCATGCACACACAGGGGAGACTCAGAGTATTCCCAGAGTATTCCAGTTACTGGAGAATGGCTGCACACTGCCATCGTGTGACAGCAACTTCCATGTGTTTGGCTCAAATGTGAGCAGTGCATGTGGCACAGCATGATGGCACTGATCCACTAAGCTACCTCCAGGCTTTCAGAGGCACGCCCCCAGCCACCTTCCTGAGTAAGTGCAGTTCTTTGCATGTCATTAATAGATTTATTAATTAGGAAAAAACATCTCATTTCCAACTCTGAGCAAGGCAGCTGTGTCTACACATTCCCTTAGGGAGAGAGACAGATGATTTAAGAGCCCAGAATATGGCACATCTGTCAGAGAACTGTCAGCTTGGGGCACCAAATTGACTCACCTCCAGTTCATTTTCATCAAAAATTTTAATCAGATCAATAGGAAGCAGTTCTGTGAATCCCTAAAAAGAAGAGCAAAGTTAAAACTCTCATCCCACATAAATCCTCATTAAAAAATCAATGACCAAATTACTTCAAGCTCAAATAATTAAACTTGAAAGAGAATAACCTTATTCTCATAAGAGAAAAATTATATATTCTTACACAAGATAAAACTGTAAAATCATAAAACATAAGTATTCTATTTGCATTCCCTGCCAAGCTCCCCACTCCCTTTACACAGACCCCAGTGGGTAAGAAATCTGTGTTAAAAAGAAATCCCTATTTCTGTGAAAGGAAGGAGCTAAAGAGCCTCACCTCCAGAAAGGCATTCATTTGCTTCTGCACTCTGTTGACAAACCGCCACTGGATGACCAGGCTGCAGAAAGAAACAAAACCCCATCAGAAAAACAAACTCATTAGCAGGTCTCAGTCAAGTGTTCAGAGGTTTCAGCAACCCCAAATGCTTTCAGTTTGTCATTTACAACTTCAGCAAGTTCAGGTAACTAAACAGCTTTCACCAGTTGTTCCAATTGATGGGCTGGTGAGTGATGGAATTTTGAAGAAACAAACCAAAAACCCCAGTGACTATGACCAAATCACAGTGGGAATATTTTCACTCCTGTAGGTACCTACGTGAGCAGACATTTTATTCTTCCAGAGCACTGAGTAATTAAAAATTCCCAGCAAAGTCTGCAAGCTCTGAGGAGAGCTGTCAGGACACAGCACCTCGCCTATAAATAAAGAAATAAACTGCAGCATCAAAGGGACACCTTGCTTTCAGTACCAGCCACCCACAGCACAAACACCTCACAGGTGCAGGCATAAAAAATCAATTCCAGGCATGGAATTGGTCCAGGTCCAGGCACTGGAAATGAATTCCCAATTTGCATGAATGTAGCAATTGCAGTATCTTTCACTTTGGGAAAGGCCGTGATTTAAAATGCCAGCAGGTGTAAGTGAATTTAGGATTTTACATCCTGGTAGGCAGAAGAACTGAGAAATCTGAAAATTAAACTTAATTTCAGATTTGGCCATTTCTGGTAGGAACACTGGCACTGGAATCGTGGCTCTGGTCTGTGGCTGGCAGAGGAGGACAGTGGGATGAGGGCCAGGCTGGAGAGCTCCATCTGGCTCATCTGAACTTGAGCCAGATGTTGGAGAAGCACGTTTCCATGGGGTGGAGTTTCAGGAGAACAGAGCACATAATGTAATTTACTCTTTGTTCTTATATCTGACTGCATATAATCAATGTTAACAGTAAGATTTTTTTTCCCAACAATCCCTGATGCTCCAGTGCAGTACAAACTACAGGAATTGCAGCAGAGTCAATGGTAAGTACAACTGCTCTTTCTTAGGCCAGGCACATTCTCTAATGGTACTTACTCAATGTATTCCCGCTTGTTTTCATTTGTTACCATGATTTCGGACCCATTGGGCTTCAGGTCCACTTGATATGTCTGGATTTCAAAAGACCAAAAACCTGTTATTTGAGGACATCTTTCTCCCAGAACCCACTCTCCTTGAGCAGCATTTTACAAGCAGTATCAGGAAATCATTAGTAAATTGATTTACCCTTTTGAACAAACTTGTGCTGACAGAAGGGAAAACTAGCAGAGAGAGATTGGCTATTTACTAATAATTTTACTATAATAAAATTATATATTTATATAAAATACAACCACAAAATACGTACTTTATAAACACAAAATTAGAATAGTTATTATTTATAATAAAAGAAGTTAAATCACATATTGAAACTGCTCAAAGCCAACCAGTGTATTACAAAACCTCTTTGTTCTGTGGCTTCAATACTCTCCCTAGTTCTCCATGTAATCCATAACCTTATGTTGCTTCAGGAAAAAGGCAGTATGCACTGGAAAGTGGATCAGAGTATTTTTGACAGGACATGGAATGCAGGGTTTGAAATGCTGAAGTCAGTTTTTATAAAAGGCCCTGTAGTCCCCAGGTCCATTTGTACCTGAGCAAGGATCTAGGTTTCAGAAGTAAACAAAGGGAAGAGTCAAAATAAGGTCATAAAAACCTCTAAGCAAATTAATTTAATTTAATGTCTACAATATTTTCATTTGTAATGGAGAAAGATACCCATAGAGTGTGACCCTTTGACCCCTGGCAGCTCCTCCCTGTTGTACCAGCTGCCTCTGTGACAGGCGCTGCTAGAGAACACCAAAGAGCCCCTGGGCTTGGAGCGTGTCCTAGCTGGACTGTGGGACACTTTCATTCCTCCTCATTGCAAGTATTTCACTCAGCTGCAGATCTGGCTTGTCCCAGAGGGAGGAACGTGGCACCCCCAGTCCCAGTTGGGAACACAGCGAGGTGAAGGCTCATTGGTGCATTCACCACCACGAGACTCTGCTCAGTACTGAGGTACTTGTTGGCAATATGCAGTCCCAAGATGTAAATAAACTTTACATACCTGTCCAAAGTTTTCCTCATCTATGCAAAACATGAGATCCAGCTCCGTAGGGTCATTTTCCAGGATCCATTTCAGAGAGTTGTAGTATTCACTATCCTAGGGCAGATCACAATTAAGCAGTTTCAAAACAGGCAATTAGTGCAGAGCTGTAGAAATCCAGGGGCCTGTGAGCACTGGCTCACATTGTCATTAGAAATTGTGTTAAATTGGTGAAATGGGCTCTTACCACTGACTCCATGTCCTTCAGAGTTATGGGCTTCCCCAGCATCATCTTGTAGAAAGGTCTGATGAAGAAGCCTGTGAGAGAGAGGACAGTGTTACCTGCCCTGCTCTGCACCTGCACATTCCATAAAGATAGAATGGTTGAGGACACACCCCTGGCATTTCCTGTTACCTCCTGACTCTAACAGTCCTGCAACTGCAACAGCATCATAGCAGCTCAGCTTTATTTAAGCACAGAAAGTCCAATTTTTCAGTTTCAACAATTGTTCACTAACTACCTGCTCCACTGACTACCCTAACATTAACTGCAGAGAGAGCCAAAGCTGGGGAATCGAGCTCAGGGCACTCTATCCCATTTAAAATCACTACTCCTCTCTCCAAGGAGTTGCCTGAAAACCAGGCTGGTGAGCTTTCTCTGTTCAGGACTCCTTTGCTTCCTCTGCTGCACCAAGGCTCAGGAAAATCTGCTCAGTAATGTCCTGCCTGGTGTGAGATTTCAAAACGCAGCAGAATTTGTAATAGAATAATTAAGCAATAACTTTACATATGAAAATATGCTGCAATTGACACCCCTAGTTTGGCTGCAGATGTGCATGGAAATGACTGATAAAAATCCCATGCTTTTCCTCTAGGGACAGTGCTCATGCTGCTTCTGGAGTTTTAACTTGAGCAGAGAAAGGAGCAAAACTTTGTGTAAAACTCATGGTTGAGTAAGACACTGTAATTTAACGAACCACCACTCAAATCTCAGTGGTGCCAGGCCCAGACTGTCCCCAGAACCCTGGCTCTCAGGCAGGTGCATTTCCTTCCCCACAGCAGGACTCACCGTCCAGCAGCTTCCCGTGGTACACAGCCAGGCCGGCCACCCGGCCAATGAACGTGAAGTACGACAGATGGTCCTCGTTACAGAGACCTGAATTAGGATTAATCTGAAGTGTATAGTTGTCCCTTTTTTGGGGAAAGAAAAAAAATAGCTGAAGAACCGGGTCTTTAAATAAGCAGACACTCAGATATGTTAATAAACAGCTTGTGCCTAGGGGCTATGTCCAAGCCCTTTCCAGTCTGTCCCACCACGGAGCCACTGAGGGCTGAAGGGCTGACACAGCAGCAAACCAACCCCACTGTGAGCAAGAACGCCCTCTCTCCCTGGCACTTATGGATTGCTCCAAGATTTTAAAGCTGGGCAGCCCCCAGTTTAAAGTTCTGGGAGGCCACTGCTGGGGAACTCCTGCAGTGTGAACAAGCAGCTGCATTCTGAGCTCGCTCTACAGCAGTGCTGCAGCTCTGGGCAGCAGAGGAAAGCAGCTGTTCTGTGACATTGGTCCCTTCACCATTGCTGCCCTCAAAAACTGCAGGGCTGCTGCCCTGGATATTGTCTGAGCAATGGAAATGTTTCCTGGGTTCTCAAGGACAATTCCAGAGACTTCTCTGATGGGCAGCAGGAATAGGGCAGTGGGGATCCCCAGGGCACCCTGGTAAGGAGGAGCTACTTCTTCCCAGAGCAACTTTCCTCATGCAAAATGTAATGTATATCCCTTGAGAATACAAATATTTAATGGACACTTACGTTGCTGAGTATTCAAAGAGACCATAGTAAGGGTTAAACATCTCCTTGGACAAGAGAAAAAACCATTCTCTGGCCACACCTCCATAGTCAAGTCCTTTTTCTGACTCAAATTCAATCCAGAGCCTGGCTTTTAGTACATCAGGTCTCTTCACAGACATGATTCTTCTGTAGGACTCCTCAAAAATGTTATTTCTGTGTAATTTCATCTCAAATCTGTTGGGTATGTCAGCCTGTGTCAAAGAAGATTACATTATCCTTGTTAGTCTCAGGAAATAAGCCTTTGGGCAAATTACTGACTGGTAACAGCTCAGTGACAGATCAGACACCTCATGTTCCAGTTCCCCATGTTTTTATTTCCCAGTGCTCTCTCAGTGCACATGTTGAGAGCATAGGGGGAACTGGGCCAGTTCCAAAACAGTGCTGCAGACTTCTGTGGTAAATATTTGATGAAAACAACAAGAAAAGTATCAAATAAACAAAATAATACAAAAAAAAAAAAAAAGGAGGAAGAAAGACTGTGTTCTATTTTAAGGGCATTTGCATTTATCTAGAAAAAATGTGAGTCTTAAAGACTTAGAAAAGTGTTTTGTTGAGAAACCCATCAAATTGAAACTTTGCTTGCTCCTTGAGGCCCTGAGGAGCAGCACAATGCAGAAAGGTGGCAGGTGATCCTGCAGCCCCCGTGCTGGTTCTACTCACAGGTTTCTTTAACTTCTTGCGGAAGTAATCGTACTTCTGCTTGAACTCGCGGGAGTACGGCACTGCCTGTGGGAGAGGGGAGGATGTGGCACTGCAGCACTCAGCACTGACACCCACAGCAAGCCCTGCTACCCACACACACTGTGCTACCAGCCCCCCAAACCCACGCAGGAGAGGTTTCAAAATCCCACTAAATGACATCATTTTACTCTGATGATAACATGACTTTATGTCAGCTATTAAATAATCTTTCTACATGTTTCCTTCATTTGAACACGATGTGAAATGCAATTTAAATAATTCTGTTTGTCATGGCACCGGAAATATTATTATTGAAAGCATTCAGATACTTTCGGAATTTCAGGATTAAGATGATTCCATAGTGGTTCTGTGAAATGGATTAGCTCCTGCTTTCCCTTAAAAACCAACAAACCACTGTCAGTCACTCAAGTGACCACGATCATTTCATTTCCTTCAAACAAACTTTCTCAAATAGTCTCATTTAGGCTCAGTATTTCTGGGGAGAGGCCTATTAGGAATTTGCACAGTGCTGTGTGTGAGGATCTCCAGTTTTAAATGCCTGATAAATGGGTAAATCCCTCCAAAAGCAACTATGGTCAAACAAGTGACTATTATTGATATTATTACTAAGCAATTGGAATTACACCATGCAGCAGGCCCATCTGCTGTGTCCTGAAACTCTTAAAGGTCCCAAGGATTTATCCAGAATAAAAAGGTACTCTTGGCACCAGGAAACATCTTGGAAGTCTGATCACTCAGAATATCATAAAATGGCATAAACTGGCATAACTCAGCATAAAACCAGCATAAAATGTCAAAGACTCACTCTCTGATGTTTTAAAAATTTGATACTGAAGTAAAATGCTGTTTTTATTTTTTTCTAAGGCTGATATTTTGAAACTTCTGTTTACTTGCAGGAAGTCTCTTAAACTGACCGACTAATTTTTTGTCTTTTTTTTCCCCACTTTGAATCCACATAGGCCCACCTCTCTCCTCCCAAGTGCAAACAGCTTTTTATTGTCCAGATATCCCCAGATAAACAGAACAATGTGTCAGCTCAGTGAAATCCTACTGTCAGTAATGACCCAGGTAATGGTAAATAGGAGCACTTCTCCATAGGCACCCCCAAACCCTGAACAGCCAGGGTGGCTGCCCAGAACTTGGTGTGACATTCCCAGCTTCTTTTGGAGCAGCAGAGCTCCTGCTTCCCAGGCTTCCCACCCCTGATGTGGGGAGCAGGCAGGGCCTGCTGCTGTTCCAGCTGTGCCCAGGTCAGGGCATTTCATGGAAGATCCCATAGCAGTACTTACTGGGCCCGTGATGGCTGGGTTCTGCAGCCTGGGGTCTTCCCACTGGGTAATTTTATTATCTGCAAATAACAAAAGAAATGATCCCATGGCTTCTCTGGTACCACACGGAATTTCCGTTGGTTTTTTTTCTCCCTAGAACTGCTCAGCTCTGTCAGGGTTAGCAAAGGCTGGTGTCTCCCCACCCTCCCCAGCCCCAACACACTGTTTAGTTGAAAACATTCACTCAAAAACACAGAACTACCCCCGAACCCAGGGAATCTGCAACGTCTGCAGGAGTGAATGAACATGTTCATTTGAACGTGGGCAGGGACTGGAGATACATGGCCTCACAGGTACAGGAACCCAACATTTTTGGCAATGACACCCTAGCTTACTGTTTGGAAATACTGCATAGACAGCTGAAGTATCACACTTTTGAATTTGGAGGGAATAACTTTTTTCCTAGACTCTGATTTCATGAGAGGGTAAAGGAGGCAGAACTGTCCTGTTTTGGTGCGAGAGAATCACCCAGTTACGACCAATGGAGATGCTGGCAGTGGCACCACACAGCCCAGTTCTTTCCATTTACAGCTTTGAAGAGCACCAGGATGACAGGAAAGGTTCTACAGGACCATGGTGGAACTCCCCTTCCCTGCCTCCAGACAGCTGCTCCTCCCAAGATTCTGAACACGACGGAATCACAACAAAACAATGGTGTTGCAACAGTAAGACAAGGCTCCAAACCCCATGCCAGGTGCCACCTGCAATGGCAAGGTGCTGGTCACCCATGGCCAGACACTCCTCTGGGTTAGGAACTGGGTATCAGGAATCAAGATCGCATATTCCATGTTTCTAGAACTGGAAAAGCCCTCTAAGTTTTGAGCATCCCAAGCTGGTTTAAGAGGGATTGGGGTCTGAAAGTTGTCATTCAGCAAATGTTAACTGGAGAAAATTCTAAAGGATTGCAAGCACATTTCAAGACATTTCATCTATTAGTTAATTTAACAGTAAAATACTACTTTATTTCCTTTATTTTCACACATTAAAGTTATTGATCACTTATGGAAATGTTGAGGAGGGCTGCCAGCCTGAGAGCCCAGAGATGCATGGAGCAGAGCTGCTGCCAAGGCAGGACCCCCAGCCCAGCCCTTCCCATTTTCAACCCCTACACTGGAATCACCTTCTACAAAGTTCTCTGGTCACCTTCTTGACACCAGCAGCCACAAATCCCAGTGCCAGCTTTCTGTGAAATCAGAGGTAACACAGCTGGAAATGACTGACAGTGTGTCAGCTCTTTGCTCTCTGTACTTCAGAGTGTGCAATGACACCAACGAATCTCAGTCTAAGTTTCTTTTCAGAGTCTTACAGGGATTTCATATTAAAAATGCTGTTCCAGGGCTACAAGGGTCTGGCATGAACCACTCCACCTGGAACTGTAGCTCTTGATTCTCTGTCTCATCCCAAGTGGACATGGATAACAAAGTTATTCTTTTTGAAGAACATTTTCAAAAATTTCAGAAATTTGAGTCTTCCCACCAATACAATTTTCTGTCATAAACCAGGCTCTCAGGCCTTTGAGGATTCCCTCTTCTCCCTGCCTTTTCAAGGGGCCCACTATTATCCTGAAGTTTGGGACCCCCTGCCAGATACAGAACTCTCAGAGCCAGACATTCCCAATGCTGATGGCATCAGAAGGGTTACTCCAGCTAGGATTTAGGCACTCCTGTCAATACATCACAGGGTGAGATAACTCATAACCAGGTGATGGCATTTTTTGCCCTTTTCAACCAAAATTCTACTAATAATTCCCATTCTGAGCAACACTTTGCAATTCTCCTTACACAGCCTCTTTCTGCACACTGCAATGGCCATTTGCCAGACTCACTGTGACTTCCCATCCCATTGCAGTGAGCCCCCTCTCCTGCCCTGCTGCTTCCTGCCGAGCTAAGGAGTGCTTCTCCCTGATTCCTTGTGTGTATCACTGATGCAGATTGTGAATATCACCATGTGCTGGTGGATGTGGACAGACTTTGAGGGGAACCCATTCAAGGTATCCATCCCCCTTGTCCGTGAATCACTGGTAACTGTTCAGAAAATGGCTGCAGAATGGTTATTTTCCCTTCTGACCCCTGCCAACATGTAGCTAGTACGTGCCTGGGAGGCTCCCAGGAATGGCAGCAGTGTGTCCATGGAGGTAAGGTGACTGGGGCAGCTGAGGGCCCAGAGAGCCAGGGAAGGGCTCACTGTCACACACAGCCTCTGGTACCAGCACCACCTGTGCACTGCACCAGAACTCAGTGATTCTGGTCCCTGTGTAACAGCACAGGGGCTGTGCTGCCTGCAGGAGACTTCTGCAGTTTCTCCCAAGGATGAGAAAAACATTTCAAAAATAGGACAGACAGCACTGGAGTTACAAATGCAGCAGCTACAAAATGTAGCAGGGAAGGAAGCAGGACAAGACCAGCAGCTGACTGTGCCACACTTGTCCTGCTGGTTTTGTGTCCTGGCAGTGGCACAGCCCCTGGCCCTCCAGGCCCCCCAGCCCAGCCACCACAGCAGTGCTCGGGCACCAGGCTGGGACCAAAGGGACATTTGCTGCAAACAGGCAGCATTATCTAAAGTTTCCCTAAACTTTTGTGAAAAATGCTATATAAGAAGCTAAATCCACTCAGATCAAAAGAGCTAGAGGGAGAATTCGGATGCACATAAATTTTGCTTCCTAATGGTTACAAATTATTTGAGGAATTCTAATTAATGTATGACTTTAACATTCCATTTTAGGGACTAACAGATGCTCAAATAGCTTTGGAGACTGAAAAATTAAAGAGTTTTAAGAGAGATTGGGAGGCTCAGCAGTTACACAGGTGTTTTAAATGGGACAGTTTTATCCTATGACTCCTTAGTGGCAGCAGTTTAGAATCATTTGCCATAGTCACATTTCCAGATCTCTGTTGGGAAAAACAATTACAGAAGGGATAAAGGATAATAACTCTGTACTGAAGTTTGGAAGAGGTTTAACGGGTGCTTGACAAGTGTATTATTTCTAATGTTTAGTTAAAAGTATTTATACCATTTCAAAATTGGTATTACTTTAAAGGTAGTCTTTTAATAGTGACTTAATACTCTCATTTCTATGGATGAGCGTGGGTGTCGGTGATACTGAGGGACAAACCTAATTCTGTCAAACATGGCTAAGTTTAGGTTTTAACTCTCTGTGAACCTCCTCTGATGGTTATGAGAGTTAGCTATGGATATGAAGAAATGCCTAATTATAAGTCTTAAAATCTTGAAAAGAACAACAAAAAAAAAAAAAAAAGAAGACCCAGCCCAGCCTTTGTGGGCTGCTTTGTTTTCAAACACCAACAAAACTCACACAGCAGTTCTGAGATGCTCTAGGAAGACAAATCTACAATGAAACATCACTTACACTAAAACTCCACTAACAGAACTGGAGAATATTAATGGGCTGGTGCAGTTTCACATGCTCTAAATAGGAAATAAGATCAGAATCAGCACTGCCACAGACCTGAAAGCAGAGGAAAGTACTTCTCAGTGCTAATTGCTCCACTGCCTATATGTGGAGCTGTGGCTACAGGATCTTTTCTCATCTTATTTTCTATTCCTAGTATATATTTTAATTTATTAAGTGCAAATAAGCCATGGGATCATCAACAACAACAACAACAAATCCAAAATATCAACAAGAACAAAAGAAACCACAGAGAGGAAATGTTAATGCTTCACAAGTCAGAGAGGGACAAAGCTTGATGAGCCAATTAAAGCAAGCTTCCAGTGAATGTACAGTACCGTAGGAGGGCACTAAGTCTCTGGTATCAATGTCTCCACATATCAACACCTGGCTTCCTAAATGAAGAGTAAAATCACAAAGCTTTCACTTCAATACTTAGTACCTCCCTTTGTCTACTTGCTCTAGTACCTGAGTGCTTACTTACTATGGTCTATATAAAAGGTTCTTCCATCCAGGTGTATTCTTTCCTCCCAGCCAGGCTGGAAATGGGAAATAAAAACAAAGAAAAGAGAGAGTAAGTGAAATAGTACCAGGCTCACACAGCCTGAGGCAGAGCACTGCCCCCACCTACTGGACTTGTCTCCAAGATGCTGATGAGGTAGGAAACCCCAAGTGACCAGATGCATAGTGGCAAGGCCAGAAATCCAGGCAGACTCAGACCCAGATTCTCATATAGGTGACTGCATCCCATGCAGGGAATATCTTTTAAAGCTTGGAAATGGAAACCTCTTGCCTCAGGATTCCCACCCATTTCCTGCTGTGAGCAAACAATCACAGAGAACAGATGGTCCATTGTGGCTTAGTTTGAAACTTTCTGCTCCTACTTCTGAAAGCCATGTGGGTTATTTACTGTAAATGTGTAACCCAGGCTCCCTGTACAGTGGGACAAGAATGTCCTAACCTAGACCTCAGTGCTTCCCTTTTCATCCATTCCCTTTTCTCATGTCCCAAGTGCCTGCAGTGCAGGAAGGAGAGCAGATGGCAGGCTGTGGGGACAGGCAATGCTGGCCAGCCTGGGCTGCCAGAAGAGACACAGGAGAAATTATTTCACTTCAATCTTGTTGGAGAAACTCATGCTAAATTCTGTAGTCATCCCAACCTCCCTCCAAACCAGGAGGTTGAACTGAGGTGAAATCTGTTACTAACGATCTGCTGCTAGTGACAAGTCAGGCTGCCCTGGTTTCACTGCATGTTTCACCCCTTGCAGTTAACACAACAAATTGTAATTGGCCCTTCAGTGCCTCCAAAGGTAACACACGCCCCATGTACCTGGACAACTGCAAAAGCACAGCTGTTTCCTAAAGCCAAAGAGCATTCCTGCTGCTGTGACCAGGAATGTGTCAGCTTTCACACGTTACTCTCTGCCTTTAAAGTCTGGGAGTATTTTAAAAACAAAGCAAAGCTCTGCATTTGACATGTTTGTAAATCCCCGTTATACTTTGATTACAAGTATGACAAAACTTCTGACATTAAACTGATGATTTGCTCTGCAAAATATGGAAGTTTCATTGAAAAATCACAAATTTTTCATATTTCTAAATGCTAGAATATGCTGGTGCACTGACAGAGTTTGCTTGGCACAATCTGCTCTGGTTTTCCTAAGCAGTAAATGATTACCTAAAAGCACAGTCAGAGACACAGGCCAGGTAAGTGTGTGCAAAGCTCAACACTTCAGTAGAACAGAGAGAGGCCCTGAGTTAGAGCCTCCTGGGCTGGCTCTGGAGGGCTTGAGTAAGCCCCAGCACAAAGCAGGGCTCCAGAGCCTCCAAGAGGGGCTGCAGCAGCCTGTGCCCAGAACAGAGAGGAGCCCTGGGACAGCAGGGGTAGGTTAGAACTCAGGCACAGCATTACTTACAGGAAGAGGGCCCAAGTCATTGGGGTTCAGAGATGCTTTGGATCTCAAATGCACTGGAAACTTCAGCCGTGGATCCTCCTGGAACACAGACATGCAACTGTAAATCCAATGGATCAAGGCAGATCTACAAAGCCAAGCACAGACTTATCTGGAAATCCCCCTACATTAGTTATTCTTTTACTTCTGGAGAATAAAACAAAACATGCCTTATTAGGATTCCTACATTGCAATGAGTTTTCCAGTGCTGAGTGAGTCAGGCTGATGCAAGACCTGACTCCATTAAATGTGTGCTGTGTCCAGGAATATGCTTCAGAAACCACAGGCCTGTTCTTAGGCTGCCTGAACTCCACAAGGGCTTTTACGGCCACATGCACATTTTTGGCTCTCAAAACCACAAAGCCAAGTGCCATGCAGAAGTGGGGGATGCAGGCAGGAAGACAGAGGTGCAGCATGGCCCGTGCCTCTTACCCAGGTGGTGGTCTTGGTGTTGTGGTCGATGAAGAAGGGGCGGCCGTTGGGGGCGATGCGCATCTCCCAGCCCGGGGGCAGGAAGCTCTGCGCCCCCTTGTGTTGGGGCTTGGGGGAGTTGTAGGGGGACGGCTGCGGGGACTGGGGGTTGGACAGGGTGTCCTTCACTGCCCTGCGCACCGGGGAGTCCTTCATGCCCTGCGGAGGGAAACGGCACCATTGCTCACCCGGCACCCGCGCTGCGAAACCCATCCCTCGGCTCCACAGCAAACAGCTTCTCATTCCAGATGTAATTAATACCACAATTAAATGCTGGGACTGATTTCTAGAACTTAATTAGCTCTGTCTGTGCCTTCTAACATGCCCAGTCTTTTGCTGAGAAGGACATGGTGTCCTGTGCCTTTCTCTGCAATGACAATGTCCCCAGTATTTACACCTGATTGTACCTTCCCCTGCACCTGCCCTGGATGTGTCCATACTTCATTTTACCAAGGAAAAGACAAAAAGCAGTGCTTTGTGCTTCAGGGGCAATGTATCTAATTTACAAAACAGCCTTTAAGTGCAAGGCTGTCTTCAAATGTTTAAGCGTGAAGAGGAAGTCTGAAGATCTGGCTCTCTTCAGCACAGCCATGAGTAGCTGAGGCAAGAGTTTGAATCACACCATCAGAAGTCAAACACATACAGGCTTTGATTGTGTAAGGAGCCACTTCAGCTATTCTTTAGCCATGTCACAATGAACATCAGTCCACAGCACCTGGAATGACTTTGAGAGACTGAAAGGAAGCACAGCCCCAGTCTGAAGGCCAGGGACTGAGGAGTGGCAGTCAGGAGCAGTGGGAGTGGCTCACCTCGAGCGGCGCTGACAGGGTCACTGTGGGGGAGCTGAGGCTGCGGGGCCGCCGGATCTGGGGCTCACTCAGGTGGTTGCTGCTGCTCGTGCCCGGCCCCACCATCCCGTCCTCGGCGAGCTGTGCCAGAGCAAAGCCAGGTCACAAATGTCACAGACACTGCCCATGTGTAAAACCGTGTTAAAACTGATGTCAGTGTTACCATCACTACTCTTCTTCTTAACCCTATTTCCTTCAAGGCCAGGTATTTAATGTAATTCCACTGGAGGGCCAAGAATGTATGGTTCTATTAATGGCTCCAGCCAACTTTCAAATTCAATCCAAAGAACACATCTGCCAACTTTTAAGAGCTCTTCTGCACCTCTGGAAATTCCTTCCCTTGCAGCAATCAACTTAACCTGTGCCTTGACATAATTAAAAGAAGTAACCAAAACCATCCCAAATTGTTGCAGCTTTTTATGATTCATCTGTATTGTCATGACAATGCTCAGGATTTTTCCTGTAAATGTCAGACTTCTGGGAGCTGCTTCCACTGAAAGGAGCCTCAGCCCAGCCAGGAGCTTTGTCCCTGGGTGCAGCAGTACCTGCATGATGGGCCGTGTCCACGTCGTGGTGCGGTTGTTGTGGTTCACGTAGTACGTCCGGCCCTTGGCGTCCTTGCGCTCCTCCCAGCCCGAAGGCAAGCCAGGCGTGGTGTGCACGTAAGCCACAGAAGGCTGATCAGGCAAGAAATCACTGAATTCTTATTTTATAATAGCTAAAAACCATTTCAAAGTCTGGTGTTCGTAAAAAAAACCAACTTGTTAACTTACACTCTTCTTAATCACAACAGCCATATGGAAAAATCCAGTTTCTGATTTAACCTAATTCAAGCTCTTTGTCGTGTGCCTTTGAATCAAATAATTTTTTTTCTCCCAAGAGATCTCTTGGGTCAGTTTGACACAGATTCAGCAAACAGACAAGTTTATATGCCCTCAAACATTCTATTTTGTTACACATAATGACAAAAAGGAACTCTGTGTTTTAATGAGTTATCCTTAAAAGGCTGGGCTTTCTTCCTTCCATCAGGATGGGTAAGTAAGAGTTGGATAACCATGCAGTCAAGATCTCCCAAGTCCTGTTCTCTTCTTTACCTCAGGGTGTCTTGAATCAGTTTCCAGAAACTACTGTGGGTTTAGAAAATTAATTTTAACCATTTTGCTCTGTCACAAATGCTGCACTCAGGGCTCAGTGTCCCAATGACACAACCCCAAATTGGAGCCTCAATTGCAGCATGACAAAAACTTTTAGTAAAAGCTCCACAAGTCAGACACTTTTAAAGAGAAGCACACAGGTAACAGAAGAGCCATGTCCTGCTGCCCACAGGAACTGTGTCCCTGTGTGTGGCTGATGTTCTCTTGTGTCCTTCCTGTCCCCAAAATACCCAAGCACGAGCTCATACACCTGAGCTAGGAACTGGAACCAAGTGGGGTGAAGGACCTGCATAATTGAGAGGCTGAAGCACTACAAGCTCTGGGGTTTTGCCATGAAACAGTAAAGGCTCCTGCTGAAATCCAGGACACATTCTCTTCCTACCCTCTATATTCCTTATTCCAGCAAGACAAGGAACTTAATTCTTGCTCTTATTTCATCTCTGTCAGACCCTTCCCAGAGCAACGCCAAAGGCTGTTTAAGAGCAGAGCACAGTTGCCACAAGGAACTGGAAAACTGCAGGGATAATCAAGAAAGGAAAGCAGAAAATATACTGGATGGGTCAGGAAGCTGACATACTCCAATAAGGAATAGAAAATAGAGGGAAACAGATGAAGAATCCAAGTTCAGAGTAATTTCTTTCCCTCCTGGAGAGCCAAGGGCTATTTTCCCTATGGGGAAAACACCTTGGAATGTGCCAGTGGCTGCCAGTGCATCAGTCAGGGGTCAGGAAGGCCACGGCGAGGGCTGCAAACACTCCACAGTGTCTCAGTTCCAACTCGGATATGGCGAGAAGGACACTGGGCCTGAGCCTGGGGTGCTCAAGGAGGGGTTCTGGAGGCAAAACCAAAGTGACCAGAGACTTTACTGCTGACAGGTTGTTTGTCTGCAAGCCTCAGGTGCCCAAAGATCTGAGCGAATGCAGCCTTTGAGGACAAAGGATTTAGACCATGAATCCTGGGTAAGTCCCAATTCCTCCTCAGATCTGGGACTCAGTGTAAATGCTGAACAAAGATGGGAGGAGTAGTGACTGCAGCACGGTGAGGTAAAACACCTTGGTACAGCTACACTAATGATGAGTCACTGATGTTTGAACTCAGTTATTTGCAGGAAAATATTAATATTTCACTCTAAAAAGTCTAACCAAGACAAGATGCTCTGCCAAGGGAGTACCACTGCAGTGCAGGTTCATCTAGCACAACTAACTACTGCTGAGTCAGGCATTTTATTTAGACTTAGCTATTTGCAAGTGTGCTCCTCTGGTTCTAAAATTAAAAAACAGTGAATATAAACAGTATTACAGAATGATGCATTAACACCCAAAACAAGATTTATCTATTTCCCAGATATAAATAGCAATTTATACCAAATATAAATTAATTTCTTTCTCTGAAACAAATTCTCTAGGAGGGCATAAAGTCATGAAAGCCATTTATGATAGTTACTGTAAATGATTTCCATGAAATAACTCACTTCAGACTGGCAGTTAATTAGGTTAAAGGTTCAATATATATAATTTGGATAAAATTCAATATAGATTAAACCCACTTTCCTTGTATTACACTTTCGGTAAAGCACATCAAGAATTTTATGGGATGATCAAACTACAGTCTTGGACTGCTGAGGAACTGCTGGAAAATTAAACTGGCATTCAGTAAGGCCATTTAGAACTCTGTGCTTTATCACTGTACCCCCAAGGCTCTCAAATTAAGACCAACTTTAAGAATTAAAATTAATTATTCGAATGGAGAGTAAGGAAAGACAGATACAAGATGCAAACACAGCTACATGTACAATGATTTGATGTCTCTAATCACTAGTGCTTCCAGTATCCCTTTTTAAAGAATTAGCTGTTGTAACTTTCATTTTTCAGGAGCCAATGGCATTTCCTTAGTGCACAGCTTCATCATAATTCAGTGTCACATCCATATCCCTAAACCATGCCAGTGTTTGATTGCAATTGCAGTGTTTTGAGAAATTTTGAGAAAATTGAGACAAAAATATGCAAGTTTTCATTCAATAGCTGTATTTCATTCAACACATGGCTGCTTTAAAAAAAAAAAAGCTCCTCATTATACAAGACCTAAATGTCCCCCCACTTCATTTAGAGATAGTGCTTGATAAAGAGTTTTATTACCGTTGGCTCCTCTCCCCCTGTGACAGTTGAAGAACGAGCTCTCCTAGAGGGACCATTCTGCTGTTAAATGACAATTCATGTTACACATATTTACTGAAGGTCACAGGTTACTGTCACATCTTTAGGAGAAGGCATCAGGCACATTTACCAGGAGAGAGCAGTTAGATGGATAACAGCAAATCCAAAAAGCCAGCAGTTGCTGGTAACCAAGCCAGAATACCAGAGGAGTGCTGGATTTAGGAAGAACACGTACTTAGTGGCCAGAAGAGAAATGATCATTAGCTCAGCAAGGATGAAACGTGGTTAAGATCAGGTAAGATGATGTGTTAGAGCAATGCTGTCAGTGCTGTCATTTGAAATGTGCTCAGGAAATGAGTGAGAGGCCTCTCCCCAGCCCCCCTGGCAGCCCCTGGCTCCAGCAGTGCTAAACACAGCAATAAAGCAGCACAGAGAGCACCAGCTGAGGCACCACTGCACAGCACCCACCCACTGCTCACCCCCAGAGCCAGGGACATGCTTCAGCTACCCTAAAAACTGCTGCAGCATACAACAATCCAGCCAGGAGAAAACCTCTGTGCTTTCTGCAAGTGTTTGCCCAAGAGCAGCAGAGAGAACAAGCAACGCAGGGACAGCAGCTTTGGTAACAAACTCTTGGGTATGCACAGGTGTTCTATTTGCAGGTTCACACAGGATATATTTATAACTTTTAAAAACAAAGAAAAAAACTCTTGGAAGAAAAGCATAATCTTTTGAAATATTCTTTTGCAATCTGACCAGTTTTATTCAAAAGCACACCTTGCACACTCCTGTTTTCAGTGGTCTCTCTGTAGCACTGCTGAGAGGTGGCAGAGAGAACTAACCTGCCACCTCTGCAAGCCCTGCACGTGGCCTGGAGGAGAGGCACGTCTTTCTGTCAGCTGCAGCAGAGTGTGCATGGCTCTGATGGCAGAGAGAAGCTTTGTTTACAAAACATCTTTGTATCTTTTCCTGTTTGAACAATCTCCTTAAATAAACCTGCAGAAGTTGCTTCCTTTTCACTACAACTAGGCAAAACACCAATCCTTTGGGATTTTAGACAGATTTATATATTGCAAGTAAAATCACCTTATGGGCCACAGAAATACATCGGCTCTAAGAGTCCTGTGGCTGCTCCAGCTCCAGAGCTGCTTCTCCTGCCCTCTCCTCCCCAGCTGGGAACACCCCTTGAAGAGTTTCTCCACTCACTCCACAGCAGTGCAGTAACCTCAATTTCCATGGGAAACAACTGAGAGGGTGACTTGCTCAGTCTCCAAACATTCTCCTGTCTGAGGAATGTCCTCCTTTTTTAGCTCACATGAGTTTGGTCTCCATTACTGTTTGGGACAATCAGATGCCCACCCTGGTCACTGCTCTGGGCCTGACCAGAGCTGACCCAAGGCAAAGTGCTATTCAGAATCAGAGAATGGCCACCCAAAAAGGCAGGACTAGGAGGCAGCTCTGGCTTACCAGGGATAACTGGGACTGTTCAGCGACTGTGTCTGTCACACTGCAGGACCTCAGTCGTGAAGAAGGTTCTCTTTGCTGCAAGGGAAAAAAGAAGAAGATGTCTCCAAGTTAGGGTGTCTTAAAACATGATTTTATTCAGAAAATTCAGTAATTACAGGTACTAACCTTTTTGTAGCAAATCTCCTGTAAACAATTACCTACTTCTCTTTTACCACAGAGTGGTACATCTCATTTCTCTACTTCCTATATACTACAAAAAGAGAACCCATTTGTTTTCCTAAAGAAGTGTCAACATGAACAAACTCATGAATTATTGAAAAAAATAAGGCATTAAGAAATATATACAAAATCAAATACTATGGATGAGAGCTCAAAGTCTCAAAAATTCATTTACTTAAAAGTTTATGGTATTTCCTAAAAAAAAAAAGAAATCCATTTTGATTTTCCTCTTTGTTGCTAAATTTTGAACTAGTTGTGTATTTTCCCAAGACACATCCTTCATGAAACAAACCCCCCCTAAAAAAGCAGACATACATCATGTCTGATTGAACACCCCACCAGTCCAGCTGGGCACTCCAGGGCTGGGCAGTGTTCAGGAAAACACAGCACTGACACAGCTGCAGTAAAACCAGTGGGGGCTACTAAAATTGCAGTTCTCAACACAAGCCCAAGTGCCTCTGCATGCAGATCCAGCAGAGCATCAGAGCTGCCACTTGCTGACCAACTTCCAGGTGACATTCCATCAGCCAGAGACCAACTTCATGGGCTCTTTGGGAAAAATGCACTAATCAAGATTCTGTTTGATGAGAACAAAAGTATTTCTTATCTCTTGAACTGCAGAGGTATCTTGACAGCATCATCATACTAAGAATAAGAAATAAACAGGACCATGATGTTCTGTTTAGTACTTACACTTGTTTTTGTAATCAAAGAGACATAAAACATTCCCCCAATTGTATGTGTATTATGTAGGTCCTGATTTTTTTATGGTATCTGACTAATGGATAACACAAATACAGAGACGATTTTTCTGTTTTTCCCTCTCCTTTAGAAATTCCTTGTTGATACCCTCTACTCTCATTTATTTTGTTTCACTAACAGCAGCAGAGTGTGAAGTTAAACTCACACAGAACTCCTGAAATCTGAACTGCAGAATTCTGTTGTCTGAGGCAGTCTGCTTGATGATCAAGCTGTGGTGCATTTTTTGGAAGGGAATTTTAGCTGCATGCTCAGTTTTCCTGAGCCCAGCAATCGCTCCCCATGCATGGAGTGGTTCAAGTAATGCCAAAGAAGAGCACATTTCTGCATGAGAGCTTTCCAGATCACACATTACGTACGATCAAAGAGCCGAGCTGTTCCCCATTGGAGTCAGCAGTGACCTGGAGCCTTCTGCTCAGCTCCTCAGACAGCTCCTGAGGACTGGTCCGGGACACTGGAGATGCAGGAGGAGGTGGCAGTGACAAGCTTAAGGAATCCCCACTGGCACTTGCCTCCTCTGAAATGGTTTCCCAAGGCTAATAAGAGAGAAGAAACTAGGTTCAGGTTTTATACAGACCAAGTCTTCTTTGACTTCAGTGTGATCATCTCACTGTGCCCAACACACAAACAATTTGTCTGCACCCTAAATCAAAGCACTACAGAAAACTGAAGTACAGGGCAGTTCCAGCCAGTCCACTTTCCTTCTTTTTATCATTTATTCCACTGTTGTTCAGAGCAGAATATGAAAGTACCATATCAATACTATCTACAGTATATATGTGTGTATATATACACACACTGTATCACTGTGTATACGATAAGCAATTTGGAATGATAAATGTTTCCCCAGCATTTACACAGGACTCAGTGCTATCCATAGGCCACCAGGCAGCTGCAGGGGACCCTGGCAGTGTGGCTCTGGCTGCACTGTCATTGTGCTGCTGGCATTCTCCCAGGGCAGTTTCCACAAACACCGTGTAAACCACGGCTCTCTGTGTTGTGTGGTAATTAGCTGACACATGAGAAGCACGGCAGCTCCAAGTTTAGCCAGCTCCTTGAGCCAAGGCTTGGGCATACCTCAGGAATGTCTCCACTCTCCATAGGCTCTGGCTCCAGATCCTCGCTGATGTGGCGCCGAGAGCGGAACCGCCTGTGAGCTGCCTCTTGGTTGATCTGTCTGATATTGTTATCTGACTCAGATCCCACATCACTGCAGGGGGGAAACCCAGCATGGGAAGGACAAAAGAACAAGAAAATAACCCAAGTCAAACTAAGCCCCCACTTGGTCCATTGCCTTCAAAACCTCAGTTACAGAAATCATTATTCATGCATGTATCAAGCTTCATAATTAGGAGACTGTTTAATCCCTCAGTTGAAAGAAAATAAAACTGGAAGCACTTCACAAACATCACAGAACACCAGGTTGGGAAGGACCTCAGAGGTCATCTGGTTCAACCTCTCCTTGGCCTAGACAAGATGGCCCAGCACTCTGTGGAGCCCAACCTTGAACGTGTCCAGTGCTGAAGGATGTAGCACTTCTATGGACATGGCTTAGTGGTGGCCTTGGCAGTGGGTTAAAGTCATGATCTCAGTATATCTCTTAACACTCAGTTATTCACACTCTGTAAAATGTGAGCTTGCCACAGCTTTCTAAATCTAATCTTGAGAAGATATCACAGTGGCTTGCAGACCTCTCAGACAGCACACCCAGGGAATGAAGCCTATTCACAGAATAATAACCAGGATCTTCTCAAAGCTGATCTGTTCCACTTCATTAAAACTTAACAGAGTTGACCTTTTTCCTTACCTCTTCAACAGTGTCTATAAACCAAGTACTTTATTCCTGTTAAATTACTTACTGAAAATTTCCTTCTTTGTTTCCTAATACTCTAAGGTGCACTGTTAGTGCACTGCCTTCCCTGCCATCCCAGATTTCCTGGAGTCTCCAGAATCCCCAGACAGAATCGTGTGTCTGTGATCTGCTGGGGGCGAGCAAGCCTCTTTGAGGCACAAAGCAAGCGCGTTTTCCTTCCTGATGGGAGCCCCAGGCTGCTGCCCCCACCCCAGGCAGCCCAGCTGCTCACATGAGGCTGGGCCGGTGCCACTGGGTGCTCCTGTTGTTGTGGTTCACGTAGTAGGTGCGGCCCAGGTTGTCCACCTTCTCTTCCCAGCCGGGGGGCAGCGGAGGGGGCGGCAGCTCCTCCTGGCGCTGCGACGCGGCGTCGCTGGAATCCACCACGTCCCAGCCATGCTGAGGAATGAAGGAAAAAGACCTCTGTGGTTACAGAGTCACCTCACTCCAATGAGAAAGGAGCTCAGTCCCCATCAGTCTATGAAAGAGGGATCTCCAAAGGTGGCTGGGTGTTCTCCTGATGGCGTGGTGCCAAAGAGAACCAACTGCCAACTGTTTCTAGGGCTTGATCCTTCAAGGGCAGCTGACTCTACAATTGTTCTTGAATCCCTCCATGAGAATTCAGCCTTACCTCAGAGTCATCCCTCTGATCACTGTTTTCATCCTCTTGGCCACCATTTTTGGGCATATATGCCATCTTCAGTCTCAAGAAACCCTTCACACGAGATTTGTGGCTACAAAACAAGGAGGTACATTGTATTTAACAACTCTTAAATAACTGCAAATAAAAAAAAATCATGAGGTAAGAAATGTTTTAAAGTCCTCAAATGTTTCAAAGGTTCTTCCTCTCACCTTCTTGGTCTGAGGAGGAAATCCTTAAATGTGTACGGCCTCTCCATGGTTGGGTCTTCAGTCTGCAAGCAGTGGAGAAAATGGCAAATTGAAGGGCTTGCCCCCAAGTCCAGCCACATAAAGAACATTCACACATCAGGCTGACAGATTACATCTCTGATTTCCACTGAATCCTAAGTTATCTAAAGCCTGGAATCTTGGAAACTTTCTATTCCTTGAGAATTTCTTCTACAATAACACCCATCAACAGGAAGAAGTCAAAATCAGACACAAAAGGCCAGTTATGCTCAACTGACACCTTATTTTGTTGTAAACACTGCAATAACTTCACCCATTCACATATAAAAAGCCCTGCAAGGTCATACATGCTAAGAATAACACGCACAACATTTAAAAAAATATTAATTATATTCAGCCAATGTTAGCCAACCAAAACAGTATATAATATCAGAAATGTTTCTACCAAGGCTAAAGCAATCACTGTATATACATACACATTTATATTTATTCCTATCTATAAACCTATAAATAGAAATTACACTTCATTTAGCATCTAATTTTGCAGCCCATGAAGAATCCTGGCTGCTGGCGGGAACCCAGACAACTGGAGCTTTACAAAATTACAGAATCAGCTTTACACTGAATTCCTCTATTAAGAAACAGAAACAAGCATTACCACCCTCAAACCAAACACCTCAAATACCTGTTGACAATAAAATTATTCAAACCCCGTGTCAATTACTTGCTATTGAGCTCTTACTGCTGGCAAAGAGTTCAATTTCAGCTAAAATAATGAACAGATGACATAGTTGTGGCAGCCTTTTGGTTCTTCACACATTTGCTGCAGCAAATCTGCTACCAGGAAGCTTTTTTTGCACAGCAAGCGCATCCCTTCCCTGCACAGCTGATGCATGTCCCTGTCCCCGTGCACGGCTGTGCAGGACTTTCCTCTGAGCTGTGCTGGGAGCACGTGCTCCAGGAGAAGGAGAGTGGTGTGTGCAGTGAACTGCCACAGCCCCAGGGCTCTCAGAGAGCTGCTGCTTACCGGGAGGTGACTGAGCGGCACATCCACCTGGCCCAGGAAGTCGTCTCGGGTCTGTCACACAGAAACAAAACTCACATCAGAAAAGCAAAAACAATAAATATCAATCTAGGCACAATGAGACAAAAAAAGATGGTTGAGCACCGTTATTTTACAAATCTCTGGTCTCTACCCCTATTGTTGCCCATTATTCATTGTTCTAATTCATTTATCTCAGCACAGTAGCCCATGACACTTGTGGTGGTGCTGACACAATTCTGCCTGTGGGGAAACCACCAAAACCAACCCAGAACACTGAGAAGCCCCAGGTGGTTTCCTGTTGAAGGGGGACAGATCCAAGCCTTCCTCCATGGAGTGACAGTCCTGCACTTTCCCACTGTGGGAGCAGCTCACGGAGCAGAGTGGATTCCAGCACCTGGGCCTAGGCTGGCAGTGTGACCCACAGGCAAGGCACGGAAACCCTGGCAGCAGCTGAGGCCACAGGCCACCAGGGCTGCTTGCTGTGGGACCTGGGCCCTGTGCTCCAGGGACACTTTGGCACTCACTCAGACAGGAATTTTCACCATCAAGCAGTTGTGCTCTTCCAAACCCAATCACCTACCAGGGCACACAGCTTCTCCCAGATACTGTTTGTGACACCAGATATCAGCCCCAGTGATTCCCAAATAACCTGCTGCCTATTTATAACCTCGCTATGCATGGAATTCCAGGAAGTACATGCTGCTGCTGCACAGCCAAGTTTACATACTTCTCATAGTAGAGCATTAAGTTTAATATTAAAATTCATATTTTATATGATAACATCATAAGAGTTCTGTTTCTACTACAAAGATAGGATGATGTTTTGTGATCCTCACAGAATGGACTCATCCTGCTGGGCTGGATGGTATGGAACAACACAAAAGGAGATCATGGTTTTTCCAATTTTAAGTAAAAACAGTGGGTAGATTTTTCATTACAGAATTTTGACTATTAATCTTCTTCCTACCAAATACTAGAAAAACCTGGTTACATGCCCTGTTCTTAGGGAATTAACATATTTTCCACTTAATATTGTCAAATCCCAAGTACTTGCCACTTCCTGCTTTCAGTACAGTCACTCCAATAACAACTACTCTGAAGAAAATACACACCTATTGCTACATCTCTTCTTGCAGCTTTCAGCTCGAGAAAAACACAACTCATGGATATAGAAACTGTTCAAGTAGGTTAGGAACAGCCTTAAAGAAGCTGGACCAATAAAGTATGTTTGTAACTTACAGTGGAACAGGAAATCCCTCAGTCCCAGCCAGCTCTGTAAGCAGAATTACCTCCTCATCTAATTCCAACAAAGACCTCCTTTTACATTACCTCCTTACTAAAATGATCTGGAGTTTCATTTCCAGGTTGGGAAAAAGGCAACAATAACAATGTCTGTTTGGAGAAACTCTCTGCCACTAAAATCCACAGAGCCACCCAAGGTGACACTCCTAAGCCAAATGCATGTAAAAATGAGGCTGCAATTTGGTGCCTATCCAAGCTGCAAGCCAGGAAGAAAAGCCTGGCATAAAGCTGCAGCGCCCTAAATGCCCTTAGACTCTGAAACAGCAGAGAGAGGAAAAGCATCCCTTGACACTTCAGGACAGAGCAGAACGTTTAGCTGAGCCTCAGGATTGTACACACACACCTCAGCTTTACTTGGAACCGCTCAAAAGTCTGAATAAACTTGTATTGATGTTCATTTCAAACACTGATGTTGTTGTTTTCCAGAAGGCAAAGTGTCAATAACTAAGAGCCCAGCTGTTAGACACTTGTTCATTTCAGCTCTGGAATAAAAGGTAAATATTGGCTCAGATGTGCACCCTCTTTACCCTGACCTCTAAGAGTGCTGAAATGCACTATTCACCATAAGGTAAGTCAGACATTAAAGCTGGGTAATAGCTGAGCACATGAGCAACTGCAACAGGCAACTCAACCCCACTTAGCTTTATTCCAGCCTGAATACAAATCAAAGCTAGAAACAGCAGAGGTACAACAGGTTAGTCAGGAGTTTGACTAAAAGGTCGCACAAACACCATGAAGGATCTGCAGTCTCACAGGGAATAAGACACTCAGCTCTGTGCAAAACACTGCCAAACCCCCTGCAATGTGTACACGAGCTGACACCACCAGCACGTGCAGCTCTCCCAAGGAAAGGCTCCCCTGCAGCCATGCAGGACCAGGCCAAGCTGCAATCAATCCTGTGCTTATCTGCTGCTTCCTAACAACAACATCACCAGGACAGCTCTCCCAGCAGCCCTGGGCCTGGACTTCTCTGCCTCTTTCCTAACCTGGACCAATACACCACACTGTTACAACTGAGAGTGCAGAACAAACTCCTCAAAGTGCCCAAGAACTTCCTAAGGTTGGGAATGATCCCAAGGGGTTCCCATGGAACTCCCCTGTGTGAAAACGTGATCACCTTGGCCTGGCAACCAGCAACAGCCACAAAGCACAGAGCCATGGCTTCTGGACACAGACAGGGACAAGATGGGAAAAGAACTAAAAGGGGGATGTGGAGCTGAGTCTGGAGCTCTGTGGGCACAGAGCTCTCAGAGGTGCTGTGCTTCCCTGGCCACACACCAGGCTGGGTAATGACACTCCACCCACCTAGAGCTGCCTTGGCATTTTGAGATGATCAGGATGTTCCCAGCTTCCTGACCTGAAAATTGTTGCGTACTATTTCTGGGCCCTGTTTAAAGAGATGCCGCATTCCAACCAAGATATTGCTTAATTTCAGAGCAGGCAGACATGATCCCTACAGTAAATTTAACTCTTGTTTTTAATGCCTTAAAGTAAACCAGAGTTCACATCTTTCTCAGACCACAAGCACCCTGTGCCATGCTTCAGCACACAGCTATGTGCCTAAATTGTGATCCAGGTGGAAACAGCCTGCTGAGGCTCAGAGCCATTTATTCTAAATATAATACAGCTGTGTTATTTCCAAACTTTTCCAGTCACTGCAGCCCTGGTGGGTAACACAAATGTGATGAGAGTGGCTGTGAAGGATGCTCATGGGAGCACCATGTGGCACATGTGACAGCAGTGGAGGAACAGGGAACCAACCCAGCCCTTGGGGACATGGCAGCTGGTTTTAACCTGCTGATCCTGACAGCCAAAGGCACCAGGCAAGATGGGATAAACCCACCTGGCCAAGCCAAATCCCAGGCTCTCAAGAGGGCATTTTCACCTCCACTGAGCACTCAGCAGCCACCCTGGTAGAACAAAAGTGAAAAGTTAAGAATTAAACCAATTTTCCTGATGTAATGCTTCAACCCTGCACTTGAGATGTGATGTGCCATGGTTGCCAAGTCCTAGAAAACTGCTCCAGGAGTGCTCCAGACTGTCTGGCTCAGACAGCACCACATTTCCTGCACAAATACAACACAACTGCACACATACAAGAGCAGAAAACACTGCTGCCTTCCCAGAGAGATACAGGAACTCACATGTCTCACCTGGGGAGAAAACTTCTGAACTGTACTTTTACCAAAGGCTTTAAGACTGAAAAGGACCCAAAAAACCCAGAGGATTTGTGTTCATGAAAGTATTGTTTGTTATTTAAAAAACCCCAAAATACTATCACCCAAACACAATTTTATTAATTGAAATACAGCACATTTAACCGCTCTTGACTAAAATCTTTAAGTATTAATTAGCTATCACAGATGTCTCTCTACACTTAAGGCTTATCAACCTCCTGATCTCATTCTCAGGAATAAAGCTACAATGATACTTTTATGATATTTCTCTATCATTTGATTATATGATTACTAAAGTTCCTAGCTGGCAAGTTTCAGCAGTCTTTCTTTCTCTCTTTTTTTCTTACTGAACTGCAATAAAACTCTTTCCATTTATAAAAACTTTCAGAAATTCTGCCACTTGCCGCTGTCACCATCTCTTTCTTAAGCACAGTATTTTCACCAGCACTTCCCAAGCATAACTAAAATTCCATTTTTCATTTGCTAATAATGGCAACTGACTATACTTTTACAGTGGACCTCTGCAACCTGGCTATGATATTTTTGCTGATATTTTCTTAATCAAAATTGTTGCACTATAACCATGGAAAAAAACCCTAATTGATTGGGGAGGGGGATTTCCTATTCCAAATCTGTAAGTGCAGGCAGAACAAACTACACAGGTGTATCTTTTCCTAAAAGGTGACCTCCTGTTATTCCTTCCCACCAGAGTAAACAAGTGCTGACTTTTCCTGCAGGCAGCTCAATACAACAGTATCAGATTGGTTTCCCTGGTGCCTTCCCTCTCAACTTTCATTTCAGGACCCAATTACTGCTCGTTCGGGTGTGGTGCCAGCAATGAGCACAGGCAAAGAATGGAAGAAAAGAAGTTTCATACCAAGCTTGGGAAATGCTGCTCTTCAAAAGAGCAGAGAAACGTGTTTTAGAACAGCAGCACAGTACACGGAGTACGTGCAGAGCTGTGGCACACGGTGTGTAACACAAACACCTGCATACCTCTGATAGCTGAGGAGTCAAAAGACACAGAATTTCAAAAACAATGGCATTCCCAGTTGAGAAACTGTACATGTCAGGCCAGCTTGGTAAAGCCAGCAAGCAAAACGAAGGCAGGTTTACAGCAGGAGGATTGCTCCAGGGAAGGGGGGCTGGTGGCTCTCCAAAGCAGAAACAGCTGCATTTTATTACTTGGAACTTGCACAGAGGCCCCCCCAATTCTTCATTTGCTCATCCTCATCCTTGGCACTGCTCCTGCCTGGGGAGGGTGCCCAGAACACACTGCAGCACTCCCTGCTCCAGCAGAGCCCACGCTGCTGCCCCACAGCCCCTGGAACCCAGGGACTCCCAGAGGGAGGGGTGCCTGGAGCTGGGGCTGCTCCTGCACATCCTGACAAGAGAGGGAGGCTGAGGAAGCTCTGCTGTGCTGTACAGAGAAGAGTTTAATTAGCTGGCAAATTGTTCATTAATGTCTTGCTGCAGACCTCTTGCTGTCTCCTCTAGCATTTCTTCTCCTCGCCTCTTATCTACTTATCCCACCTTTTCCTTCTGCTCAAAGCAATGTCCTACTTTCTCTGTTTCTTTTTCTCATCAACAGCAGTTCAGATTTTTGGATACATTCAGACTTTTGGATTCCACTATGTATGTGTCATGACCAATTTTTCAGTAAGTGTAAGTGCTTTCTTGGCAGAAAGTATTTAAGAAATACAACCCTCAGAAAAGCCAAGTACTGTAAGGGTAGAAATGCACTCCTGTGCTAGGGGGATTTATATTCCCCATAAAGCTATTCCAGTGCTTCTAATATATCCTGGAGAACTGCACCAACTGAGATCTGAAGGACTTAAGATGCAGAATGTGAGCAGCTCTTGCAAGTGTGCTGGAAGATGAGCAGCAGGATAGCTGGTTTTAATAGGAAGGTTAAAAATGGTCATCACCTTTTAAAGTACTTCACCTCCAGCAACTTGAGGAAGGCAACTGAGAAAGAAGAAAAATGTTCAGACTGTGACTTCTGTGGGAATTGAACAAGCAAAACGGAAGAAATCCATAGATGCTCTCTCAAAATCAGTCAAAAACGGAACTGTTGTTTTAATAAATAGCTTGAAAATTAGAGGGATTAGGGGTGCATCATTTCCAGAGGCATAATGTGTATATATTTTGCACAGACACGCTGAGTAAGCAAAACCGTGCACTTTGGAAATTTTCTAACTAATGATTCTTCTCTCTGCAGCTCTTCCTTGATTCTGCTCAAATTTACTGGCATTCTTCACACAAATTAGAATAACGCTCAGCTCAAGAACTCTGCAGCAAAGAACTGCTCTTGAAGAACAATGAAATTTTAGTCATCCATCACTCCCATCACACTGACGTAACATCCTTCATTACTGAGCACTGTTCTGAGTTTGCTCTCCTTGAGATGCACACTGCTCATTGCAAAACAGCACTAAAATAATGTAAAATGACTCATGGCCAAGTAAAAGTTCCCCAGTTTCCCATTCAGCAGAGACACTCATTTCTACCATTCCACCCTCCCCTTACCCACACCATGCACGGGGCATCAGCCACTCCCACCAGTCCAGAGCAGCTTCAAACCTGCAATAATCGCCCTCTGTAATCTGAGCATGACAACCCAAGCTCACGGGACCAGGGACAGTGTGGAACCAAATGTTTATGTGACCCCTCATGAACCCAAATAAACCCTGTGGGCACACCAGCTCACATTTGTACAAGCTGTGATTGCCATGCCAGCATGCTGGTTGTGTCCAGCTCCCTGTGTGCTGAGCTGAACTTCTCTCTCTGGGGAAGCTGAGGGTGCCCATCTTTATTAGCAACAGTCCAGAAAGCTGCACATTAAGTTCTCCTCAGTAATAATGTTTAATAATGCCATCCTAAGAGTGCAGCAGTGCTGTGAAAGCTCAGCTCTCCCCAACAGTGTGTGAGTACCCCATGAGTTGCCAGGGATGAGCAGAGCTGCAGCCCCAGCCAGCAGCTTTGCCAAGCTTTGTCCAGCTCTGTTACATCAGGAGCATCACCAGGCTTTTCTGGATCATGATGCAGTGCTTTAGCTATGTGGGCTGAGGTTAAACAACAGAGAAGTGGTGGCAGGGAAATCAAAGTCGTGAAAGGCTCTGCAGGCAGGGAAATGAGATTGCTGGGATGGAATCAGGGAAGGCATGCTGACATTTATTCAGCCGGAATTTTCCAAAGGTACTAAGTGCGTTCTTTCAATTGCCTGATCCCAGCAGCACTTACACTCAAGAAGGCATTAGGCCTGGAAATGTGTGACATCATATTTCTGCTTTAATGATTTTCCTAATGTTACAGAAAAAAGCAAGATCCACTGTAAGAGTTCTAAAGGCCACTTTTCTGTGACACAGAACTGCATTCTGCTGGGTAATAATCAGAATCCTGGGTGGAAACATGGCTGTGCACTGACCAGAGGGAACAGCAAGGTACTTCATGCTTAGGCTACCAACGTGCTAATTAGCAGGCATTAACTACTCCTAACTTCTGTAAATTAATCATCACTTACACCTACACATCTTTAAGCACTTTTTCCTTGCTGACACCAAGAACCTTCACACTTGCTCAATTTTCAAGGTTAGAAAGAACACATTTGTTTGCAACAGAAAGGAGAGCCAAGATTATATTGACTAGTTCATGGGGATCAGTCACTAACATTTAGTGCTGGATTTTTTATGGTGGGTAATTTAAATTGCAGTCAGTTGAAAATCCAGTGGGTAACCGGTAATATGAACTCTCTGGGTGAAAAATCAGAACCACAGGAAAAAGCTTGAAAAGTTTGTTGCACACATTTTTTTAAACTTTATTTTGTCTGTATTCTGGATTTTTGCACAATGATTTCATTAGAGCAAAAACCAGAGCAGCCAGAATTCCAGTGCTATCGGCTGCAAGTGCCTGGTCAGAACTGCCAACCCCCATGAACTCTGGGAGCAGAACAAAAGGCAAGGAAGAGCTGTGGCCAGCTCCAAGCTCCCAGGAAGCCTCTGCAGAGCCTGCCTGTGCTGGGAAGGGAACACATGGTGCCAAGTCCCACAGCAGCTCCGTGGAGAATGGAGCTGGCGCTGCCAACCGGCAGCTCCACATTCCTTCCTCCCTCCTCTTCCCGCATCTGTTTTGGCTGCACCTGGCACAAGGAACCAGAGTGATGTCACCTGCCCAGCCAGGCCCTCTAGAACTCACTGGAGACACAAACAGTGCCCAGCACAGCCAGCCTGGCACCTGGGGGCACGAGGGACTGTCCCAGCCATTCCGGCTGCTGAGCAGCGCCAGGCAACACGACTGAGACATTTCAGAGAGACTGGGTCCTACACAAGGATAAAGATGCATCTATTCCATGGGACAGCAAAGTATTTCACATTGTTACATACAGCCTGGTGAAAGTTGGGCAGTTGGTAAATTCCCCTGAATTCACAGGATTTAGAAGCTTAGACAGGGACTGCAACCAAAGCCCCCACAGAAACTCTTCTCTCCCTCCTCTTTTTAGCTGAACATTAGTTAAGGGACAACAAAATACCCCCAAACCCTAGCACAATGCAATGTTAATTCCCTAAGAAAAAAACACTTTGGGGCTTACTGGGGGGATGGCAATGAAAAAGCTAAAACCCAAGGATCAGCAAGAGCAGATTGATTTCAATTCTCTCACTAAATATAAAGCAGGTAAGGTTTGCTTTCCTTTAAGACACGTGCATTAGGGAGCTGCTGCAAGGCCAAAAAGATACTAAAAAATGGTGACATCAGACCAAAACAAATCTATTAAGACCAGTTCCCACAGTGAAATGGTTCCTGGAAGGTTTTCCCTACTCAGCCAGCATGCCATTCCCCACATTTGCAAACAACAAAAAAACCCCGCCGTATTTCACTTGCTCAGTTAAGATCAGGTATTTTTACACAGTAAATTAAAAACATATAATAGACCTCAAACAACATCACCAGAAATTAACTGATGACTGAAAACCTCTTTTTTCATACTTCATGTGTTACTAAACCCTTTCAGAAATTGCTGGTACCCAGCCTCACATCAGAGACAAGGCAACCGCTCAAAAATGGAAATATAATTTATTTCATTATGCAATTTTTATGCACAGAGCTGACTCACAAAAGTATATTTAGGCCCTGGATAACATCCAAGCTAATAATTAATTACGTTTTAAACTACTTGCAGTGTAATTCCTAATATTTCTCATTTTACCAGTTCTTTTTTAATGCTGTAGGTGTGACTGCACGACTGACTGGTGAGCATAAAGGACAGAAACAAGGAGACACTGACTATTCGATGGACACATGGTAAGAGACAGAAGCAATCACAGAGTCAGCAGCAGATTTGTTTTCTAAAAATGATCAGAAGGTTAGTCTTAAAACACCTTAGAGGTGGTGCTTGCTGAACAATAATCCCACAGTACTGCTCATCCTGGAAGCAGGAAATCCTCAGCATACTTCCCAATGCAATCCAAAGGAGAAGCAGAGATTCAGTGCAGAGCCAGCAAAGCCTGCCCTTGCAAAGGGGTACAGCCCCAGGAACACACAGATGGATCTGCAGGTTTTCCTTCCCCCATGGCTGCCATGCAAACAGAAGCAACCTTTTGGAAGCACAGCCTGTCCTTCCAGAGGCACAAGCACCCTGAGCACACCCCCTTCTTTTGGCAGCACTCCTGCACAGCCCCTTCCCACACAGGCATGGTCAGACAAAGCTCAGCTCACAGGGGGTCTGGCTCTTCCTTTCCCCTTTTTCCAAGGGATGAATGACAGCACTTGAGACAAAGCTGACAATCACCTCAGGCCATGCACATTCAGAGCTGAATCTTTCTCACTCAAGATAAAACTCCCACCTGACAAAGCTGTAAAAGTTTTCTATAATCCATAAAACACAGCCTGGAAGCTGTTATTTCCAAGCCAGGCTGAAAGGGAAGCTGCAGCTTTCCACCAAAGCACTGAGCTCTGGACTCGCATCACAGCACACAGTGCAATTTTTATTTCATTTGAACAACTTATCTCACTCCTTTGCCTTCAGCTCTGGAAGCTTCTCCCACACACCCTCTTAACTTTTTCATTTTCATTCCTTTTGGAGACAAAAACTCAGTTGGTCATCATGCTGGTTTAATCAATTTATTTTTCTGTACATAACTGCTGACTTTTGGGAGCTCCCAGTGCCATCCTGGTAGAGCAAAAGATGGATGAAAGCATGGGACTCAGATGAAGAGATGCAGTAATATATTTTACAATGAGATTTAATCTAGATTTCACTTTGGAATAGCTGCTGAACTAGAAACTTCAGTTTACATGCAGAACTTCTGTTCTGTTTAGGTGTACAAAACATGCACATTCTGAAACTCATCATTACTTGACAGCTTTTCTCAAATAGAAAAGCAGCTGAGCAGCACAAAAGGTAATCAGCACTCCCTGGTTTCTTATCTGTAATTTTCTGTCGTTAGATCTGCACCAAGGCAGCTCTGGCTGGCACCTGCAGCATTAAACTCATGTCAGCATTTCCATTAGAAATTCTCCACTTCGGAGATTGCTGCGTCCCCAAACTCACATACAGATTTTCCATGCAGGAGCAAAGAGTTTATTACTGCTATTTAAAAAAGTGATACTATTTCCATCTCTGCTGCTGTAAGTTTTATTCTGGTTTCTTCAGGGAGAAACACCAATAGATACAGTTTTCAGGGAGAAAATGAAAAATGCCTGACACAAAATTCCAAATCCCAGGGAGCTCTGGGAATGTAGAGGGATAAGGTAAAAAAACAGCACTGCCAATTCTTAACCCTTTGAAACCTTGGCTAAAAATTACAGATGGGTTTTTTAATTCTGTAAGCTAATTTACACTATTTGCCATTTGTCCTCCAACCACGGTGTGGGGGGGAGAAAAAAAAAAAGCAAAATTTATTCAGGTCCTGGGTACTTCCTGCCTTGAAAACCAGCTCCTGTTCTGCCCAGGTTTGAGTGTGCTCACCTGCCCCCTCCCCAACAGCCAGAGTGCTTCAGAACAGGCCTGCAAGATGATGGACACTAGAATTAAAAAGGGGGGCAAGTGATTTCTCGTTGAAGAGAGAAGAACTGATTTTGTCCTTAAGAGAAAAGCTAAGGAGACCCAAGAAATGGAATTCATCATCCTCTACCTGCAGCTGTCAACAAAGCCCTTATCTGCAGAGAACAGAGGCTTTCCAGATGGCCATGTGCACTCCCTTGCAGAGCAAGTGGAGAGCCAGCAAATTCACAGCACAATTCATTTGGGCCATTTAAACCTCCAGCTAAGGCCACATGAATTATTTTCTAGAAATGCTGTTAGAGTCCAGGTAGCACTCCCTGAAGGAGGACTGTAAACTCAGATGTGCCATGCAGAAGGAAAAGCCCTTGAGCTGCATCAGTCCTGTGCAGGTCTGAGGAGAAAGCTCCCCTGGAAGGTGCCCAGTACCTGGCACAAGCTGCCTCCCAAGAATGATAGAGTGCAGGTGAGCTGTGCCAATCCAGCTGGCCTGGAAGGGACACACTCACAGAAGGAAGAGCTGGAGGATTGCATCCAGGTTAGGCTTCTCAGGGAAGGAGATGTGCACCTGTTGGAGTGGGTCCAGAGGAGGCCATGGAGGTCTGTGCTTTCACAACAATATTTATTCTAAAATGATTTCTAAGAAAGGAGAGGAAGAGCTGAGCTGTGAGAAATGCAGGCTTGCAAAACCCAGAGGTGCTGCTTCTGTTTGTTTACTAAATATAATTCAGTCCTATGCCTGCAACACTTTGTTAGGGCACGTTGTATTTTGCTCACAAAGATGCCTTTGTCAGCTCTCTCCAACAGTTGTCCAATACATTTTTGAAGTGTTTCCCACAAATCCAGCCCTGCACTCACACCCCCAATGATAAACAACAGCAGTATGTGGGATATGCACAGTGCACAGACATTCTATTGCGTGGCATATAAAGTGTCAGAGCAGGCAAAAGAATTTGCAACAACGCTTCCAAATAAATTTTTTCACAGTTTGACACGAGCTCAGCCTTTACTTCGTATTTTACTCTGTCTGGTAATGAAAGACATCCTGCCTGTCCCCAAGCACTTGTGTAAAAGAGCAGATATTTGAAAGGTCACAAGCACTCGGAGCAGCAGGACTGCAGACGCCCGCTCGGATGTTTGCTCTGAGATAAATCAGGCTGCAGCAGCTGCTGCTCCAGCCCCGGCCCTATATCAATCACATGCGCACTAACTTCTTGCACTGGGACACACCACAATGATTTTTTCTCACGTTATCGACTATAAACCATGGCAACCTCTCCCCTCAGCTTAAGAGATCAGATACGTCAGGCAGTCCCTCACTCACAACATAGATCTTTCAAACAAATTTCTGTGGTACAGATTTAAAATGGCACCTTAACAAAGAATGTTCTGTGGTCAAAAAATGCAACAAAATACTTGCACCAAAACACTTCCATTCCCCACACTTCCCATGGCATCCTGCCCAGTCCACCACCTCTACCCACAGTATTCCTGGATTTACTACAAAGATGAGAAACACCACAAAAAAGGTTTAAGTTTCAGCTAGTTCTTTTCCTTTGAGAGTTTCTGCCCTGCAGGACGCCGTGCCATGTGGGCTGAGAGCCTCTGTGTCTGCCACGCTGCACGGCTGCCTCAATCCATTCCTCATGGTCACTCAAACCAAGAACACAGAGCAATAAATTTCCTCCTTCTCCTCTGGAACACTGAAGCACGTCTTTGGGATGGGAATTGTTACTTGAGGGGGGTGAAAGCAGGGACTTGGAGGAAGAGATCCTTTAGGAAAATGAGAACAGAACTTCTGCACAGACCCCAGGGCACATCTCTGCCAACCTCTGCTGCCTCTGTGTTAGGTCTGACGTCCCACAGCTACTTATGGACCTGGTTGTGGTGGATCTCCATCAACAGCTGATCTTGGAAAGGAGCAAGGGATAATAAAGAGGAAAGGGGAAATCAGACATACTTTTTTCTGCTCCCTTATGTGTCCTGGAACCAAACCTGTACCAGTAAATGATTTCTATTTATTTTACTCTTTGAAGAGCTCCAAAGAAGGTTGGAAAACACAGAGCCTATAAGCTGTTCCAGGGGAAAGCTGCAGAGTAACCCCTGGCCTTCCTGCAGGGAGCAGCTGTCCCTGTGCTGCATTTCAATGCCTGAGAGCCCAGGAGCTGTGGAGCCTGAAATCTGCTCAGCCACCATGCCACAGCTGGAGGCAGAGTTGGCTATGCTAAATACAGCATCCCTGAGCTGGGAACTCGAGTGGGCCGTGTTGGATTGCACAGCAAAGCAATTTAAGCAAATGACTAATCTAAACCCTTCGGTTTCCTTCCTACTTTGGGCTTTGAAAAAGTAGCTGAAAAGCATCAACCGTCAATCTTCACCTGCTGCAGCCAAGCAAACCCAGAAGATTAATTTTGCCGTCCTAATGCCAAATCCAAACAACTAGACTGTTAAATGAGCTGTGCACTTGCACAGGACTTATGGTATACAAAATGCATGACATGTTTTTCACTTCCAGAAGGAGGAAAGAAAAATTACTATAACGAAGATTACTTTTTCACCAGACTTCTTGGTACCTTAACTAAGCCAGTATTTTGATTGCAACTACCCTAAGATTCTCCCAGTCTTAACAACTATTTCATTACAATACGCATTTTAAAAGTGTGTAGAGGTGTAATGTGTCCATTACACTTAGAAAGTGCCCAAGTATTTGTTTTTAAAACCAGAGTGCATGAAGAGTTCTTCATGCAGCAAGGTCTCAGCCAACTAAACTAATAGGAACATTTAATTCGCTATTTGAATGCTCTGATTTTAAAAAATCTTTCCAGCTGACGTAACAGTGAATTAAGAAACATGTGACAGTAAGATCTGAAAATATTACACTGGACGTAATCATAACTGAGAGAGAAGTTACATTAGACTAGAAATAAAGATGATGATTCGTGGCTTGCCCCAGAGCAATGCAGAACATTCCAGCACAGACAATGGACGTGCTGCAGTTGGCTCCAGGGTGGCAGCCTTTGTAAGGCAATCTGTGTTTTACCAGCTCACACCCGTTCCCAGCACAGCACACTCAGCATCGTACTTACTGTGGGGCTGGCTGCCGTAGGGCCAGGGCTGCCACGACCCTCCTTACCAACACCCTGACTTTGTTCTTCAGGCCCACGTGTCACAAGAATCCTGAAGTGCTGCTGCCTCATGTTTTGGTCTGGTCTGATTTTAAACAAGCATCCCTGCCCTTGAGGCATCCGCTCTACTGAATTGCTTCTAGGTATTTCTGCCCTGTTCCTGCTGTTTCCAGGCAGTTCTGAATTCAGCCCGTCACCTGTGGGGCTAATTCCTTCTGCGGGTGGCTGGACAGGGTAGGAAGTACTCCTTTCCAGCCGTATCCGAGGGTACCTGACCAATCTGTCCCCTTTGGTTCCAGTAAAGCCAAAGTTACCTCCACCTCCTGCGCCTGTACCGCTTGTCTGTGGCTGCTGTAACTGGAGAACAAAGAACTTTTTCCCTGAGTTTGCCGACAGGTCAGGCACATGCTGCAAGGACCAGCGCCGTGGTTCAGGGGTGGGAGCATTATTTGGAGCCTCAGGACCAAAGGGAAGTAGAGTAACTTGAGGCACATCTGCACTTGAGGCCCGATGCTGAATCCTCACACCACTTATGTTTAAGCCTGATGCTTCACTCGCTTCTTCTCGCTGGGCAGCCAGCAGAGCCTCCTCGCTCTGGTTATTGGTAGGAACACTACAAAATACTCTACGGTTACAGCAAACACTTCCATCTGTCTGCTGCCCTAACTCTTCTGTCAGCCCGGGCGAAGAAGGTTCAGGAGTCACCTGTGGAGAAGAGTGGTTTTCAGCAGAGGCTGCACAAGGCTCCCTGAAGTCAGAGAGCTGGCAGGGAGGTGTCTCCTGCGGACACTCCGGGGCCGCGCACTCGTCGGCGCAGCCGTCGGCAGCTTTGCGCTGCAGCGAGATCTGCATGGACGAGCTCCTGGTGGGGCGCGGGGCGAGGCCGCTCAGCAGCTGCGGGATGAACATGGATGAGCTCCTCTTCAGGGAGCCCTCCTGGTGCACGTCTCCATCGCCGCCGCAATCCGCCCCGCGCCGCGACAACGCGTGAGGGCTGCTTCTCCTTGGCAGCGTGTGGAATGCCATGAAAAAGTCATCTTCTCTCTCCTGGGAAAGGATCCCCGACTCGGGGGCTGTGTTGCTTCTCCCAGAGCCAAAGTGAAACCGCAGCCGATGGGCCATGGTTTTACAGAGAGGAGAAAAGGAGAGGGAGAACAGCAACAATTCAGGCACTGCCAGAAGTTAAAAACCAAAGACATAAACTCCGAGAAAAAGTGTCCCATGTGCCAAACGGTTAGCACTGCAGCCCTGGGAGCGACAGATAGCAGAAATAGCCCAAGTGGCAAGCAGCATTCCAGGCATGATTGGGCAGGAGCAGTCAGCGCTCCTACACACACGGTGACATAGGGTAGGATGGTGGGAGTCACGTGGCCTAGTTCCCCCTCTCCAATGTAAGTGTGTGAGGAGTTTGTTTTTTCCTTTTTTTTTTTAATGCCAGCAAGAGCCTGAAACAGCACCTTCCCAGCTGCTCCTTTTCCATCAGAGAGGAGTGGCCTCAGTGGGAGAGCTCTCGCAGCTGACTGAGGCAGCAAACACACTCAGCACTACTATAAATCTAAACTGCATCAGATTCACAGGGCACGCTTGGAGAAAGCACTCGCAGAAAAATGTAACTACAACAAAACCACTTCCATTTTGTGTTAGAAGTTTAAGTCAACACCACATGCAAATGAGGAAAATTCTTTCAAGCATAACATTTTGTTGTGTTACAGCTCTGGGCTGTCATGGCAGAACAGAAATAAATACAACACGGTTATGCTTTCAATTTTAATCATGCTCATAACACAATTAAGCAACAAACTTTTGCCTTTAAAAAGCCCCAACAGCAATATAACCTGCACTCCCCTTTGAGTAAGTACAAATTCCAAACAAAGCAATTGTACATATGGCAGAGACCTCTCACACAGTGAAAGCAGCAGAAATGTGCAGGACAGCAAGACACAAAGCTCCTTTTCCAGATTTACCAGGCAGTACAGGTGAGGGAAAAGCAGAGCTGTGTGTTGCATGTCCGTTGGTACTGATTTGTCCCAGAGCCTGCACAGAACTGCCTGCTCCTGGCTGCCTCCAGCAGGGAGTCAGCAATGCCAGCACACGTGGCGCTGCCAGCAGGAGTACAGTTACACCCTCCGAGAGCCACAAGAGCAGGACAGGCAGGCAGGATACACAGAACGGGAACCAACCACCCTCCATCAGCTCTGCTGCAATAAAGACACTCGGTGCCCTGGGGGCACTCTTAGTGAAGGGTGCTCACAGTCCTCAGCACATACCAGGAAAGAAACTCTGGTTAAGCAGAAGTGCAGCTCCATCTCAGGACCTGGACCAGCTGTTCCCTGGGAGAACTGGAAAGCCTAAATCTTGTCAACAGCTCTGAAAACCTGTGTGTGGCAGGTCAGTCCTCTGCCTAGACATCTGAACTCTGTTTGCAAGCAGCTTGCTTTCAAAAGCCAGAAAATTACCCATCCCAAGAGCAATGGCAGCTCAAACTGATCAAACTGTCAGCAGCCAGCACAACCCCACATTGTTTATGTGGATTATAGACACAACAAAAATGCGAACAGCTTCCACACAGCAATCGTCCTGGATTTTACCTTGTAGAAGCACAGGTGCTGCTATTATTTTACCTTATTTTTCAGCTAAAACACATTACTCAAGAACACGGTCTCTGCACCCAAAATGAAGCTGCATCACATTTACTCTGTTGAGACTGGGGAATAGAAAGGCAAGGACACCTGCAGAGACAGAGTGCACTTCGGTAATTCGGGAACAAGAAGAAGGAAAAAATAAAAGCCATTTAAGTATTGACAATAAGTATGTGAGAGAAAAGCCAGAATAATCAGTTCAGTGTCTCCTCGTTCGATAAACACAATCTGATGAAAACCTGCCACTCCACTGGCAACCACTTCCCAAAGCAAGATGCAGCAGCATTAAAGGGCTGGAAAGGGACATTGAAATGATCAGGGACTGAAGCAGCTGCTTCATCAGGGATTAAGGAGGTCGCGACTTTATTGGTTTGAAGTGGAGAGACTTACAGAAGGACAGAGTGAGGGTTTCACTGCCAGAGGGCTGGGTGAGGACCATTTTGGTCTGACCCAGAGGGGCACTACTTCAGTGTCCTTTTAGTCCCAAACTAAGATGGTTTTTACACATCTATTTGCATTTCTTGGCACGCTCACTGAAACAATAGACTAAAGACACCTTTAAGCTGTGTTGGATTTCTGTCAGCTGAGGCACACAGAGCCTTGTGATCAGTGTAACACAACCAAGAAAGGCACTCACCAGTCTGTTTTCATCAAACACCTCGAACAGGAGCCGATGGTTGGTTGGGTTCACCTGTGGGAAAATCCAAGTGTCACTGGAAGTTCGTAGCTGGACAAGAACGCGATGTGGGTACTAGCTCAGGCAGCAAACAAACCAAGGTAAACAGGACAGGACTAACAGGTCTGATGTAAACCTTTACTTGAACTGGAGCACCAGACTCACACTGCAACTGGGAAGAGCCTGGCAGTTGACATGAAAGCTTTCATGTGCTGCTCTCAGTTACTGCATTTCCCTCAGAGGACCCCAGCCCCAGGCTGGACAGGCTGTCAGGGCTCCCTGATTGACTGATTTATGAGGACCAAGGGTTTTGCTGCATTTCCTTCACAATTTCACATTCAGATGTTTCTGATTGTCCATCTCTCACCATCTCTAGCCCATTTAGCTTACACACCCTTGGAACACATAACAGAAGTCTCCCCAACACCTGAAAACAGCAAATATATCTCCAGAAAATTATTTACTGAAACTGAAGCAGAAAGACTGCCAACATTTAAAAGGACAAAATCAAACATAAAAATAACTCTGTCAGAAAGACAAAACAACTGCTATTAAACAACAACTTTTATAGTGTTTGATCCAGTTGATATATTTTTTCAGAAAAGCTTTGCAAGCCAGGTTACTATGACCAGCACGTTTAATTAAGAAAATTTAGAAACAATATCCCACAAGGCATTGATAATTCTGTGGGCTGGAGATGGACTTACCAGTTTTGAGAAAATTAGAGCACTGTGACACACAAAATGGGGTGTAAATTACTTAATAGGTCCCGTTATTGCTGAGGAATTTCAAGATGTGTTAACACAGCATCTATGAACTACACTAGAGGTTTTGCAGCAGTTTTGTGCATTTCCTTTCCCTGAGATTTTAGATCTGCATTACTCAGCTGCAAACCCCAGAAAAGCTGTTTGGTTCATGTGTCCCAGTCAGCATTCCCCATGAAGCTGAGGCTAATGACTGCAAATAAAGAGAAACTTACTCTAAAGTAAAACTCTTCATTCCATTTAGGGTTCAATGTCTGTAAAAGAAATAACAATATTTACATACTAACGTATCTTTAAGTATTCTGGTGTGCAATTATAAAAATAAACATGTTTATAAAAATAAACAGTTTTCTAGGGAAATAGAAAGAAAAGCATGTAATAAAGGAAACTGAAAAATATATTGTCATCTAGAAATTCTCTATTGAGTAAACCAAATGTGGGAGGACAATTGAGTCAGATGATCCTAAAATAGACATTAAATATAAATAGAATTTAATGATTAAAAGATAAATCATTGAGAACCTATAGAAATAAAACCTGACGACATTTCACTCTCAAGACTCATTTAAACTCAGGTGAAAATAAAAGTATTTTTTCAACACAATGGTAACTTTAAGGCTACAAAAATATGCTCAGACTTATACTGTGAAATAAACAGAAAAATAAAAAAAACCCAAACCAACAAAAACAAGAAGAAAAGGTTATTTCTTGAACAGGTTAAGATGTTCTTCCAATCTCCTCCCAGCTTGAGGATTTTAACTTTAATAACCTGACTAAAATGCACAGAATAAACATGCACATAGACTGCAGGCTGAAGTGAGCTCAAGCACAACATAATAAACTGATAAAAGAGATGAGAACTACAAACAGTAATTTGGACAATTCAAGCTTGGGTAAGTATAAAAACAATTGGACAATATGCCCAATGTTTTTGTGCTCATGCCAAATCATTCCCTCATGCTCTCACACAGCAGAGATTTATGGGCAGACCTGACAGGAAAAATTGGCTTTACACCCACAATAATTCTGTTCTAGCAGAGAAGGGGAATCTTGGCTGTTTATCTTACTCCTTGCTATAGATCCAACAGATTCTTCATGTGCAGGACATGGGGGCTGACTACACTGCATCCCTCCACAAAGTGGCAATAGAGGAGCTCATGGCAGAGCAGGAAATGCTTCCTGAAAGAAAAGACCGCTGTAAAGGGCAGGTGACTCAATGTGGGGAAGGGCAGGGATGGGCTCTGGGCACTGAGAAACATTCGGCTTTTTCCCCTGAAGGAGTACAATGTATTCAGTAAAAAAATACATTAAAGCGAAGCAGGAAGGAAAACAACGTTACATTTTAAACACTTGTTTTCATCAAATGCTACTGCTGCTGGCTAGAGAGGGCACACACAACTTAGCAAACAAAGAACTGGCCTACCGCTGGTTTGGAGGCACTACTGCCCATTGACAATCCGTTAATTCCGAATCCTGCTTAACCACAGAGCTCAAGGAAACCTGATGGATGAGGCTGCAGAGTCTGGTAAATGCCTGGTAACTCACAGAAATTTCTTCCACCTTTACAGGTCCCACTCTTAGTGGGCTCAGTCAGAAAGTGCAAACATCAGAGCGCCAGCAAAGAAGGAATTGCAGCAATAGCACCAAAAAGGACACACGCAGGGAAACAATTACAAAAACAACCTAAAAAAGGGCAAGTGTTGCACACATAAAGGACTGCCAGGACTCGAGCTGAGCAAGACCCTCCTCAGGTATTCAAAAAGGGTTTTCAGCCCTACACAGAAAAGGAGGACATGGAGAGAAATGATGTTCCTGAACACTGGAGCTCAGTGGGGAGACTGGGCATTCTTAGAGATTGAAAACTATTTTTAATATTCCATATGGGAAAGGTAGAAGTCTTTGGAGCTCAGTGCAGTCAAGGTGAAGAAATTAAGGAAGTGGATCATCTTCATCTGAACTTTTAAATTCCAACAAGAATGTGAAGAACACACGGACCATGTTACAGGATCAGAAGCCAGCAAACAGCAAACGCAGCTTTCCCTGCTTCAGAGAGAACCTTTTCAGCAGAGCATTCCAAACACAGCTCCAAAACAAAGTATTCATCAAACCTTACAGCTGGATTAACTATGGAGGGAGATAAACAAACAAAAAGCCTCAGAAACTCAGCCCAGGTAGGTCATGGCACATGAAGCTGACGTCCTCCTGGTAACTTTGGTTTTCAGAGTAAGCAAACAATGTGCATTGAACCCCTCTGGTTGCAATGAAGCACTTCCAGAGGCACAGTCCAGCTGTGCAGCAGAATACACATCAGACAGTGGCACAGGTCCATGGAAAAGGAGAACAAAAACAGGACCCCACAGCTCCTTCTGCTTTCCCAAAAGCACTCCTGCAAGGCAGTGCTGGACAAAGGTGCCCATTCAACTGAGGAACGCAGAACTGAGGAGAAAAATGAGGGACTTGTGAAGGGTTAGACACAGAGCTGAAGGAGGTAACTGCCAGTCGTTCATTCCTCGGATTCACTATACTCAGTATTAATGATTTCAACTCAAAACTGAGCTATGCTAATGATATTTGCTGTTTACAAAACAGAGAGAGGATTGCAACTTGTACAGGGAGATCTTTGCCTTGAGATGAAATTCAAAAATTCCAAGCAGAAATTACCAAGTAGAACTTTCCAACATATGAGTTAATAGCACTACTACAGAAATGACTGAGAACGTCTGGGCTTTAACTGACACTGAGAAGAAACAGTGAAAATCAGCAGATGCAGTCCTGGGAATGAAACAAGTACCAACAGCTCACCAGGAAGTCTTTGAAAAATCCCTTTTCCACATTGAACATGCCCTGCTTGGATCTTCCACACCTCCAGGATTCCACACTGGCTTTCTCATAACACCCAATGTTCTGATTTTAGAACTGCATCACTCCAGTTTGTTTTCAATAACAAAATTCTCCTCATTATACTGATTTGCAGCAATGACTTCAACTGAACCCCTGTTGATTCTAAATACCTCCACAAAAAATAACAACTCATTATCTTCCCTTACTTTTCATACAGCTTATGACTACTTTCTTCTCTGCCACCAATACCAGCAAAATAAAAAAAAATATCTTTACAAAATCTTAGGATCCTGGTAATGACAAATATCCCCTGGTGGAAATTTGTTTATGTGAACTAAAATAGAGAAATCAAATAAAACTCAAAATAAAATAAATAAATAAAGCTCAAATAAAACTTTTGGTTTTAATTAAAAATGTAAGAAGTCCAGGTTTTTCTTACAGCACATCTTCTATCATCTGGTTGTTTTAAATTCCCATATTAGGAAAATATTTTGAAAATGGAAATTTTCAAGAGAATGATCATTTTTGCTGAAAGTCAGATAAATGATAATTAAATCAGAATTTCTCATTCCTTTATTTCAGCCATGTCTTTCAAAGAAATATGAATTTGAAAAAAGAACCTGTGGATGGTGCAGTGGGGTTTGATAAGCCAAGCTCTAGGGAACAACATGCAACATGTTAGGTGCTGTCCCCAGGCCAGACACACTGAGGTACAGGCACCTGTTCTCTGACTTTGGTTTGCAGAAAACCACTTTATCCAGTTGCTATACATGCATGTAATGATTGTAATTAGTGCTGCACTATGCTATACAGTAGTGTTCCAGTGTTCTTAATCCTTGCAAAGCCAAGGAATTAAAAAGAGTATATACATACCTTTTTGATAGTTTTTGTCTGCACAAGAGCAAGTTCTCTGTTCTCATCTGCTACATACAAGGAAAGTTTCACATATGGGTCACTGCAAAAGAAGACATCAGATTTAATGGCCTACAATTGTACAGCCAGAGAGCACTGCAGAAGGAATTTGGCATTGAACTGGGTAACAACAGCACCTCCAAGCACGCCTAGGGGAATTGTCTTCAGTGAAAGCTCAGAACTCTAGTAAGCTCCTGACACATTGACAGTGAGCTCAGTCAAACCCTGCCCAGAAGAGCAGAGATCATTCCCTGCTGGGACAGGAACTCCTGCTCCCACACAGCTCCTGCCCACAGCACTCCACTGAAACCAGCCAGGGAAAAATGGGAGCCATGGGGTATGGAAGAGACTGGCTACAACTCATCCTGGAGGCTGCCAGCAAGCATTCTGAAGCAGTGGTTATAGCCGTTTTGAGCCATAAAACCAAGCTGCACAGCACCAGCAGTGATTCAGGCAGACAGGGCAGAGAGGAACCTGCTCCTGCCCACAGCAGAGGGTGGAACTGGGCGGTCTTTAAGGCCACTTCCAATGCAAACCATTCCATAGCTCTGTGCTCTGGACTGGGACAAAGAGCATCCCACACAACAGGTGAACTTCACACAGCTACAATGAACTGCAGCAGAGCCTCTGCCTCAAGGGAGGAAATGAGTGCTTGAGTAAAACCAGGACCCTGACCTGCTCTGGTGCTTCCCTCTCAAGGCTGCAGCACACTCAGCTGGACAATGATCCAAGAGCTCTTGAAAGCATCAACGAGAGACACTCATAAAACCACCAGACACTCAGATTTACCAACCAAGTCATTCAAATGCTGCTACTTTTTGAACTTAAGGAACTATTTTGTGACAGTATCACTACAGAACAATCAGCACTTGCACGTTTATTATACTGGCTGCTCCATGTGTCAAATATAAAATGCCACAAAAGTGGAAACAAGAATAAACAAGACATCTTGTTGGACTGATTATTCCTATCAGTAGATGCACATAAATGCATCTACTCCAACTGCAGTTATGCTCAGAATTAAGCACCAAGATTTAGAAGAAAGCAAAGCATCACTGTGATTTATAAAGAAATGCTGATGCTACTTTGAATTGCTTGATGTAGCATGCTAATATTTACAGGTATCCTCCCAGATCTGGGTTATTATTTGGGTTAACCCAGACTGGGTTACCTGAGCAATGTTGTTTTCAGGAACCCTTAGAAATACTACAATTTTTTAGTGCTAAAATACCCTGGATGAACCTTCTGTCTACAGAAAATGAAAACTGCAAAAGTGGCAGAGATGATTTTTTAAGATCTATTTCTATTTTTAAAAACTAGAGAATAATTACATTTATTACTAGTTTCAGTAAGGAATTTCTGCCTTTACTGAACAGACTACTGCCATCTCTGCCTGCTCTAAAAGCAGGACAGAGTGAGTCAGACTGAGCTGTGCAGCCAAGCTCTTGTGCTGAAGGTGAAGCTGGAGTTTACCCAAATGACTGGATATTTGAGATTGTTTGCTTACATGCATTTGTTTACTTAAAACAAACACGGAGCTGGAGGGAGACTGGAGCCCAAGGAAAGCTGACACCGGCCCAGTGGAGCTGTGTCACACAGCCCTGCACTGCCCAGCCCCAGAAGAGCTCTGCATGGAGCCTGCGCAGGCACACAGCGCAGGAGGCTCCAGATGAAGGCAATGGGCCATGAGGAACACAGAGCCATCCACACGGTCACACACTTCTTCACACTGCACCTACAGCAGCTCTGAGGGACCAGAATGCACCTGATTAATATTACAACTCTTATGTTCGGAAGTCAATAAACAAAAAGCATTGTGAAGCTTTTAAGAAACTTATTACTTAGAATCAGGCTCAGATTCCAACAACCAAATAAGCAGTCTAATCTGTGAGCAGCCCCAGTGAACCCCAGGGGTCTGGAGAGCTTCAGTTGTTGGATCCTGCTCTGTGATCAGGTAACACAACCGGCACTCCTGGAATCCATCCAGCTACTGGGAAAATGAAACAAGTCTCACAGGAAAGTTACACAGACCAGCTGAGACTTCCTGGGGAGCACACATTGTAATTGAACTAACTGGTGGAGGAATCAGCAAATGGGCAAAAAATGGAAGAAGGGAGAACCTCAGTTCAGAACATAACTACAGCAGCAAAACAAAATAACTGGGATCCCGGAGAACAGACACTACATGTCAAAGCAGCTATAGAAACACTGAGGGAACTTTACAGTGGTTAACTGCACCCTGCAAACCCAGCTAGCAGCAAGTATTCCAGATAAACGTGGCATCTTTGCAAGGGAACATCAGTACCAACATGGAAGACCTATCAGACAAAAACATGAAAATCAGTAAAATTGAGGAAGACTTGCACAAGAACAGAATACGTTAAAAGTCACTGGAAAACCTAACCACAAATTGGAATGAAGCAGACACTAAGACAAGCAGTAAAATACCAGATTCCTGTCTCACAGCAGTGCCTGCAGATGGGTTAAAGGAAGGAAATCCTGATGATTCAGGTGACAGAAGACAATAATAAATGAGACGCTGCTGAGAGCATAAACAAGCCCAAGCAAATCAATCAGGTGAGTTTGGACAGTGCTCTCAGGCACATGGTGAGATTCTTGGGATGTTCTTTGCAGGGCCAGGAGCTGGGACTCAATGATCCTGATGGCTCCATTCCAGCTCCATATTCTATGGTTCTATGATTCTAACTTTTGAGCACAGAAAGCAGACTCAGATCAGTCTGGAGCTGTACCTGCCAGATAGTCTTTTCCTGAAATTGGCTGATTAAAAGGAGGAGCACTCCAACAGTATTGCATGCACAGGGACACGACAGACTGACAGAGCTGCCCAATGCAGCAAGGCTGTTGTGCCCAACAGGTAACCCAACTGCAGCTGCAGGGCACAATAAACCTACATTTAGGGTAAAAAAGGGACCTTTCAAAGGACCAAGTAGTGCTTAAAAGGGAAATGAGCCCAGTCATCATACCAGTAACTGGGGGTGAAAGGGAGTTGATTTGTGAACACCTATCTAAAATGCTCCCTGTTACAAAATCAAAAATGATTAAAAGCACCAAATCTCATCTAGCCAAAATATGACTGGCCAAAACCTAAAGAGAGCATCAGCACCTGCCATGATCAGGAGAACCTTGAAGCTCGTAATAGTTCTCTGGAGAATAAAAGGGAATCCTAAGAAAATTATGCTAATAATGAAAGTTATGTTAATCATAATCACAACTTAGTACAAAGACAGTTTGGCAGAACAACAGCCATCACAACAATCTGAGGCTTAAGAAATCCTTTTCTTGACCTCTGGAATCCCTCAGACATCCAGAATTAGTTATTTGCCATGGTGTTGCCAACTTGCAGTATTTGTCATTTTCTTAAAGCTCAAGCAACTGTAGATATATAATTATCATCTTTCATTTGAATCTCAGCATGAAAAGGCAAGCTTCCAGCTCTTCTTCTGGAGGACAACAAAAGCTCTGACGACTAAAAACTCCAGCAGAAAATCTCAAGGAAGATCAGCCTCCTTTTGAAATCACTTTAATTTAGAACACTGTGGAAACTGGGGCTCATGAGCAGTGTCCCATTTGTTCACTTGAGTCTGGAATCACATTTGCTCTATGCTTCTGAAACAGTTTTGAAAGCAAGTCTCAAACTAGCTTCTGCCAGTGACGTGATGTATTATTTACTTATTTTAAGCTCCAAAAGAAGAGGGTAGAGAGCACAGGCACATGTGGAAGAACAATGGAACTACTAAGGCCTACATGGCTCTATTTTTATTTTAAAAGCTGAAACCGCCTCCCCACATATAAAATTTAGTAACACTTGTTATGCAAGTGCGTGAATGCCAGGCTTGTCACATGCAGGCAAACTTTGAATTTCAAAATAGCCCGACTGGATCTCTTTGGAACAGTCTTGCACAAGATAATTTTGCTTCTGTAAGAAACACAGAACCATTCCCTTTGTGCTGCCACTTTTCTGCCTCACATATGTGAGAGAACTGATCAACAGTCCCTGTAATTCTGGCTACAGAAATACCAGCACACTCCAACAAGAAGGCAGAGAAGCCTCTTCCTCAAAGCCACATTCCAGTCTGATTCCTCCCCTGCTCTTGAGGGCACCACTATCTGGCTAGCAGTTAATCTTCATCCATCCCCTTTTCCCACCCCCTCACTCCATCCAGCCTGCCTGCACTCTCCTCAGGGCAGGTGTACATGGAACAGCATCCTTACTGAGCCCTGAAGGCATTGCCTCCCTGTGCTCCTGACTCAGCCAAGCTGAATGTTCCAACAACCCCCAAAATGACCCCTTCACATTTCTGTCAGAAGAGTGCAAGACCTCAGGCCCCCTCCTCCCCAGGGGACTGGCAGGGCTGAGGGTCTGGGGTTGCCTGCTTTGGGGTCCCTCCACCTGTGGGCAGGTACAGAGAAATGTGCCCAGGTACTCAGTGCTGTGGGAACTGACCTGCTCTGCATAGACACTGTGGGAAATCAGCAGGCTGTGCTGGTGGAAATACAGTGCTTTTACAGACAACATGCCTGCAAAACCACCATGTACAAATTCACATCAGTAACATACATCATCCTCAAAAACACTCATCTCAAAGAGTCTCCACAAAATTATGGGAGCCTCAGGGCTGAAAAGAAGGTTATGCTTGATAAGAGGAAATTCTGTGAACCTCAAAACGTTTTTCAGAATCATTTAAACACTTAGAGGAACTGTCTATGCATGCACTTACAGAGCTTAAAAAGTTCCAATTTTTTTTTTAATTCCAATGTTTTGCTTAGTCACTTTCAGATTCAAAGTGGAAACAAACTGCCAAAATATGCATCATTAAAGAAGATTAGAATAATAAGGAGATACTTCTAACCAAGCTTTATGGAGAGCAGTAAAAACAATGTTCTAAGGCAGGAGCTCTTACAGTCACTTCATCCCAATAAACCATTTTATCCCAATAACCATTCCCACGGCGACTTTCCCCACTCCTGCACAGTAAGAAGGAGAAGTACAATAAGAATACACAGCAAATACAAGGATTGCTCCAGAGCACACTGGCTGTGTTTGCTCCCCGGCTTTATTTTAGCACGAGCCTTCTGGGTTTCACCTCTCTGTCTGTACTAACATCCTTTAAGAGTTTTTCTCAAAGAGAAGTAAGATTTTGACCTCACTGTCACACAATCCCGTGTCCTATGACTAAAGCAAAGCACAAAGTGTCCAATCACACAAGGATAAAGGAACATCAGCTTCTGGAAAGAAAACAAAACCTTACCTTATCCTTCAGCGCAAAGCCAAACTTGCAATCCATTGTGTCCAAAGCAACCCAAATCTCACTCCTCCATACCAAACCCCAGAGTCATTTCACAGACCTCCCATTTCCCTGCTAGTGGTTTATTTTGCAAAGGAAGGCTCACACTTCTTCTGGCTGTACAAGAACTGTAGCAAGGCTTTACCAAAGAGCTGCTAGAGATAATGACTCACATCATAGAAGCTGTGAAGTGCCCGTGGGTGAAAAAAGGAGTTAAAAATGATACCTCAAACCCCACCTCCAGTGTCTCCACCTTCCTTTACCATGGTATGTTCTAATAAAGGGTAGCAAGATGGATTCCTTTTGTATTCATGCTCTCTTGGAAGTCTCCCAGAGCATAAAGAATATTTTAATCTTCCAAAACAGATGGAAGTGTAAATATGGGGTTTTTTCCTCTCTGAGGGCATTTTTTTTGCAAAGGTTAAATAAATGCCGTAAACAGAATATGCATTACATCAGCCTCTGAAGCTGAGGGGCTGATGTGTACATAGATCTTTCTATGCCATTTCACACTCCCAAAATATCTTAACAAGTTCCAAAATCCATCAGGTTGGGGAAGGAGCGAGAGAACTCCATGACACCTGGCTTAAGGAAGAGAAAAGCTCAGCACAGCAGTTCTGCCTTAAATATTTAAGATCAAAAGGTTTTCTTTAGATGATTTTATTGACATGCCCCTTTTTCTTTTAAAGATACCAGATCCAGGTAAACTCATAGATCACAGCAGATAGCAGGCAGGCAGGCAAGCTGAGGAGCTGAATACAGAAGATTCCTTTCTTCAAGTAACAAGAAACATTTTATGATTCTGTATTTGCACAAATAAATTTTTCAATTGAGCAATTTTCTGATGAGAATTATTTTTTACTATGATATTATGACCATCAGGAATTATTACCAAGTCCTCTTATTAAGCAGCAGGACCACATCCTCGAATAAGCAGCATTTCTCCACGTACAGCTCCTGAAACATATACCCAGTGCATCCTAAAGAACATAACATGCAAAAATGGGTAAAAACCTGCTAATTTTGGTGAAGAACCTGCAGCCTCATTTGCTCGAAAGCCATCAGGTACCGGCTGGCGGGGGAAGCTGCAGAAACTCTCTGGTGCCCTCTGCTGCCAGGCACAGCCCCGGGCGAGAGATCAAACACCCGCACCAACGGCATGGCGACACTGATACCCTGTGCCCGTACCTGGCAGCCCAAAGTTCATCTCACACACCTGTAGGAGCACCGACACCAAAGTTTCACAAATAAAACTATCGATTGCCCAGCATGTTTCTGCTGAGCAGCCTTTCGTCTCTCCTATCCCAGCACCCTCTCCTGCCCTGGCCGCACACCTCAGACAAGCCCTTGTCCCGCTGCCCCATCGAGGGCTGGGTAATGTCAGAGCATTTTCCATGCGGGAAGCAGACAGCTCTGCTCGTGCCATTCCTGGGCTGCTCACCGAGTGCCCTGGGGTGTGCCTGCCACTGCCAACAGCAGCTTTTGGAAAACCACGGGCCCTGCCTGTGCGGGGCCACTCCCCTCCCACCCAGGCAGGCGCACACACACACACCCGGCTCTGCAGCAGCAGTGACTGTGCTCACCCCAACACCTACCCAGGCTGCTCCCTGCACCCCACACTCAATTCCACAGGGAAACCACGAGCCAGGGTGCTTGCAGAGCACTGCAGATGCTGCTTCTGCATTTCCAAGTCCAGCTAGGGCTGGGTCAGAAGAAGATCTCATCTTGTTTCTTTCCTTTCCCACACTGTTAATAACATTCCATTTCCACTACACTGGAAAAACTTCCATCGATAATCAGCAAGAAAAAGGAAAAAGCAACAACAGAGTATGAACTCTCTCCTACTTGAGCAGCTGCCCTCTAGTTAGGTGGCTCTGGGAGTTCAGTCACAGCTCTGTTCCACCTCGGGGCCTCCCTGGGCCAGGAGGCACAGAGCACTCTCCCTCTGGCTCACATGCAAGTGCTGAACAGGCAGGTCATTTGAAGAGGCACTCGGGAGCCAGATTATTTTTTTCAATGATTTGAATAATTTATGAAAGCAACTGCCTTCAATGGATTTGTCTCTGTTCATCCATCAGTACCAGAAGGGGAACAGGCTGTTAGCCAATCCAGCTCCAAGGCACTACAGTGCTAGAGGAGATAGCTGTACCTCTGGAACCATCTCCACACTTTTTCCAGTAGTTAAAACCAGATATACTCTAACTAGAAGCAGTGACAGAGGACTTTAAAGAATAGGCACAAGGTGAGCACCTGCCATCACTGTCATCTGCAAAGCCACAGCCACATGAACTCTCTGCCCATCACAAACCACAGTGACAGGACACACACGAATTCAAGAATTCAGCCACATTTGAGGCAGCCTTGCTCACAACAGGAGTATACGGCATGACTTATAATCCTAGCGGCTGCCTGCAGCCTGCCTTCCCCAGCTCCATCATGGATCCTGGACACATGAAATCAAACCAGAAAAGTGCTTTTCAGAAAAGAGCAGGTAAAAGCAATAAACCCATAATAAACTCTTATGCCACTAGAAGCAAGGCTCCCCGACAATGAAAAACATCTGCAATTTTAACTGAAAAGCACTTTACATTTTCAACATCCAGACAGCCACAATTTTCACTTACTTCATGACTTAGAGGGCAAAATACAGCAGTGAAGGCACCCAGGGTATCCTACAGTAGTGAGTGTCCCAGGGTATCTTTACTTGCTATTAAAATGATTTCCTAAGTCGAAAAGGATCCCAAAAAAGCAAACTCAAGAGCATTGAGATTTCTTTACTGTTACTGTCTCTCCAGTGCTCTACACTGGTAAGAGACTTTCCTTAGATTTAATCAAGAAGAAAATGGCTTTGAGACTCTGCAAGCCCACAGGCAGGGTTTTATAATGGTAAAGTTGATTAAAAAGGGTCAGGACAACCCACTGAGATGCAAAACACAATGTAAGCCCCGTAGTCAATCTTCCACAGTTGTGCAGGAACACAGTAACTGTTCTGAAGCCCTGCGCAGCTCCACCACACAGAGGCACAGGAGCTGCAGCTCTGCAATCAATACACACGTGTTTTCAAACCGTACATTAACTCATTTGAAAGATTAAAACAAATTTTAAAACACATATAGGGAATATGTTTTTACCTCTGCTTTTATGGAAATCCTACTGATCTGAAACCAATTTCCTTAAAATATGTTAAGGGCCACATCAATAGGATTCAGTACAAATTACATTCGGATTTAGCTTCATTCATTTTGAAAGATAAAAGTTATGTTGCTTATGGTCAGCATCAAAAACTGTTCTTCAAAACAACACATTTGGAGAAAGAAAATAACAAAGCCTTGACATACCATATTCTGCACACAGCTACCAAAGGAACGCTTGTTGCAAATTTCACCCAAAATACTGAAGCTGATAAAACCTTTTAATTGCTGCTTTCATGTAGTTTTAAGCTGGATACACAAGTTAATGAACAATTTGTAAGCATCATTAAAGAAATACAGGAAAACCCACAGGGAAGCTCATTTATACATTAAGAAATTAGTCACTTCAATAAAAGCTAAAATTGGATACCACTAATTTCAAACTGATAAAACCCTTCTAAGTAGATTGGAACATTTGCAGTAGAACATTTTGTCATGCTTAGGCTTAAGAGAGCAGCAATGTCAAATCTGAACTAGGCTTCAGAAAAAGAAAATTACTGGGCTGGGGTTCATTTTCTCTTCAGAAGCAGCTCGTCCCCCAGCTATTACCTGGTTGGGCTCTGCAAGCCTGGGCTCTGAGCTGCTCCGTGTGCCCGCAGAGCGGAGGGCAGGAGCAGCCTGGGCTGCTGTGCCAACACACCCCCAGCACCTGCAGGAGCTGCAGCCCTCGCAGGGCCCCTGCCCTGCCAAGCTGATCCTGTTCCAAGGATCCAGGCACTGCACAACACCCACCTGGCTCCAAAGATGTCCTTCTTTGCCAGATCAATGCCAGAAACCACCTTCACCCTGAGGATGCGAGATTCCTCCTGTGACAAAAAACAAAGTGAGTTTAGTGTTTGTGCTGTAGGTAATTTTGAGGAGCAACAAGAGGTTAGCAGATAGCAGGAGTCTCTCCTAGGGAGGATCTGGAAAAGAACCTTCTCTTGAAAGGCTTATCTGAATCCAGCCATGAGGAGTATTTGAGTCCAGTCAGAGCTGTTAAGAGCTCAATAAAGACAGAATAAGAGTAGATAACAGTAATAACATCACAGCAATAACACTGTAACCATAACAGCAATAAAAGCAGAAGAGTATTTGCTGAACAGGGCCATTTCACATCCTAAGTGATCCATATGCCACAAATGCATTCTGCACTGACACTAAAGCTCTTCAAACACAAGGGAAATTATTCATAACATTTTAGTAATGAGAGATGTCTGTGGTGTAAAAATCCAGGGTGCACAGTTAAAAGCAAATCCTCAGAATTAATTTTTTAAGCCTATCTCACCACCTTGGTATACGTGGAGAGCTCCAAACCAACATTCACTGACAGATGGCAAGTCCTGCAGATGCACATCACTGGAGCATCAGCCTGATGCTCAGTTTATCACTTCATTATATGAAGTGCCTGAGGAACATCAGTAAAAATGGCCTTTTTTTATTTTCTTTTTTTTTTTTTTTTTACCCTGTTTGAGCAACACAAAGAGGCCTCCAGAATGAAACCTGGAAAGTCTTCTGCAGAAACAGGTTCTGCAGTCCCCCATATCAGCGATCCATTCTCTCCTCTGATAAGGCTCCCAGAGCTGCAAGACACTGGATTCAATTACAGTAACTCGACACTCCGTTCCTTGAAGCCTGCTCAGAAAACAATTATACTTTCCCACAGGTTTCTCCCGGTCTGTTTGCTTTAGGCAGCTGAAAGCCAGATACAGCTCTGTCAGCTGTCTTGGCACAGATTTTCCGACTGTGAGGAAGGTCAGGACCAGCCCCAAAGCAAAGCCGTACCTGGGCAGCCCAACTCATGCCTCTGGAAGGACACACAGACACGGGATCAGAAAACAACAGTCCTATTGAGCCTGTCTACAGGGCAGGTCCCACCCGTCCTGCCCGAGGAACTGGGCTGCACTAAAACAACACTTGAGACAAATCCCTCCAGTAAACCTGGCTGATGCTGCAGTTCCATTCCAGCACCTATGGTGGCAATTCTGAGCAGTCTGTCCTGAGCACTGTGAATCAATGCAGTGGTGAGGCTGTGTGCAGTGGGGATGGCTGTGGAGCTGTGAGCATTCCAGCAGCTGTCCCTGCCCCCAAACACAGCCCCCCAGCTGCTGCAGCACTGCCCTCAAGGGCCTGGTTACCTATTAGTGCTGAGCTCCACTGCACCTCACGTCCACATGGACTCCTGCTTTGTCCAATCATTAACATGAGTTTACATACTCCTGCCTTCCCAAAACAAGCCAAAGGTTACAGAGTTCTCCTCTTTGCTGAAGGATAACCTTTACACAGGTTGTGTTCTCCTAGCTGCAGTTCACAGTGCCATTTCAGAGGACTTGGCGTATTTAGGTGGAACTAAGCTGTGGAACTGGAAGCCTATTATAGATCAAAACCCAGACTTCATCAACAGTGGACAAACCTCAACTCACCTCAGAAAAGATGAAAGAAAACAGACGAATTTCCAGATTTAGGAGACTTTTGTATATATATATTTATCTGTATTATTCACATTTTGTTAATTCTTTGTTCAACACACACCATACTCACTTTATCCAGTTGCTCTGGAAAGCCAAGTAATTTCTAAGATGCATTAAAGTGCCCACAGAAAGAAAACTTTTTAAGTCCTGCCCTTGGATTATAAAATACCCTGGAGCTGGGGAGTTTAGAGAAGTTGTGACAGCAGAAGAGAAGGAACATGGGTCAAAACAGAGTGTCCTGAGCTGCCTTCTCCCCCATAGGCAGGGTGAAATGCTGCCCATTCAAAGGGTGATAGAGGAGACACAGCCCAGGCAGCACCAGCTACACCCACACAGAAGTGCTGTAAAACAAACCCCAACAAGCTCTGGAACACACATCTGTCTGCTCTGAATGCATTCTGAAAGGGAGCCAATGCAGCCGGGTGTAAGAAGGAAAGCTGCAGATGTCAGCTCCCACCAGGACAGAAATCCCATGACACATGTATTGTACGCACTGAGAGCAGCCTGAAATAACAATCGATGGGAGTATAAAATTAGAAGGCTGACTCGTTTAAATGAACAGACAAGTGTGAAAGGCACAACGGCTGGATCAATACAGACCAATATTTGAACAGCTGTCACGCAGAGCAGGAAGATTAAGCATTTAACGTGTTTTTTATTTTCTATACAAAGCAGGTTTGCAGGTTTAGGACTGCCCTGTTTTCTGAGCTGCACACAGCCCGTGTGGGACGCCAGGCTGCCCCCTGGCCCCACAGCACACCCCGCAGTCACACCGGGAGCTGCACTTACCGCAGACCCCGCGTCGAGAGCTCCGCCAGGCACGCTGCTCACCTGCCCGCTCCGCCCGCACACGCGGAAGTTCAGCCACAAGCAGGCAATAAATGACCATCACCAAGGCAACGAGGGGAAAGGCCAGCGAGCTTGGGTTTCACCTGCAGAGAGCTTCACCTGAGCCACGGTGGGGGAGTGCTGCTTGGGTTCAGTTTGGCTTTTTTTTTCCCTGCTCTCTGTGCTGAGACATTTTTGATTCCAACCCACGATAGGCGCCAGCGAGGTAAATTTCCACTGACTGCGAGGAGAGAAACCAGATCCCACTGGAATGTTACCTGCACGTAGAGACTCTGTGAATCCGGTTTCATCCACTGAGCACCTCAGCTCTAGTTTTATTATATCTCAAAGTTTGCAAAACACAACGTACTAAAAAAGATAACAGATCTTTAACTCAGTGTTTTGGTGGCAAAACAAATCCAAATGGAAAAGACAACAAACCTTTAATTCAATGTTTTAACTGCGGCACTTCTGGTTTCCTGAATGAAAACTCAGACACAGAACTTGGTGCACTACACACCCACAGTCACCCAAACACACACTGCTCCTAATTCTGCCCAATTGCAGGGGGGAAATCAATCAGGATCTGCAGTTCCAAAGCAAAATCAAGTATGTCATCTACTTAAGGGCCAGCGTTTGCCATAGCAAGCCTAATAACCATGTTAGGCTTTTCCTAAATCTCCCAGTAACTGAAACCAAGTTCAATGGCAGAAGAGTTGATCTGATTCTTACTTTGATTTGGTGGATTAAAGCAATCCACCTGAAAAAAAATCCACCTGAGTGAAAAAAACATGTTTTAGGAAGCTATTCCACATCACCCTCTTGCAGAGAGTATTCCCAAATTGGCTTATCCTGTTCTCTAACATCAAACAATGCTGGGCAGCCCAAGAGGGAGAATCCAAGTGGGGTGCCCTGCATGCTGAGCTGTCACCATCACCCCCAGGGAAGGCAGCTGAGAGCACCCCAAGGAAACGGCTCCAGCTCTGAGGACATCACAGTGACTTTCTGAAAGCCATAGCAACAGAATGTGGTAAATCTCACTATAATTCTTGCAATATCTTACTAATCTTGAAATTGTCAGTGGCAATTTTGCCAACAGCGTTTGATAAAATCTCAGTTGTGCAATGCAAACAAAACCATGCACCGGGGCTATGACCCAAATCTCCACTCTCCTTTGCAAGTTCAGCACAGAAAACAAACTTAAAAGGTCACTTGGTTACAATTCATCTGGCTCAAGCAGGGACATTAAAATGTCCTTTCAGCTTCACCACAAGCAGCCTAGGAAGCCAGCTCAGAACTTTGTCCTTGCATGTGTTCATCACACTCCTCACCAAATCCAAGAGTAAATTAAACTGTGCCTTTTCTTACCCACAGAGTTCTTCGCTGCAGGATGCAATGTGTTTGTAAAAACCCCATTATTTTCTCCACAGATCACAAAATCAGAGCAACTATACCTGAAAGCTTTTGGAGAAAAGAAGGCTATGCAACTTGGATCATAAAGACCCTCCTGGCTACAGTGCATTGGTCAGGTCATGGAGCATACCTGGTCCTCCAGAGCACTCCTGGCCAAGCAAGGATTCTCACACAGCAGGAATCAAGATGAAGCATTAAAAGAACTGCAGAGCTTGGAGAACTATGGTATTCATAAGCTCATACAACAGAAAAATAGCAAATGTTTTACAACAGTGATTCAGGTCCTGTTTCACACTTCTAAAGAAGAGGAATTATGTTAATGTTTTCCTTGGCTGCAGTGACACACTCAGCAGAAAAAACCACCAGGCAGACTTTCATCAAGGCGTGAGTTAGTCTTAGAGGGACACAATAATGATGTCACTCTTCCACAGGGACAAAGCAGCAGAAAGGAGCACACAGAACTGGAATGAGCAAGTGAGAACACAGACAACAGGAGTGGAGCATGGGGATCTAAGGTACCTGCACATCAGTGACAGTGCATGGGACCAGTAGTCCAGGAACCCAGCCCAGTGCTGAAAACACACAATTAACAACAAACAATCAAACGACAGTGCTGCCCTCCTGGAAATCTGCTCACAAGGTCTTTTTACTACATGTTTTAAAAAACAACGTGTTTCAAGTGAATTGTGATCTGTTTTTATAGAAACCCACTGAATTCCACGCAGTTAGATATACTTGAGCAATTTTAGCAAGTGTGTTGAAGCAGGCCACCTATGAGCTGTGGAAATACCTAAGAGGGTGCAAAAGAACTTCCACTGAACGGACCTGTTGTACAGCACAAAACTTTTTTCTCCTTATTTAACTTTCAGACCTATTTATATTATTAAAAGAATGAATGTAAGTAAAACGCTGTTTTCTGCACAATCTCATTGACTGAGCTCTCCAGTCTCATGCAGCAATCACACAATCATTACAGTCGGGTGAGACCTCCAAGATAAGCAAGTCCAACCTTCAACCCATACCACAATGTCCACTAACACCCTAAGGGCAGGAGGGTGTATTTGTTGAATCATCTGTACATGCCATGTGTTTACAGTCTAGGAAATTCTCTTTCCAAAGGAAACCTTGATCTGCTTTTCTTCGGACAAGACAACAGAAGCGTTTAATCTTTGGTGGGAGCAGATAAAAAGAAAAGCATTTGATACCTGTTGCTATTAAAAACCTGAACAAAGCTTTGACTGGGAATAACTGGTGCATTTGCAGCAATCTGTGACCTGACAGTGACTCTCCTATATGGACTTGAGCATCTGCATCCAAACTGAACATCTACTGCGAATTTCAACAGAAAATTCCTACAGAAAAGTCTGACAGAACTTCTTTTCCTTCCCATACCGCACTTTCTGACACGCACAAACTGCCATAAAGCAAAGGAATGATGATTCTCTGTGTAGGACACTGGCCCTGACACTGGCAAAAGAACAAGGCAAGTTGGTTTAATTTCAAATCCTCATTATCCTCAGGTCAGGGTCCAGCAGTACTTCAAAACTGACTAGGCAAAAGGGAATCACTAAAAACCCATGTCCCCAGTGGATGTCTGACAACTCCATCCAGTAACAAGAAAGGGTCTGAATTCCCAATTAGCAGCCTTCAGTGAAAACTCACAGAAGGACCTAACAGGAGGACTTGCTCTCAAAGCAGCTGCTCTAGCACATCACAAAAGTTTTTACCTTTCACTAAACCAACCTCTGATACACTTATACTTTAATTCTTTTTCTAAAAAGACATTAAACACCTTGGTGTTTTTGATCTCATGAAATGCACTAGGCCCTTCACATTTAAACTTTTAAAAAGTGAAAAATTATACCTCACACTTAATACAATCATCTTCATTTCTCCTATGTGAAATGGCATACAAATCCAGTGTAATACTGGATTTTCAACTATCAGTTCCCACAAAAATCCACTGATTTATCCAAAACCCTCCATCAATATGCAGCAGACATACCCACTCCCTGCCCAAATTCAGCTGCAATGTTACTCTGGTTAATGATATTCCCAACTCAGGGCCAGGCTGGGCAGAGCTCAGAGCAACCTGGTCTAGAAGAAGGTGTCACAGAGCAAGCAAAGATCCTGTATCACACAGGGGAGCTGAGCTGCATTCATTCCAGTAGCCCAGCTAGTTGCCAACAGATCACACAAACATGTTTATGTAACCACAATCTATACTCTTGTTAGATATTTAATGATTCCAGACCATAAACCAGCAGTGGCTGCACTGTTTAATGACAAAACACACATTCAATAAAAGCGTAATCCAACAATAAACTGTGATTGGAGGCTCATTCCTAACCCAGATAACTCCAGGGATCGATGCCACAGCACACGCCCACAGCTGTACCACTGGCTGCTCCACCTGGAGGAAGGTGGGACAGGGAGCTGCTTAAACAGGCTTTGCTGGAAAAGCCTTGAGAGCAGGAAAGCTACACCAACTGACAAGGAAATGCCAGTGGGACTCCTAAAACCCAAAACAGCTCTGAACTTCTTCAGTCCCAGAAAGACACAAGGCTCAGGTACCCCGGGTGTGGGACACTCAGCCAGGCTGGCAGAGGTGTTTGCCAGAGAGAAGAGCTAGTTGGTCACACTGTAATTAATTATTTTGGGATACCAGAACCCACAAGTCACCTCTCCCAACAGCCCATGGAGCGCCTCAAGTGAGGCACTGTTCTTGCTACTGCTCTACAGAGGTTGGAAAATGGATTTACTTGTGCCTCAATGGGCAAAGGGTGCTGGGGGCAGGAGCAGAAAGGCTGAGGGAGGTGGGTCTGCTCAGACTGGAGAAGGCAGTGACTCCTAATTCCTGTGCATCACAGCCTGACACCTGCAGAGAGTGCAGCCTGTACTTTCCACTTTGTACCTGTTGTAACAGCTTACCTGCAGTAGGCTGGGAAGGTCTGTTTTCACAGACACTTCATTTTCTGACACAGTTTGATTTGTTGCATGAATCATCCCATTATCCAACCAGAAATTAAATTAGATCTTCCAGCTCTTGGCTGCAGTTAATAATTAATGTTACTGTATGAGTTTCCAACCTCCCCTGGTGAAAAAATTCTTCCAAACACATTAACATTTCAGTGAGTGGTGTTGTCAGTCACACCAGCAGTTCACTCCTTTAGCTTCTCTTCTTCATCTTGATCAAGTTTCTTTTTTTAAAGAATAACAAGTTATATCTTCTACCAGTACCTCTTATCCATTAAGGCTTTGGTCCCCAAGAATTTCTCATTTGAGGGAAGAATCACTCCATTACAGCCTCTGCCCAGATGAGGGAAGAAAAACAAAACAAAACAAAAAAAAAGGCAAGTCAATGGGAAGGGATCTGCTCTCATCAGAAACACCTCGTGTCAGGCTTTTGGATCCTGCTTGTAGTCCTGCTGCTTCCAACCTATTTGCACACCATGTTCTACCTCCTTCTCCCCCTTCCTTTCCTGCTCACCTTACAAACACAGAAGCCCTTAACAAAGGATTGACTCTTTTTGTTCATTTTGAGTATTTATTTGTCATATAAATGGATAGCCTAGGGCTAGCAGGCTCTTCCACCTGAGAACTGTGGTGTCTCTCTCACAAAGAACCAGAAAACTGTTCAGTTACTAATCCAGGCTAAAGGCTGACTAGATTTGGGCAACTGAGCAGGAGCAAACACAGCCCCTCCTGGCTGGAAGGACAAATCCCACAGTGGAATTCTTCACTTCTCCAGTGCATGCACTGACATACATGCTATGAACAGCCAAAGGTAAGAACGGAATTTAAGGTGGCATGAAAAATAACTGGAATAAAAGAACATGCCCAATGCAGGAAACTGAGTAGGTCAGCTGCAGTTCTCTCCTATGCATACATGCACTGAAGGTGCTTCTGAAGAGGAATAAAGTAGGCACTTTCTTGATTTAAAGGCATTTTTTTCTTTTAATGGAATATGCTTTTACACACTGTAAAAGAACAGACTCTAAAGAAAAACAAACACAGTGATACTGAGTGCTTTTTTGGTTTGTATCAGTAATTTCTGCATATATATTGATGATGGAAGGCCTGGAAGGGTTTTAGGGGGGGTTGGAGTGTTGATTGCATTGGTTGCTGGATTTGGGGTGGCTGTTTGTTTTGGTTTTTAGTTGTATTAATTGTTTACAGGGAATTCCTACAAAATCAGTGAAATTCTATCAATACATAGATTGTTGCCAGACAAGCTCAGAGGTTAGCTCAGTCACTTGTTCCCAGAATGGTACTTGACACTGACTAGACTAAGAAACACTCATTAAAATATTCACCACTCATTATCTAAAACAAAGGCTGCACTTTGTGTCCTGCCAGGCATTCTGGATGCAAACTGGGGCTCGATGCCCCAGACAAAAGGCACATTCAGAACCCATGTTTTGCAGAAGCGCTGCAATAGGGTCAGTCATTCAGCACCCCAGAGCAGGACCTTGTCCCAGGGAAGCACAGATGCATGTTCCTCAAAGAGGCAGAAAAGGAAGGGAGCAGAGGGCACAGCAGTGCTGAGTTCCTCAGACAAGCTACAGGCACTGCATCAGCTTCCACAGCAACCAGTTGTGTAAAGAAATGATTGCTTCTACCTGCTTATTCCTGCCTCTGTATCACATTGCTACCTGCACAGATGATGAGGTACACACAGGGCAGGTTGCTCCTGACACCACAAGGACTTTCAGAGAGCTCAGTCAACAATCTCAGGAATAAAGAACAGGATTTTTCTTCCAAGAACACAAATGCATATTACAGAGACTGACGTACAGCAGTGAAAAGCTCTTGGGGTCACACAAATTAACACTAGTCTGAAGAACAAACTCCATTTCCTCCAGGCAGGTTTAAATGAAGTCACATATCCTTCCAGAAATAACAAGATGATCTACACAAAGTCTAATTTTTGTACAAAGCAAAGGGAGAAAACCAGCTTGGAGCTGCAGAGCCCAAACTGCAGTGGCACAGAACTGCCTCCTTTAACAGGCTCCCATTGGAGATGGGCTAGGACTCCACACCAACACACAACCTAACACCTTCCATGGGATGGTATCTGTCCTGAATGCAAGCCCATACCCCAGCTGCTTCTACTGAACATAGCAGAATCTGCTCCAAAGACCAAGGAACAGCTCCAGGAAACGCAAATGCTGGTAAGGAACTTGTGAAGTGGGCAGCAAAAAACCAGGAAGTTGCCAGGCACAGGAACATCCTGAGGGCAACTAAATCAACCCAAACCAGCACACCTGGGTCAGCAGTTTGGTTTGTGAAGATTTAGCCTGTGTAAAGCACAAGACCCAAAACATGAATGAGGGTGGCTGTGTTGAGATTTATTCAGCAAGCAGAAAGTTTGGTGCAAAAAAGTTAAAAAACCCCAAACGTCCTGCTGTGGCATCCGGGTAAGCTCCCCTCATCCCAGGCTCTGCAAGGAACATGGATGAGCACCCAGGATGCTCTTGCAGAGCCTTGGCAGTGCCTCCTAACCCAAGGAACCAGCCTGGCACACAGGACCAGCTAATACCTGCTGAATGCCAGCCTGCTTTCCAACACAGGCTGCAGAGACAACAGGAGCAGCTCCAGGCCTGGGCAAGGGAAAGGCAGCAACTTGTATGGCACAAATCACAGCCTGCTTTGTCAGAAGGAGGCCTGAAAGCCACTGGCCTTGAGAAACAGCCTGCCAAGGAACAACTCTATGGAACAGGTGTCCTGCAGAGGGATTTATTCTCTCTTCCCAAGCATTTTCATAATGAGGACAAAAAACCAGCACAAAACTCCAATACTCAGACAAACAAAGGAACTCAGAGGGACACTAGAGGAAAAGTATCGGTTCCTCCCATGTAACCAAGAACCACCAAGAGATGGGGACATGTCTAAACCAGAAAGCGGTCCCAGCACAACATGTAAGCTTCCAAAGATGCAGGGCAGCAATGAGAAATAAATTAATATTATTTACTATCCCTTCAACTCTTTGCAGCAACTTCATCCTGTTTTGCTTTACCATCTCAGTGGCAGCATTTCAGCTCAGTCAACTCCCAACCTGCCCACAGTCCATCCTTGCAGTGGCCAGGCCAGAGCTGCCACTAAACTGGAGTAAGCTGGAATAATGAAAGATTCTCACAATTAGTTTTCCCAAGTAATTGAATGTAAAATAATGAGAGTGCTGGCCAGCCCAGCAGGTACCTTCCCTGGCACACAAAGCCTACTATGTAATTTGGTACTACCTTCTGATAGAAATATCCAATACTTCTGCTTCCAGAGCAGCAAAGTGCCCTCTCTTCCAACACTCTCAGCGATCTGGACATGTTATTTCCTTATCCAGCCTTCAATAAAAACTACAAGTGAGGTCAGAAAGCTGTTAAAATCAGTAAATCAATGTACTCCCTGTCCTATGCCATCATGTACCTCCTGCCTCTAATGCACCTTCCAAGCACTGAAAGCATTTATGGAATATTAGGAAGGAGAGGAGGAAGGGCACTTTCTCCATGAAAAAGCTTTTCAGAGGTGATCACACAGTGCAGGCTGTCCTCTGTCTCAATTACCCACAGTCCTTTCTTTCTATCTGACTGGAAGACTCAAGATTTCTCAGAAAGAAAAACCTCCTTAGCGTCAGTGAAACAGCAAGGATGTTCCAGTCTGAGCCGCATCACTCCAAGGACTGACACAACATTAATGGCCAGTTTGACAGTGGAGAGGGCTTAAACCTCTCCTGGAAACTGCAGGGAGTACCACCTCTATCTGGGAGGACACAAAGAGCACAGGCTGCAACCAGAGATCAGAGATGAAATCCAAAGGTCAAGAACTGCCCCCAGTGCTGGGCACAAGCCCCTCACAGCAAAGGCCACCATGCTGGCCCTTCAGTCTCTGCTTGCTCTTGAGTTTAACACTGAGCCCCAGGGACACAAGTGAGAAAACAACGGGCAGCAGAACTGAGACCACCAACCATAGCCACAGGAGACACAGGACGCAGGTGAATGCCAGAGTAATTCAGGAAGCCCTGGTAAGAGCTGTGAACAGCTTTTATCACACAGAGGTCCTGGATTTTCATTCACAGCACGCTCAGGGAGCACAAACACACACAACATGTTCCTCCTGACGAGCTGTCTTCCCCACACAAGCTGTCTGGACCAAAGGCCAGCTGTGGGAGGCAGGGAGTTCCTGCCAGCTCTGGCCTCCAGGACAGGGACAGCAGCCCAGCCCCTGGGGTCAGCCTATCCCCATGTCAGCCCAGCACCAGAGACAGCAGCAGGAGATGCCTTGGGGAGCCACGCCAGCCCCAGGACACAGGCAGAGCCTGTCTGACCTCCTGATGGCCGCTACCTCAGGTCACACATGCAGCAACACCTGCCTGACAACCCTGGTGTCCACCAGCCCTGGCAGGCGATTCCAGGCTGGGGGATCAGCTACTGCACTGCCTCACCTTCCCAACAAACATCAGGAGATGAGTGCTAAACCACCACAACCAGCCCGTTTCCACAGCAACAGTGAGCAATGACACACAGAGCTCCTGTAGCACATTCCACTCTTATCAAAGGCTATCTATCTATGGGCATGTGTGCTCCAGCCTGCAGGAACACCGGGCTGGGGACTCCAACTCCCATTTCCCAAATGCCACAGTTGTGGTATCCAGCACACAGAGGTGACCAAAAGTGGTGAGCACTTAGTGACTTCCCTCACCAGGTACATCTGCAGCAGCCATTTCAGCATTCACCTCCGACCTCCCTATCACACAGAATCTATTTCCTCTCCAAGTTTTGGGAATTTGAAAGAACAACTTCACCCCCTATAGAGCACAGGCACTCAGAGCTGCTGGGAGCTGTGCACCATGCCTGGCCCAGGGTACAGGTACCTGTACTGAATTACAGCTGATCATCTCTCACTGGAGTGAAATGAAATAACACAAATGCACGTACAAGTAGCTCAGAACTGAACTGACCAGATCCAAAATAAAATGACAGCAGCATAAGGCATTAAAGATAAATTTTCATGATGTCAGCAGGCTGAAAAAAAATCACTCAGGGCTTTGCTAAATCAATTTGAGCAGTGTTAAGAGGCATTTCTTTAATAACAATGTCAATCATAACAGTGACTAAAGCTGTGACTGAAATGTTTTAAAATACAAATTGGTTCCAAGCCAAATTTTGGACAACATTCTAAGGAAAAAAGTGACACACATAGGCACATGATATGAGGAGGTCACCGTAAGACTTAAACACACATTAGCTACAAACTCCAGCATCTTAACTCTGCAGATTTGAGGCCAGTCTCTAACAGTTGTGAAGGGCCCATGGTTTCAACAGCTTCCAAAGGGGTTCTGTCGGGATCCTGCATTAGGAACATGGTGACAAATGACCTGGCAGGTAATCCACACCCAGCCTGTAACCACTTAAGCACAGTCTGGTTTATAATGTTTGACTTTCAAACTACAACAGAAACTAGTTAAGACAAAACCAAAACCTGACTCTGTGACTTGATTTGGCACAACCTCTAGTCCAGCTGCAGGATGTCCCTGTAAAAAACAACTCACCTTGCTCCCAGAGAGTCAGGCCAGACCTGCAGGACAGGGGGTCTTCTGGCCTTTACTGCACCCACCTCTCCCATTCTGAGGTTCCAGAGTAGCACAGCCACCCTTCCCTTGGGATGCAGCTGGCCCCTAAACAGGGATAAGTGAAATCTCAGCCTCAACACAGGGGAGGAAAATACAACATGTTCTTCATTGTGCTAATTAGAACACAGAATGAGACTGCAACTTCTGGCTAAGAGAGGCAACAGAAGCATCAGGATAAAAAACAAAAAACAAAATTTGGAAAAAAATATCTGTAGTGCTACATTAAAAAAGAGAACAATCCGTTCAGGTTCACTGCCCATTATCTCTCCTAAAGGCCCACATCCAGCTCTGGTTGCAGACCTTCAGCCAGCACGGACACTGCCAGGACCCAGGTGTGTCACAGCATTGCTGGGACCAGCCTACCCTGCCAGGGAAAAGCACACAGCAAGGCTCCCTCCCACAGGGAACAGAGAGGAGAAGTGTCTCCTGAGGCCACGGTAGCAGGAGTGGTGTTATTCACACACAGTCCAGGCCAGGCATGCACAGGAATTTACCTGACCCTGGGACTTTTCTATGGACACTGGAAATAAGGAATAAAACAGTAAATTACCAAACTTGAGCAGATGGAACTGAAACAAACCAAACAACCAGCAGGAATAAATACCCAAATATGTGCCTCCACCACTTACCTGAAACAAAGAACGTGCCCCTATGGCTCACAGCACCTGAACTGCCCAAGTCCCCTCTCCTTGGGCCCAGCAGCTCTGCACCGTAAGGTGCCCACCCACCCGCTGGAATGGGTGCAAACTTTAGCACTTAAACTGCATTTTAACAAAGGGAGAGGGGAAAGGCACATCTGTAATGAGGCAGGGATGTGTCCCTGCAACCCTGAACTCTAAACAGTGACACCATTACCACAGCTATAAAATGGAGTTGCATGTAAGCAAGATCTGTCCAAGACAGAGCAGTTTCAAGTTCTTTCAGCCCAAGTGTTACAAACAATGGCCAAGCCAACGTTTTATAATACTTCAAACATCACTGTACCAAGAGCAGAGGTTAGAGAAGCAAGTCCATTGCTCAGCACTGTGCAGCAAAGCTGTTGCTTTGTTAATGAGGCTGAATCAGCACAAAGCCCAGACACAGTATTATCCACACACCACTTCTCCCTCTTACCACTCCCTTCACCACAAACAGCAGCAACATCAACTCCCGAAATCTTTAAAGAAAGGTGAAAAACTCCACTTGTTTGTTAGTGAATTCATCCTTTTAACATTCCCATATGACTACGGATGAGCTGCTTTTAGACAAACTTGCCACAGACTTCATCAGGGTCAGGATTCTAGCCAAAGCTCTGGATTCACGACATCTACAATATCACAGCTCATAGCCACCAAAGAGCAAGTACCCTCCCTTCACACCACTCCACCACCACCCCACAGCTCCTGCCACATACCTCTGACTTCCACCACCTTTCCAGAAGTGACTGTGATACCACAGCCCCACAAAGACACAGGATGCCGTCTGCAGATTTGTACTGGGCCACGGGTGTACAAGAGAAAGCATCTTCTCTCTTTCAGCAGTGCAAATCCACTAATTTGGGTGGGCTGCTCCATAAGCCATCACTCTCTACTCCCTCTGCTCACGTAGAGAGTGGAAGTGCAACTGAACTGTCCTGAGATCAACCACTGAGACCAGCAGCAGCTGAAGGTCCTCAGCACATAATTAAAAACCACCAGCAGCTGAAGGTCCTCAGCACATATCCAACACGAGCAGCAGCTGAAGGTCCTCAGCACATAATTAAAAACCACCAGCAGCTGAAGGTCCTCAGCACATATCCAACACGAGCAGCAGCTGAAGGTCCTCAGCACATCACACACACCCATCTGTACCACAAGTGCCCACTGCTAAGGAGGCAGCCACAACAGGCAACTCATAAATCCTCAAACCCACACTTGGTTAATTTTAATAAATCAGGCTAAAGTACCTGTGATGGGAGCAGCCAGTACAGCCTCATTTCCAGGCACCTGGGCTGACTCCATCACCCATGGCCTCAGCTTGGCTTCCTTTTTCCCACCCCAAATCCCAGCCCTTTTGTGGGGAGATGTTTTTGTCCACATGGCTTCCAGAGCAGCATGCTCCAAACCTTACATCCAGTACCACCAGGAAGAGGCCAAAAGCAGATTTTCCCCACCACACCAAACAGACCATCCATGAGGAGTCATCCCAGGACACCTTCTCCTGCACACTACTCATCACTCCTATCCCTACAAAAGCCCACCATTAATTCAGTGTGATCATCTACATAACATAAAGATGCTTAAGGAGAGTCAGACTTTGAACTGCTTTCAATTAAAACCAACACAGATTACAGAACATACTTTCCACCCTCAAGCCAGGATTATTCAGCACTAGGATCTGCCAAAGGACAGCACACTCCACAGTTGTGCTCCCTGTTCCAAATCGTTCTGCTCCTCTCCAGCAGATAAACTACATGGAAACAGGAAAACCTGACTTGAGCTGGCAGGACACCAATGCAGCCACACTGACCCGTGCACTGAGGCACAAAAAGAAGGTGCTGTGGCTTAATGGCAAAGCCCAACTCATTCATGGAGTGATTCCTCAGAATAGCCAGTGTTATCACAACTGGAGATATTTATTTTGGTTACAGGCAAGGTTCCTAAATCTTAGAAATCACAAACACCTACAGCCTGCCAGTGCACAGGAATTATGGTCAAATGGAGGGAGGGAAAAATGAACAATTACAAATACACACACTGAGTCTGTTGCCCAGTCAGACATCACCTGGCAGACATAATACATCTCAATTAATTCCATAATCCATCTCAGAAATCAAGGATCTGGATTTGTTTTGTTGGGGTTTTGAGTTATTTTTATAGGCTGGTTTATTTTTAACTATTTTAACTGCAATTAGCTTCCAGGCCTGTGCAATTTAGCCACATCTCTTATATTAAAATTAATTACTAGTTCTCTACAGAAAACAATCCCTCTCCTAAGGATTTGATTTTCTTCCTTCTTCCTGGCAGGGGAAAGGAACACTCCAGCACTAGAAACTGGGCAGCTTAAGAACCCCATGCTGGAAGAAGTTGGCATGACTGTGTGAAATAGTTCTGAAAGGCACAGTTCCAGTCCCAGGTAAACCCTGCCAGGTGTTAGTACTGCCGAGCAGCAGCTCCAGTCCTTGAGTACAGCAGCAGTAAAACAACATTCCTTCCTCCCAGTGCTGGAGGTAGGAGTGACCCAGCCCGTGCCACATTCCTAGGCAGCTTACCCAAAATAACAGTGTACACAAGATTACACTGCACTTCTTCCCGAAAGGGGACAGACTTCTACTGCTACAGTGAAACCCTCTATTCAACACAAGGAGACATTTAAGAGGAAGTAGCAGTGAAAGCAAAAGATGGAGAAATTTATGGAAGTTAATGAGATTTCTGTGTTCACCAATATCAAAATTTAATTGTAATTACATCAAGCTACTGTTGCACATTGTTATCACATCTATGACTTTCTGTTGACTGAAGCTGTTGGATAATCCAGCCCTCGCTGCTATTACAAGGCCTGAAGCTTCCAGCTTGCCCAGAAAGTCCCAGTTTATATTGCACAGAGTTTAATAAGCAAAGGTCTCGTCCCCATCCCATCTTCTGGGACTGAGAAATTGTCAGTTGAGCCCAATCCAGCAGAAACCAGTGAGCTGCTAACAGGCTGCACCCACAGCACCACCTCTGATGTGGCCTCTGGATCCTACAGCCCACCTCACAGCAGGAGCTGTGTTTGGTTCAGACAGGATAAGTATTATATCTCACAGAACCTTTCACTGGCTGGAGACCAGCACCAGCCTAGAAGCTGCAGGGGTGGATTGTTCCCACAACACCCTAAGATGTAACACCGACTCCCTTCTGATAGATAAGCTCACTGGCACTCATTCCACGCCTGGTGATAATTTCAAAACAAAATGCAAAAAGTCCCGTCAGAAATTTGTTATCCATAACTCCCAGCACAGGCTGTGCGGGGTGAGGTGCCCGTTCAACAGGTGTGGGGCTCACAGTCCATGTCTGCTTCCCAGGAAAATGGCCCCTGTGCGAGAAAAGCAAAGCAGAGCTCCCATTTCGCATCTCGCAGTGCCCTCCAGCGGCCATCCCTTCCCACGGAGCCCAAGGAATGCTCATCCCCCTGCCCAAAGGCAGAACCTCGGGCTGCACTACCTGTATTCCACCCTGAGAGCACAGGACAACAGCCAGGGCACACAGAGCCATCTCGGAATGGGGGTATAGCTAAAACTAACATTCCTCACCTACCTCAGACCCTCATGTTAATACAAGCCTCCTTAAATGTCTTTACATTCATTTTATAATAAAACTAGAGTTTACTTAGTGTCAGCACTAGTGACCAAAACATGCCAATAACTCATCAAAAGCTGGTTTAAAATGCAGGCTCTTATAAAAATCTATTGACCTCCTGAGAACCACAGCCTATTTTGATATTCTGCCACACAAGTAGATATACAAGCCCTGTCATTTATGAAATGCTTCCTTACCTGGACTTTTTAATCATCATTTATGGTTTACGTGCTATCCCTGAAGCCAGTGCACTTAGAGTCTATAAAAACAATTGAGGGTCAATAAAAAATTCACTACTCTGAATTGCTTATTGCTAAGACACTGTCAGTGCTGTGACCAAGGAAGGCCCCTCTCACACCCAGATAGCAGAGCGAGGCTTTTACGTAACTGGAATATTCAGAGCAGAAAACAACAGAGCTCTCATTTAAAGGCTCTGTGTTCAGTAGTGGTGACAAAGGATGCATCTTCTCAAGGAACTCAAGGGCTTTTTCACATAAAGCCTCCAGGGTCAGGTACACAGTGGGCTGGGCCGGGCCTCATGGGGCCATTTGTGCCTCCCTGAGCACACTGGTCCCCCCACACTACCCCTGTCCACCTCCCAGCTGAGGAGTCACAGTGGCCACAAGCTGCTTCTCCAGCACATCAGTGCCCTGCTCCTTCAGCCAGTGCCACAGCAGCCAGTGCTGCTCCAGGAGCCGAGCTGGGAACCAGTGTGAGGAAAGGACATGGCTCTGGAACCCCTCCCCAGCACCAGTCCTGCCAGAGGCTCCATGGGGACAGCCTGGGCTCAGGAAACACCTCTGGCCATGCCAGCATAGTGTGGAAGCTGGGTGAGCAGCAAGGTACAGCCTCACCACTGAGGAAACCACACAAAAGGAAATGTCACCTGAAATCTAACTGCAACCACCTACAACAGACACTGCCCCAACAACTCAGCATTGCCGATACTTCCAAAGTTTACTTTGTATTTGAGGCAAACCTTAGAGAGATCCAGCCCTGAACTCCCACTTCACTGCTGTCACCAAGTCTGGGGAGTGAAGGAAAACCACAGCCCTCTTCCTACCCAATAAATCCTGCTGATCATGAGCAGTAACATCTTCATCTTGAGGCCTCTGCAGTCCCATCTCATGGACCTGTTAACATGACACTGAGTAGCGGGAAGGAGACACCCTCAAGGGAGATCATTCCAGAGCAACAAATCCAGCAGGAACATGTAAACAACGAGGCACCAAGGCCAAGCTCCCATATGCCTCAGTCTGAAACAGCCTGCACAGACAGGGAGTTTATCCACCACAGCACGAGCTCCACTTCACCACAGCACCACTGTAGCAAATCTTGGCTTATTCCTTACCCGATGTCAGACCCAGTGGAGGGGAGCCTGTGCTTTACAGGAACTCATCCTGTCCACAGGAACCATTTCCGTCACTCAGAACTGGGCTTGTTTCCCTTTCCCCAAAGTGCGTCTCAGTAAAGCAAAGCACCACACAGGCTCCTGAGGTCCTGAAATCCTTCAGGATTTATTCCTCAGGCACAAGGCTTTGCCCAGCACAGCACACAAAAACTAAGATGAAAGGTTAGGCTGCAGTGACTACAGAGTTATTTATCTTGAGGCATATGGGATTGTATCTCACACATCGAGATATTTTCAGGAACATAAGATCCTTTTGACAATTTCTAAGGCATGACAAAATGTCATCTCAGTAGGAAGCTTCTAATTCCAATTGACTCAATCACAAGTCACAGAAGTTAAATAGAACTTGAATAGAGGAGAATGCTAGAACTGCAGAGAGCAGTCTCACATATGCTTTTTTCCCCCCTAATTTTTAACCTGTTTTTCCCCTAATATTTTTAACATTCTTCAAGGATCTTTTTTCTGAAGCTCCATTTTTTATTCAAGCAAACAAGATCCAAGGAGCTGCAAGTTTTGCTTCCATCCAAGGACACTGAGAAAGCAAAATATTTGTGGATTTGTGTGGGCAACATCTGACTCTCAAGAAACCCAAACTGAAACAAACAAGAGGTACACTTCATTCACAAATATTTTCCACTACAAAGGGCTGCAAGTTTATATATACACTGATATTTAGAGATGGCATGAAAGCAAGTAAGCTTCTAGGAGCCTTATTTCACAGAACTACCAAGGGGCTGAGGTTGGCACGAGCCTCTGGGGGTCACCTGACCTGCCCCCTGCCTAAGCCAGAGCTGGGCTACCCAGGCCTGTATCCTGATGGTCCCAAACAGCCTCAAGGAGGGAGCTCCAACACTCTCTGGGCAGCCTGGCCCAGTGAAAATTTGGCAGGATATGAATCTGATTTACAACTAATTTAAAGTAATTAATATAAAACACTTTGCAGTTCAGGTTTACAAGAAGGCTGATCTAGGAACACAACACAGTCTGCCATGGCAAACTGCAATTGTTAGCTCATGCCCTGTGACTCAGTGACCCCCAAATCCCCAGCCTGCCTAGTGTCCCAAGACCTGTGAGAGTCCTTGGGCAAAGGGGACAATGTCCCGTGGAGGGCAGCCCTGTGAAGCACAGCTACCCACAGGGACGAGGGCAGCCCCTGCGCTGCAGACATGCGGGCACACGCGCAGCCCAGGCCTGCTCCACGCCTACCACACACATAGCTGTGCAAGCAGCAGGGAAGCCTGTGCCTGTGCTCTGTACCGAGACTGCTGCTTCCCTCTCTGGAGAGCCACTCAGCAAGTTCAGCTTGCATGTAAATCACAGCATTTTCCAATCAGCAAATGTGCCACGAGTGGAAGCACTGTATAAGGCCACTCAAAGCCCTCCAAAACCCCTCTACAACAGACCTGCAAACTGCATTTCAATCCCAGGCAGGAACAAAGGAAATGAATAGGCTGAATATGTCCACATATGCAACTCAGCCTCTCACAGCTCTCTCACAGCTAATAGAGCTCTGCTTTCCAAAAAACGATGAGCCAAGTCCAAGCCAATGCTAGCGGGAAGTCATTACCCACACAAGCCAGCATGCAGAGAACTGCCAGCACACCTTCCTCAGCCCTCCTGAGCTTTACTAGAGCTTTCTTACAGCCACCTTCCTGAGAGAGACCATCGTCCCCCCTCCATGCTCTCCTTCGCCCATTACTAGAGACTCAACAGTGGGTCAGGCTCTCAGGGTCATGAAACTACAGCCCAACAGGCTGTGAGTATCACCTGCACCCTTCCCCATGCCACCCCTCCCTCAGTCCCTTTTCCCTTCCTTCCTTCTTATTTCCATTTGTGAACTCCTGCTGTAGTTTTAGATGGTCACTGCTCTTCCTGAGAAGTATCCAGCATTAGCAACTGCACAGCAAAGCAGGAAACAAAGCACAGTCTCCTGTCCCTCAGGCAGTGTGGCTGTGGTCATCACTGCAGCTGTGATATTGGTCACTGCTGCGAGACCAGAGTGTTTCTTTTCCCAGCAGCTCCTTTTCCAACAGCTTAGTTCTACCTCAGGAGATGAGTGACAAACACATCTCCTCACCCTCTGCTCCACAGGCCAGGTCACCAGCACCAGCTGGGGTAGAGTATCATGGCAGGAACAGCCCCTGCTCTCCCGAGATCCCTCCATCTCCAAGCCAAGGTGAGAGCAGCCAGCAGATTTCTGCCTGTATCCGTTTCTCTTTAGCATTCTGTGCAAGTACCAGCATATGCCGAGGCAGGGACAAAAGACACAACGAGCGCACACACAACAGCAAAGGCAGCAGCCAAGCTCCAGCATGATGTTCTCAGCCGCCTCCCTGGGACCTGGCAGGGTGGCTCCAGCTTCCCTTTTCCTCACAGATCACACTTGCTAATATAAGCACAAAAGCACTTCCAACCAAATGTTTCGGAATGCCCATGTTGCGACAGCAAACCCCACTGCCTTTAGCTGTCCCCTCAGCCTGTGCAAAGCCCCCGGCAGCCCAGGAGCAGGCAGGATTCCCGCAGGCCGCTGGCAGCCCCGGGGCAAGCAGGGCCCTGCAGATGGCTCGGCAGTGGGCCCAGCTACCTGCAGGGGCGGGCAATGCACGGGAGCTGGCCAAAGCTGCTTGGGGACAGATGCCAGGCACCGCTGTGCTCACACCAAGGCTTATGGAAACAGCCCAGGAAGGAGAAGGTTCTCCTCTGCTGTTGTGCTCACCATCTACATCACCCAAGGCTCCTGCAACACCCTCTCCTCTCCTCTCCCCTACCCTCACACACAGGCAGAGCATTTGCAATCACTCAGCTCTCAGCTTTGTAATTTAACAAAAACAGAATGACACCCCCTCTCACCAAAACACCCACCCCTGCCCAGGAACCTCCTTCCCAGTGTGAATTTAACGTTACAGTCATGCAGACTCGGTGCCTCCGAAATATAGCAGGTAAGAAACATTGCCTGTCAGCTTCACACCAGCAGAAGATGTTTTTAATGTTAGTTTCTTCTACACCACAAACAGACTGACACATCACCCGTTGTGTTCAGCCCCACAAAACCGGAAGCAATACTGTTGCAATTACTATTCACTCCTGTAAAAAAAAAAGCAATACGTGCACTCTAACAGCCGATACTCTGAAACCACAGCCCAGTAATGCAGCCTTGCCCATTGCTGATGCTCTGTGACACTGGCTCCTAAGAACAGGAGCACCTGACCAAGGCAATGAAACAAAAAGGACATTAAATAATATTTTTAACATTCACCTAAAGTAAACCGCACCGTTCTCCTCATGCCTGTATGATTTGTTTGGTTCTGCAGAAAACATCGGCTGATAAAGCCAGCACACGGCGATTACTTATCGCGGGTCCTACCTTGCTTATCAGTTCCATCTGCATTGGGGCCAGGCTGTGTCTGACACAGTACCCGGCTCACCGGCCCGGAGGCCGCTTCGCTCCGGCCCCGCGGCCGCTCCCTGGGGACACGGGCAGCGCTGCGGGGAGGAGGCGGCGAGGGGCGGCCGCCCCCGCCCGCAGCACCGCCGGCCGTGGCTCTTTG
>VXBI01011503.1:0-45141 GCA_013397375.1 Toxostoma redivivum | reverse complement strand
GGGACCGGGCCCGTCCCGGGATGTGTCCCCGTGCGGAACCGGGACCGGGCCCGTCCCGGGATGTGTCCCCGTGCGGAACCGGGACCGGGCCCGGGAGGTGCAGGAGCGAAGCCCCCGTGGCTCTCCACAGCAGTCGGAGCTGGTCCCTCACTGTGGCGTTACTCCCCTCGCCATCACGGGTCTTAGGGAAACAAAACACTGTGGGCACTTGGAGCGACTCCTGGACAAAATCAAGTCCCGCATTAGCTCTAAATGAGCTTTTGATTTGTTTTCTGGCCCTGAGCTGGCTGTGCCCCAGCCGTGCCCCTCCCTGTGCTAATCTCCATTTATGATCTCTCGGTATCTCCTGGCAGTACGTGGTGCTTAAGTGCAGGCTGTTGAGGGAGTTCCACGGCAGCGGTGCCCAGACACGTTTATGCAATGTGTTACCAAAGGCACGTGGAGCTGCTGGCAGGGGACACATCTGTCACCACAGCCCAGCACGAGGCTGTTCTGGGCACTGATGTCAAGTGCCACTGGCTCTGGCTTCAGCAGCGTGCCTCTGTGTGCTCAGGTTCCTTGTACCTGCTTCTGTTCCACGAGCCCAGCAAAAAGGGAAAAAGGAGATCCCTTTTTCTGGAGAGATTGCGCAGCAGTCTGTAGGCCAGAAAGTGTTTTTCCAGCCTTTCCAAAGCCCTTTTGGGGCAGGAAGGATGTGACCTCTGCCCAGATAGCAGTGCCTCGGAGCTGAGCATGAACTGTTAAAAGTCCAGCCTGGCGAGACATCAGCCTTTGTACTGCCACGGGTCCCTCCTGGCCATAAAGCACACGTGGTGCAGGCAGGGCAGGGCTGGGCAGGGGCTTCCCCAGCACCAAGCTGTGCTGTATGCCCGGCCAAGGCAAACCCTGGCACAGCTGAGTCCTCAGGAGCACCAGGCTCCCTCCACAGGCCTCTTGCCAACACAGATTCGGTTTTATTCCTCTTTGTTCTGAGCTCAGCAGATCATTCCCAACTCTGGGTGTAGCTTTGCCCGTCTGCTTTTCACTCATCTACTTGGTTGCTTTAATAGAAGCATCTCCAGAACCTCCCATCCCCTGGATACCACGGAAACGAGGATTTCAGGAGTCTTTTCATTCAGTCCATAAACACATCTCAGTTCTTTGTCTCCATATCTTTCTGTGCTGACACCGAGGATTGGTAACCATCAGGAGCCTGGCACGTTTCTATTCAAGAATATTCCTGTTCCTGAAGTATGGAATGGAAAAGAAACAGTTAATGTAAGTCAACAGCTCTAAATGGACTGTAATCCCAGCATGGTAAGGATGATGATACATGGATAGCTCAGCATCCAGATCTTTTCTGCAGCACATGTTCGTGTCCCTCTGGAATCACATCCATGGCTTTTTCCTTGCACCTCACAGCACCTGGGCTGCTGGTGGTGTACAGTCAGCCAGCATTCCCACCAACAGGTGCTCCCCAGGGGAAAAAACACCTGTACAGGAGCAGAATGAAAGGATCTCTGAGGCCAGAGCAGAAAATTAGTGCCACTAACAACTCCGTTGGATTGCAAAGCTTTAGCACTGAATCCAGGCTGAAGATTACTTGTTTGTTTGCCTGTGCATGCTATATGCATAATTCCTCTCTGGAATTGTGTTTACAATAATAGATGGCCCTGGAGAGATGTAATTCATGTGATAATGCTGACATCAGAAATCTCCAGGTGCCGCTCGGATGATTTATTACTGGCCTCTTTATAGAACCAAACCCATGAATTATTTACAATTTTCTGAGGAAAATAGATTTAGTATGTCTTAGGGCTGGCAATTCTCCATGAGAGCTGAGGCTCCCTCCACCTGTGCAGGATGGGAGCAGGAGGAGGCAGCACCCCTGTGAGTGGTGCATGCCCTGCTCACAGCTGCGTGGCACCCAGGCAGGGGGCAGAAGGACAGTGGCTTGCTGGGCCACATCTGTGACTGCTTCCCTGCTTCCCTAGAAATTAAAAAATATAAAATATAAAAATATAAAAAAATATCTTTATNGACATCAGAAATCTCCAGGTGCCGCTCGGATGATTTATTACTGGCCTCTTTATAGAACCAAACCCATGAATTATTTACAATTTTCTGAGGAAAATAGATTTAGTATGTCTTAGGGCTGGCAATTCTCCATGAGAGCTGAGGCTCCCTCCACCTGTGCAGGATGGGAGCAGGAGGAGGCAGCACCCCTGTGAGTGGTGCATGCCCTGCTCACAGCTGCGTGGCACCCAGGCAGGGGGCAGAAGGACAGTGGCTTGCTGGGCCACATCTGTGACTGCTTCCCTGCTTCCCTAGAAATTAAAAAATATAAAATATAAAAATATAAAAAAATATTTTTATAAAAATATAAAAAATATAAAAATGTGTCCTGAACACTGCTGTGTGTTTCATAAGGAATCTTCAGAAACTGCTGTTAAAACACCTGGTGAAACACTGCAAGCTCAGCTGTCCCCACTCCTTGCAGCCATTCTATGCTGCCAAAGCTCAGCCATTTCCAGTATTTGTGGCTGTTCTTTGTTTCCCTGCTGGACTTAACTGTACCAACTGTTACCCAAATATTGGGAGATGCTACTTAGAAGGTCACTATAACATGCCAGTAGAGAGACTTTACACCGTAAATCCCTCGTACTTTTAATCATCTACTGACAGCAGACACAAAGAGAATCCAAATAAACCATGATCTTCCCAAATACAGATGGTTTGGATTTTAGAGAATTGGCTTGAACAGATTAACAGAGCCCCAACCTAAGCAGAAAATGCTCTTTAGGAAATGAGCTGGATGCTTCCAGCTCACCACACAGCATTATGAGAGCAAACTGCTGCCAGAGGCTGCCCAGAATGACTTGCTTTTTGCTGTTCAATTTATTATTTATTTATTCTCAACAGCTCTGGTGAAATATAAAATGAGAGTGCAGAGGTGAAAAGCACCCAGACAAGGCTCCTTTTGGTTTGATGTGGCACCAGCTGCACATGGAGTTTGGTAATTCCTGTCTTTTAAATGATTATTGTACTTCAGTGACTGCCAAGGGGTATTTAACATGTTCTATTCACACTGTGTTACTCATTCCAGTGAACTTAACAAATCATAAAAGTAGTAGTGGCAAGGTACAGACTTTTATCTGATTGGTTCTTCCATCGTGGTTTAAAACAGGATTTCATTATTTCTGCAGTGGAGGAAATAAAATCTGCGTCACACTGGGCCAAAATGAGGCAGTGTACTGGCACACCTCAGCATCATTCAATATTTAATGGTGTTACTTAACAATCTTTTGCTGAAAAAAGGCTTTTCCCACTGCAAAAGCTTCTGGCTGGTGATGATTTTTCTCCTTCCTTCTGGAAAAATTTCATAAGAAATGTTAATATTTTATCAGGTTGCTGTTGGAGTAACATAATTGCCTGTATTCTCAGTATATACCTTCCTTGAAGCATTATTGAAATGGCTGGGGGCTGAGCATGGTTCAGAACACAGAAAACTAGTAAAAGATTAACTATTTTAGAACATGTCAGTATTTTATAATGTATTATTGAGAATGCCATAGAAAACTCATCAAAGCTAGAAGCCAAGTTGAATCAAGCTCCCACAAAACATAAATTGTTAATTGTTGCTCAATTCCCAGTGACAATATAACACTGCAGGCATGAGCAGGAAAAGAAAGGTTAACCCTGGAGAAGTCAAGAGAAGCCCTGCGTTTGTGTCAGTAATTCACAGGAGTTTACAGGAAAGGAAAAACCCAACATTTTGGGGCTATTTAAAGAATAATAATAGAATTGCAGGAGGTGTGGTGCCACAAGGCTTTGGATAGGGGCTGCTAATTGTTCTGGAAGGTCTTTGATATAGTCAGTGGCCTGTTTTCCAGACAATTCCTTGCAGCTCCCCATCTCCCCCAGCATGGAAGTGTTCTGGATAGTGTGGGAGCAGAGGGGCCAGGTCCCCAGGGAGCAGTGCCACTGGCAGGGGCCAACTGGGCAGTTCTGGCACAGGGCAGGGCTTTTCTTCCAGCTCAATACTTAACCTGAGGATATTTTACCTTGCTTAGCCCATGAGCAATCCAAATACCATGAGATTTGTTCTGCAGACTTTCCTTCACTTGGATTTTGCATTCTGTGTTAATAACGTTGGGTTTGTCGGCATGCATGCCAACATGAGAGAATCACAGGCAGACATCTCTGGGGAGGGCAGTAAAAGAGAGAAAGAGGAAAAATTGAATGAAAGCTGAAGCATTTATGGAGGTAAATTTGCTCAGATCTGCACAGTGTCAGGCTCACTGAGTAGGGTGTGAGTCCCAGCTCTGTGTGACACTGTCTGGGTGAGTGGCAGGGCACCCAGCAGACCTGGGGTTGAGAGCTGGGGGTAGAGTCAGGCACAGGAGCTTTCCTCAGCCTCCATGGGAATACCGGTGCTCAGGTGAGTCACATGGGCCTGACTCAGGCCCAGAGCCTCTAATCTCTGGGGCATCTCCCGAGCAATGCTGTCTCTCCTGTTCCACCACACCACAGGCCACTGAAGGGACAGGAGCTCCCCCCCTCTGCTCCCTGGGCTGCTCACCCCTTGAGGGAGGAAAAACCCCAGACCTAAAAGACTGGTGTAATTAACATTCAGGCTCATCTTGCTTGGTCTCTTGTCTCTGCAACTGGCCAGAGTGGAAAATTACCTCCTTCTGTTGGCCTCTATAATTCCATGTAATTTGATTTCTCCTGGTTCTTATATTATGGTGCATAGGGAGTAAGTGTCAGCTGTCCATCTTCTCCAGAGATTTGTGCTTTTACAGACCCGTAACCCTCTCCTTCAGTCCCTTTCCTGCTGTGAATCTATAGCACACTGAGTCCCTCCAAGATCCCTAGCTGTCCTTAACCTGTGAGATTTCCAACAATCCATTTCATTTCTAAGCAGTGCCTTTGCAGTCCTCACCCTCTTTTCCTCCCCTCCCAGCCCGTGACAGAGTGGCTCTTTGGGAGTAAGAGCCATGACAAACACAACCCCGAGACAGCAGACCTGCACCTTCCTGTAAAGCATTTTTTGGCTGTGGATTTGGTACTTGCAGCACTGGGCTGCCCTACCAACCATGGCTTTCCTTAGCTCACATCCTGCTAAAGCTGGTGTGGACCTGAGGAGCTGTCACCACACCACCCCCACACACCATGCTGGGATGCTCTGTATGAGCTTGAAATGTCATTGCTGAGGGCACAGCTCCTTGTCCAGGATCCTGCCAGTGTGTTTTTGGCCTAGGCTTAGTGAAAATCCTGCACCACTGTCTTCTGGAAGGAAGGGGTAGGAAGGGAGAGGTCAGCTCAAGCTCTGAGTCCTGTCCCTGGGAAGAGGATACAGGAATTTGTGTTTCATGGAAATTTCCAGATTGTTGCCTGTATTGCTCATTCTGTGCAGGATTATCAGTAGGGAATTTGCCCTAAAATCCCCCACTGCAGACCTTTGAGGAGGCACTGCTGTGTTCAAGCTGGAGAGCTCTGGGAAGGAGCCCAGCTTTTGTAAATCCTCTATCATTCCTGCCTCAAACTGTAATCAGCACAGCCACCCCACCCCGTCCCATTGGAATTCCAAATCACGCATGCATATCTCCTTTCAGGGTGGAGATTTCTCCTGAACTTTGGGTTTCATAACCCCAGTGTTTGGGTTGCAGCTGACAGTCATTTCTCCTGTGTCTGCAGGGCACAGAATGGCTTCTCCCATTCCAAATGCCAAGTGCATTTGTGGAGGTTTATCCAAGTTAGGACAAATCCTCCTCTTCCAGGGAGGTTTTGGAAGCACGGGGCAATGGGCTATCCTTACTTTTAATGTAATCTTTCTAAAGGAGAATTCCTTCACTTAACCTCAAATCCAGACAGCCTCAGGATTTTGCTTCTTGTAGAACTGAAGGCAGGTCAAACTCACAGTCCCACCTGACCATGTATGAAGGACCTTGAGGAGTGATCCTCAGGACATGACCTTTAGATCCTTTGAAGTGTTTAATAACAGACAAACTACTTCAGTGGGGTTTGGCAAGAAATCTCAGCCCCCCATATCTGTTCCTGTCCAAAAGAGAGATATTTGATATCCCTCTCGCAAAAGCAGCGATGAGCTTTGCCATTTCTGTGCCTTCATTTCAGTTGTGTGAATTCAGACAATACTGACAGGTGTTCCTGAAAGCAGGTGTAAGAAGCTTTCAACCATTTCTGTACAGGCCTATAAAGATTTGGGAGAAAATTGACTTTTTGTGGTCTCCTTCAGGTGATGTCCTCAAATCTTTTAGGAAATACTTGCTCTTTATTAAAACGTTAGAAGCTCATTAGAATAATAATAATAATAATAACCTGGAGACCCAGGAGAATCCTTGGGCACAGAAAGCAACAGCATCCCTCTTAAAGGGGTGGAAGATTCGGCTCCAAGCCCACGAAGTGCTTGCCAGGATGCAGCTCCCATCCCATCAGCTCACACTGAGGCATTTGGATATTCCTGTTCAATGAGCTGTTTGGTTCCATTAGGGTTTGTATTGTTTTTTAAACTTTCTGTGCATTCAACCAAAGCAAACTGTCATGGCACGAGTTATTGACTGAACTTCTCAAGGAGCCTTAGCCCAAGTGGGCACTGCAGCAAGAAAATTGCAGAATGTCCCTGTGTAAGTGTTTCATTGGGATTTCTGTGAGTGTGACTCTGTTGTCTGTGCTTAGTGGAATTCTCTTTATAAACAGTTCAATTGCAGGCTGAGGGGCCTGCCATGAAAGCAGCCATGTGCAAAGCAGCCAGAATATTTTCCCTCTACTTTCTTATTCTGTTTGTCTAACTTCTACTCAAGCTACCCGACATTTCCCCAGAGACTGGGGGTGGTTTGGGAAATGCAGGATCTCTCTCCAAAATAGATTCCCAATGGTTTAAGAATTGATTGCTTAGGATTAACAGTACAAGAGAGTTCTGGTGCAGGATAAGGAATGCCAGTCAAGAAAATCCATATTCCAAAATACTCCTGGAAGTGCTCAGTGTCAGTCTGTTGAGGAGCCCAGCAAGGCACGTTTCCCCTTGGCTGTAAGGCCCACATGGCACCCTTGGCCCAGCACCCCTGGCTGGGCAGGCTGAGCACCACAGAGGAGGGAAGAAGAAGAGGGAACAAACAAAACAGAGCAGAGGGAAACACGAGGAGAACTGGGAGGAGAGTAGTGAGCAAAAGGGTGAGTAGGAGGAAAATCAATCTGAGCTGTAGGCGGGTAAAAGGTACATAAAGCCACGAAGATGGTACCAGATTAGAGTCGTGAGTCAAACACTGAAGCATGAAACAAATGTACAAAGGGTATCCCAGATTCTTCTAATTCACACAAAACCTTGGGGAACTAACCCCTCTGCCAGAGATCAGTTACACAAACCCAGTATTCATCATGTGCAGTGAGTGATGCTCAAAGGTGAGTCATGCAGCTGATGCACATATGTGGGGTCAAGTGGTGGCACAGGTTCCAAATGTTCCCAAAATACAAGGAGAGAATAGAATGAGATTAAGAATTGTGCAAAATAAGTAAAAACTGGATTACTTTGAAAGACCTCACCCTGACAAAGTATGGTTTATACTTTCAGGAATAAGTTTCAGGAGTAAGAGGAATCAGTTCAATTCATCCAGCCTCTGAATTACACTCACAGACATTTTTCCTCAATCAACCACACAGAGTAGAGACACCCTGGCAAACCAAAAATGGCCAGTGCCAGATTATACCAAACCTGTGATGTTTTCTCTTGCTGTAAAACCTTATCTGCCTCACTATTTATTTCTGTAAGTTTACACTTCTTTATAGCACCCTCTAAACTTCGAGCGGCCATGGATAAATTCACTCCTGAACTGGCTGAACCTCATGTGGAGACTGTTGTGGTGCCTCCATGCTCATCTCCATCTGGTATGCTGGGAAGAGGAGCCAGAAGGATGCAGTGAGTGGCACCTCCTCTTGCCAGAAGACCCTCCAGGTAGCAGTTCATGCCAAAGGCAGAACATGCTCTCCAGGAACAGGATCACATACCTCATGTACTCAAACCACCCTCAAAAGAGCAAACTCCTTCTCTGACACAGAAAGATCCAGAGAGAAATTTCAGCAGCAAGGAAGACGTACACATCTGTCAAAACCACTATCTGAGGCTACCTGAGGTTCAGAGGGTTGGCATTTCTGTAGCAGACAAACATGTTTTGCATTTCTGGTTATAAATTCTGAGCACAGTCATTTCTGCAGACACCCAGGGAATGGCAGCACATGGCAGAGGGAAGCTGGGGACAGCACAGCTCCATCCACCCAAATGAGGCTTCTCGGAGCTTCTCTGGCAAAACAACAATTTGCAGGAATTCTGAGAGCAGGAATAGGAAATAGTAATCAACCAGAAGCTAAATGTGTTATTTATGCGAGGGTACAGGTTGAACACTGCAGAGTCAGGAACAGTTCTCCAGAGATGTGTTAAATTATTCCAGAGTAAGGCTGAAAGCGTGGCATCTGTGTGAGCCTGTGCAGCCACCTTTCTTGCTGAGTGGGAGGAGGATTAGTGGAGAGAGAAAAAAGACATCAGGGAAGGTATTCTGTGTTGTCAAAAGCTGCAGCATGTGTAACTCTGTGGGTGGCTGCACGTCCTTACGGAGTCCCCACGGATTGCAGTGGGGCTCTGCAGCTTTTCTTATCAGCCAGAGATGGCTGCATCCTCCTGTGGGCACATACCTATAACAGGAATATATCATGGATTTGTTTTGGTCAAAACAAATAGCAGCACTTTTGAAGAAGCTGCACAAATTTAATGTTGGTATGCCTACGTCAGGATTGCTGACATTTTTATAGACCAACACACAAAGCATGAATCACATTTACCAGCAATCCAGTGCTTAGGCATTTCCAGTCTGCTTACTTTGGGAGTTTAATCAAATGAATAGTAATAATTAATATAATTAATTAGCCATTTTAAGCAGTAATGGGGGCTTAAAGTAGGATGAGTGAGTGAATTTCTAGTTAGCTCCTGCTTCTCTGCATATTAAGTCTTGAATAGAATCATAAAATACCCTGAGCTGGAAGGGACCTACAGGGATCAGCAAAGTCCAACTCCCAGCTGGCCAGTACAACCTCTCCTTGCCCTCATTCTGTTTCAAATCAATCTTTGCCACAGCTCCATATGAGCTCTGCTCAGTGATTCCTTTTCTGGAATACTTCCCCCTTAATTTCAGGCTTCAAGCCACATCTATAGGGCAGAGCACTTCAACTTCCACAAGGCACCTTCCTTGGTGCAAAGACCAAAAAGAATTTCTTTTTCCTGTGTATATGGAGCCTGCAAAAGAACCATGGGAGCTATAAGCTAGGAAGAGAAGAAAAGGATGCTGTGAAGCATTATGTACATATATATATATATGTGTGTGTGTCCATTTTATTGTAATGCCATATATATATATATATATGTGTATATATACATCCATCCATGGCTCTTGGTACAGTCCCACTCATGAACATGTTGTATAAAATGACACTGTGAGGTGGCTAAAAGCAGAACTTCCCCCAAAAACAAGCAAACTGACTCACTCCCACATGTCTCTGGTAAAACAGGGATGCTGCACATGGTGGATAATCTCTGTGGATCCTGAGGACAGCTGCCTTCAGAGCGGTGTGGCAGTTCCCATGGCAGGACCTGGCTGCTCAGAAATGGCTCCTTACCTGTTCCTGTGTGCAGGGAACATGGCTGGAAATCTGTGCACAGAGCTCGGCGTCCTCCTTGCAAACTGCTCCTGCAACAGAGAAAAAATAACAATCCACATAACCTATTTATGGTTCCTTTTATGTCTCAGACCTCTGCTTCCTTGCCCAGACAGGCTGCCCATGTGGCCAGAGAGAATTGTAGGTCAGAACAATCCATTAGGAGCATCTGGATGCATACCTTGAAGCCACAATTTGTCCTTGCTGCTCTTACTTTCTTCTCCTTAATTGTATTCCCTGCCTGCTGGTGTGTGAGAAGCATTTCAGTCACTGGAATCACTTCACTAGGACATATCACTTGGAGCTGCTTCAGAGATGATTTAATCTTCGCACAATGCTTTGAATTTGTAAGTAATATTTTATTGCTATGTACCTTGCTCTCTCCTGGAGGATTCCCCTACCGCTCTGAATTTTCATGGAACTGCAGCTAGAATTGCCTGGCAGACTGGCTTCTCCCATCTTTTTTTGCATGCCAGCCAGTCAGGAGAACAGCAATGTGCACTATCTGGGATAACATCCCAAAGTAAACGCCTGCACAAAGGGCTCTGAGTAATGTTGTAGTAATTCCTGATCACAGAAGTGCCTTCAGGGAAACATGAGATGGATTCCCTTCTTAAACCACATAAAATAATAGCAGGGTTTTGTTGTTGCTTTAGTCAAGCCAACATACATTCCCTTCCCTCAGAAAGTATGAAAGCAGCAAATTACCCCAAATGGGTCTGGTTTTGTGCAGACAACAATGCAAATCATAAAATCAATAATATCCCAAAACAATTGCCCAGACCTGAACAATGGGATACACTGGGTGAAAGCTAAGCAGGAATAATGCTCCCTTAAGGAAAGACTCATCACAAATCATAGAAGACAGGATGCAGCAAGGAAGAGTGACAGCCAAAAAAGCCTGAATTTTGATTTGGTGGCAACACAGACTCCTGGGAAGAAAAAAAAAAAAAAAAGAAGAAAAAAAAATCTTCTACTGTAAAAACAAACAAACAAAAAGCCAACCCCAAAAACACTAACAACAACAACAAAAACAAACCAAAAAACCAACCAAACAAGAAACCAAGAAACAACCAAAACAAGAAAAAGAAGACTTCCTAAGTGTACTCTGATGGGAACATTTCCATGTTCAAAAGGGTCCAGAGACCAATCTGTGAGCAAAACTCACCTTCCCACTGAAATGCCAAGTGGGAACCTGAGAAGGAATGAAGTGCTAGAACACTGCACAGCTCCAAGACTAAATCAGTTCAGCTCTTCTGGGGAAAGGAAATTCAGAAAGGAAATACAGTGGAAACAGAACTCGGCTCAGTGATTTTTAGTTCCTCAGTCATTTCCAAACACCCCTGCAAGGCCAGGTGTATATTCTACTACTCTGAATGTGTCACTGCATTTGTCATTTCCCAGATGTCAGTAACTCCATCGCCTCCTGCTTCCCAAACGAATCCTGAGCGGCAGCACGCAGATCTAATGCTGTAGAAGCATTATTCCAAAGCCGAACGTGCTCTGCCAGGAGCCGCAGCACAGCTGGAAGCAGCAGCCAGGCCGTGCTCCGAGAGCCCACGCGGGAATTCGGCGGTGTGCTTCCCCCTCTGCTGGCAGAAGCAGGGAATAACACCAGAGCGCCTCGGGAAAGCAGATCGGGATTCACATGGACTCCAGGGCCCCGATTCTGTCAGCCCCCGATTTCACAACCTGGCGAAAAGAGCTGTTCTCCACGAGGGAAACACCCCTGCCATGCTTGGTGGAGGGGTTTTACAGAAACACAGACTTGCATAAAATCCATGGATTTGATGGATCACAGCCAGAAAGAGGAATGCACAGGAAACAACGTTTTTTGAATAGCTGGAGTAAGAAAAGTCTCTACACCTCCAAGTCCTTGCTGTGAAATCTGCATTAGGATTTCTGTGTGTCTGTAAGAACAAGAGGATCCCTTACCCAGGGAATAACTACCCAGGGAATAATGAGGCACGCTCCAAGTTCAGTTTAGCAGTCACTGCTTTTTTTTTCCACTGTCTTTGTGGAATTCTCTGCTGGGCTGCACTAACCCCAACTACAGTAATTAACAATTCCGTTGGAATGGAGCCTGATTTAAAGCTGAGCTCTCTCTCCAGCAAGTGCCAAATATGAAGCAGGAAAGTACCCGGGCAGAGAAAAGCTCCATGGAGAAACCTGTCCACAAACACAGAGTCTCCTGCTGATGTGTTCTTAGAAGAACTTCTAAAGTTCTGGCACAAGAGGAACCCACTCCTTCTAGAGATTTAGTGACCAGTATTCCACCTGAAATCACATGGCTGTGTGAGCATCCATCCCTCTGCCAAGGGTTATCTCTGGAGCTGTGGCTGCTATTGATTTGTTGGTTCCTTCTCTTTTAGATATCGATGTCAGGAAATTGAAACTTCCAAAAGATCTGTGCTCAGCCTTTTTGACACTGAAACAGGGCTTTAGCCTAGGAGGACCTCTAACCTATCAATTTTGTCTGAAAGTTTTTAATTTAAATGGAGAAAAAAAGGAAAAAATAAAAAAGAGAAAACCTTCCACATTTTAACATAAAAAGGCACAATTCTTTCAGAATTGCCACCATTTATTTTCTGAGTACAAACTATACAAGTTGTAGCATCTGCCCTTTCCTCAAATTAATAATTTTCAAAATTACCATCTAATTTACTTTTGATTCCAGATTAGCTGAAAGGTATAGAGAACTGAACTCCTTTCCCCCTGTTTGGATTAACTGATAAAAACTGAGAAAACAATGGAGAGATGAACAGGGAGAGAGGATTGCTTAGACTTATCCCCTGGTTACTGCATATTAGGAAATGAGTCAAATGTGAATAAACGTGAATGTGAATAAATAGGTGTGTTCAGAAGTGCTTAAATATGGAATTGCTGATATGTATGACCCTTTCTACACAGTTGTGTCACAAACCCTGACAAAACGAGACAAACAGGAACAGAGGTCGGGAGGGAGAGAAGGAGCAGTGGGACAGAAAGGAGTGTATTTTTGACTAGGGCATGTTGCTGTTTTGGGGTGAAGAAGTGAAAGATGAGACTGAGGAATAAAGGAGAGGATGGAGGAGAAAAGTCCTGAAGCAGAATTAGAAATACCTGCTGGAACTGATCAGAGTCTGAGCGAGGCAGTGGTGGATGCTCATCCTTGTGACCCCAGCACAGGGAACAGCTGCTGTTTCCCTCAGACATGGATCTGTACTACCTAAATGTAAAAACAATATTTGGACTGGGCCATTAGTCACTGTTAAGGGGCCCTTTTATCTCCAGTAAACTCCTTCCTGACAGTGTGTCCCACAAACCAGGCTTTGCATGCAGCGACCTTGTGAATTCTGAAGTCGAAGCCAAATGTTCAGCTCTGGCCAGGAATTAACATCCTGCACAGAATGGGAATGGTCAAAGGCACAAGTAACCTCTGCTGCTTTGTAAAGCCGAAATATTCCTGATTTTAATTAACTTTGGTTTTATTCTGGTGTGAGGAATTTGAGGCAGGCAGTAAAACAGAAAAGTGCTGAAAGACACAGCTCTGGAACTCAGCATCACATTTTTGGTTTAGGAAAACCAAGTCTGTTTGAACAAGACTTTTCTGGCACAGGAAAACTGAGTATTGTTGCTGCTGAAGAAGAAACCAAGCGATCTCTCCAATATCTGCCAGTACAAAACAAAGATCACTTTTAGTACAGAGCAGCAGCCCATCATCACTTTAAGAGACAGAATTTTTCAGTTTTTTATGTTTAATCGGATCAGTAACCATATCTGCGTTCCACTTGCCCTTAATTGCATTATTTGTGAACAAGTGTGCATATGGCAGAGCAGCACTACTGCCATCCCTAAATATGACCACTTTATCTGCTAATTAATTTATCTGCTTATTAATGAGCAAAACCATCGGTTAACAATACCACTCCTGTGCATCCCCCAACTCTCTAGTCCTTCCTCAAAAGGATTTGGGAACCAGGAGTCCATTCTGAGCTTTTAAAAGGCCAAAAGGTTAAAATCCTGTAGCCCTTCCAAAGCTCTCTGTAATGCTGTACAGTCCAGTGAATAAGGAGCGATAAAGCAATCCTGCCATTGAGAACAACGCCAGGAGGGAGGTCCCAGAGTTTCGCCGCATCCCTCCCATCCATCCGGAGCGGGGACCTCCGGAGCAGCCCGGAGCCGCCCCTCGGCAGCTCCCGGTGGTGCCCGGACCCCCGGCCCCGCGGGGCAGCGCCTCCCGCGGGCTCAGCAGCGGCCGGAGGGTCCCGCTCCGAGCGGGAGGCGGCGGTGGGAGCGGCCGCGCTGTGCCGGGCCGGGCCGGGCCGGGCCGGGGCCCCTCCCCTGCTNGTGCGGGCCGGGGGTCGGGGCAGGGCTGCGTCCCGGCCCGCCCCGCCGCACGGGAGCTGACCCCGGGCGCGCCCGCAACGCCTCGCCTTCTTTTCTCTTTCCTTCCCAGAACATCACCTGCTCGGAACGTTGTTTTGGAGGCTTTCAAGCGTGGCGGGGCAGCGCGGACCCGACCCCCGCGGGAATCAGCGTCCCCCTCGCTCGACCCGCGGGTTGTGCTGCCGCTGATCGTCCACCTTAGCGAAGTCTCTCCAGTCTGGAAGTGTAAAGAAAGCGCCAGAGTTTGCGGGAGGTGAGGTAAGGCACGGGCAGCCGGCTGTCTGCGGTGTCCCCGAGCCCCCCGGGCACTGACTCGAGCCCATGGCCCTGGGCTGGTTGCCCTGCTCCCGGCTTCCCCCCCCCATACCTATAAATGATGAAAACATCTTCAGGGCTGCGGGGTGACTCATTAGACAGTGTTTATGCAGCCNCCCCAACTCTCTAGTCCTTCCTCAAAAGGATTTGGGAACCAGGAGTCCATTCTGAGCTTTTAAAAGGCCAAAAGGTTAAAATCCTGTAGCCCTTCCAAAGCTCTCTGTAATGCTGTACAGTCCAGTGAATAAGGAGCGATAAAGCAATCCTGCCATTGAGAACAACGCCAGGAGGGAGGTCCCAGAGTTTCGCCGCATCCCTCCCATCCATCCGGAGCGGGGACCTCCGGAGCAGCCCGGAGCCGCCCCTCGGCAGCTCCCGGTGGTGCCCGGACCCCCGGCCCCGCGGGGCAGCGCCCCCCGCGGGCTCAGCAGCGGCCGGAGGGTCCCGCTCCGAGCGGGAGGCGGCGGTGGGAGCGGCCGCGCTGTGCCGGGCCGGGCCGGGCCGGGCCGGGGCCCCTCCCCTGCTCCCCGCCCGGAGAACCGGGGAAACCCGTCCGGCCGGTCGGGCGGCGGCTGCGGGGAGCCGGGGCGGCGCGGAGCTGAGCGGGGACCCGCGGGCACAGGTGGGGNACCTTAGCGAAGTCTCTCCAGTCTGGAAGTGTAAAGAAAGCGCCAGAGTTTGCGGGAGGTGAGGTAAGGCACGGGCAGCCGGCTGTCTGCGGTGTCCCCGAGCCCCCCGGGCACTGACTCGAGCCCATGGCCCTGGGCTGGTTGCCCTGCTCCCGGCTTCCCCCCCCCCATACCTATAAATGATGAAAACATCTTCAGGGCTGCGGGGTGACTCATTAGACAGTGTTTATGCAGCCATCAGAGCAGCAATAGGTTTCTGCATTAAGGAATAGTAATTCTGCAATAGAAAATACTGGACACAAGTTGCTTGTGAGGTCAGTGACTTGCTTGGGGGAAAAAAAAATAAATCGGTGTTTTGGTTCTATTACCTCGTGCTTCGTGCCTATAGCTTAAACAGCATCCCTTCCTGGGAGTCGGGATGGAGCTGTGCTAAATGGAGCAGTTAATGGAGCGTTTCACCGCTGGCTCGGGTGTCAGCAGGAGCGGATTGAAACCGAAGAGGCCAAAAGCACCGGCAGCGGTGGCAGAGAGCGGTGCTGGCAATGAGTCACAGCGCGGGGTGTTTGGTCTCTGTGCAGAGCCCGGGCCGCTGGGATTTTGGGGTGGCCTTGTGCAGTCCCCACCTGTATGGTGCTTGCTGCTGGAGTCCCTGGATTAACCCCCTGTAAGTGTCTCTGCTGGATCAGGCTTGCTCAGGTTCCTGTTTGGCTGTGGGTTTGATTAATCTTTCTCCTCAAAGCCTGGTTTAGAAGTCGAGTAGTATCTGGCCATTTTTGAAGTTTTCCTTGTCAGCTTCTGCATTGGTGGTGATCACCTTAGAGTCTGGTTGCTTTCGTGCCTGTCCCAGGCCTCTGTTTGTCTCTGCGTTAACTTGTAGCTATTGTAGAGATTATTTTCAGTAACTTCTAAACTGTTCTTACTTAATTCTGCCGTGTAAGATGGCGTGTGACTGTTCTGGACCTTTGCTTCGGAGTTTGGGGTGGTGAATTCCAAAAGCCACTTGCACTGAAGCTATTTGAAAATGAGCTGCAGTTTGTTTCTCTGCTCTCTTGTCGGTGTGGCTGTTGTTTGAGGGCTGAGAGCATGAAGCACTGCCTGCTCCTAAATGTGGAAAGGGGGTTGGTGATGTTTCAGATCTGAGAGGTTTTGATGTTTTTCCTGGCCTTGGGCTCTGTCAGGCCTCTATTAAATGAGATGCTTTGTGCTGCTGTAATTGAATGCAGGACGCTGGCCAGGAGCTTCTGAAACCCAAGCCTGGCTCTCTCAGTGACTTACCCAATGGCCTTGGGCAAATCACTTAACCTTTCTGTTTCTGTGCTTGTCGTGGTGAAGGGCACGATTCTCACCCAAGACTGATTCTCTGAGCCCTGCTCGGTGCCGAGCTCTGCGACAGCTCTGCTTTCTGGCCAGCTTACAGGATCCCTCTGAACGTATGCTGCGGGTTTTTTTTGCAAGGCAAATTAATACCACGATTTTTCTAAAGAATAATTTTTTGTTATTGCATGCACGCAAGGTGGAATCAGTCAATAAACCATTTTCTACATTGTTTCATTGCAGATGGAGCCTGATCTGAAGCTGAACATGAGATTCTCTGTGAGTGGCTGGTGCCAACATCTGTGATGCAGTCTGGGCTTCAGTCACACACTCCATTGGATAAAGGTCAGTTTAGGAAAATGGCTTCAGTGTCTGTTGTAGATGTTGCCAGAAAAGATGGATTCATGGAATCTCCGATCTTGATAGCAGGAATTAACCTTTATTTAGTCCAGTTTTGATGGTGACAGTGATTGCCAGGAAAAAAATGATAAAGTTCCAAAAATCTTCTACTCCAAACAATGCAGTTTAAGCATGCACAAAAATAATTCTTTTTTCCTCTATTAGCCTCAGTATGGGCTGCTGTATAATGTGACCCTCGAGACCAAGGTAACACTCTCTAAAGGGCAGGCTGAAACTGCTTCAGAATGCTCTGGAAACTGCAGCTTGAGCAAAGGTTACCAAGCCTCTTATCTTCTGCAAAGATAGCTTGCCTTGCCTTGGACTTGAAATGATGGAACTCTGCAGATCTGTTAATGAGAAATCCTAGAGCAGATAATGGGGAAAATGATGATTTTGTTTCTGCTATGGCCCATCTTCAGCCATTTTTTGCGTAACCTCAGGCAGCTGGCCTGTAAGCTATGGGTCTCTTTCTTGGAGTGATTTTCAGTTAAATTCTTTGTGTCTAGTTAATCTCTTCCTTGTGTCAAATCCTGTTGGCTCATCGGGATAAATTCATTATACTGGAATGTCCTTCATACTTACTGTCACACAAGTTTTAATAAGTTGCTACACTGGAGAGTATGCAATAGCCTCTGCTTTCTATTTTTATTTTTTTCCCCAAGATGGGACTTGAATGTTTGTCAGCAGCACAGAATTGTCCCTCTCTCCTCTCTCTAGAGGGTTTCAGGGTCTTGGTGTCTCACCTTGCTTGAACAGGTCTGCAGTGTGTTCAGGGCAGGAGCTGTCACCTCCCTGCAGCCAGGTTTGGTTTAGAGCGTGGTGGTGGTGCCAGATGTTACAGTTTTACTGTGGTGTTTGCCTCCTGGTGGTGCAGGTACCCGGCGTTCCTGTGGCATTGGAGGAGGCGCTGGGGTTGGCTCCCTGCAAAGGAAAGATCCGTGGGCGTTGCAAGGTTGGCTGTGCACAATAGCAATTAAAAAGTCTCTTGGAGCTGGAATTAGTCCTTAATCCTCAGAGTTTATACAGCCTCCAGAGCAGTAGCAGGTGCCTGTGTTAAAGTACTACTGTGAATCAGACACCCTTTGTATTTAAAAATGGTGTGTGTAAAACGTGTGTCAGATGAGGGGCTGTGTGGGGCAGGCCGCGATGGATGGATGACTCCTCCTCACTTGCAGAACAGGATCCCCGGGGGTTTCTCAGTACCAGGCAGAGCTGGAGGCCTTGGTGGCTCTGTTGTGTGCAGATCTGGGGTGTGACACGTTGTGTCTCGGGTGTGACGTGTGCTCTCCTGGCTTGTGTGGGTGCATGGTTCCCCCATTCCAGTATCTGCAGCCATACTGGAATCACTCTGATTTTAACCTTTTGGGGGTGATTCCGAGTCACCTCGTGTTGGACAGTGTTGGCAGCTCCAGTGGGAGCTGTTTCCAGGATCACAGAGCAGGGAAGGTGTGTAGGGCCAGGAGTTGGGTTTCAGTACCTTACACCCTCGAGCCTCAGCTGGCTCAAAGTGCATACCTGAACTCCTGAGCTCAGCTTTCTCCAGGGCATCCCGGGAGCTGGGCTCTCCCTTCTCAGAGTGCATGTGACAGCCAGTGTGTTTCAGAACAAATGACTACAGGAAATCATCCCCTTCCAGATATAATTTTGGGGTGTTCAATTACTGTAAAGTAGTCATTCAGGGAAGTAACTGGAGCTGTTGTGTGTGAAACAGGTATAAATTGATCAGCTTTAAGCCCGTAATTTACATGACAATCTACCTGGAGCTCAGTAGTGTCTGGAGTGAAGGTTATTTCCTTGGCCCGTTTGTGCTGATTCATGCTACTCCAGCTGCTGTTTTCTTTTCCTCTCAGATTGTCATAAAGATTACCTGCAAGGTTTTAGTTGTTCAGCAGACCCTTCTATCTGTCTGCCCAAGCACTTGTTACCAGTAACAGTTCATATCTGCTCTGAGTAATCAGTGATCCATCTCACCTATTGGAAGCAAATGCAGTTTATGATTTGCCAGTTTCCCTGTGGCAGCTCTGGTTCCAGGGAGATGAGTTGCTGAATACATTTTTAATGAAGGCTGATACTCTGTGAAAGCCTTTGGCTGGGATCCCTGAGGAGAGAGCAGAAACACAATATCCTGCTGTTGGAGGCCTGGGCTTGGCTTTTGGGGGGTGTAAAAATAACGGTGGGACCATTAACTGGTACCAGTTGGGTCATTATCAGGCTGCTCCAGTAACACTCCTAAAGAGAGGAATCTCACCTGTATGAGGATCAGGCTCTGCATTTAAGTACTTTGGAAATGCCAAGTTAAATCAGCAAAACATCTTGCTGTAGCTTTTTTGTCCTGTTTGTGCTCCAGAGACCTGAAGCAGTTCAGAAGGGCCTCTGAGTTACTTTTTGTACTATTTGAGTTTGCTTTATGATTCTTGCTTAAAATAGTGATGTTGTGTTCTGAAAGAGCAGTGCATGGCCAGGTTAGAGCAGCTGTTGAGCTTGGCATTGCCAGAACGTGCGAGGCAGTGCAGAGTGTGGTGCCAAGGACAGGAACATGCGGGGTGTGGGCTGTGCACCGGCTGTGGCTGCCAGCAGGTGTGTAATGCTGGGTCTTGTGCTTCACATGGTACGTCTTTATACCCACAATAAACACAAAATAACAGCTTCAGTGGCATCTTAATCCGTTTTCTATACATCTCCCTTGTTCTAGGCAGATTCATTAACTTTCAGGGCACTTTGAGTGATGATCTGACTTGCAAGAAGCCACTGCAGGTTCATGCAGCAGTGTCATGTGCAGTGACTCTCCAGAGAAGAATTTAGAGTAAGACTGGGTTGTTGTGAAACAAATGCAGTAAGTGGAGTTTTTACAAGGTTTAATTTATTCCAAATTATCTGGTGCTTGCCCTGAGGCACAACTAGACACAAAACCTGAGTGACTGAAACACTGTGGAATTTGCCCTTTTAGTAAATAAACTGGATCAGGTGTACTTAAACCTGTGCTTAATACTATTTTGATCTCTTTATCTCCCCATGTGTCCCTACTACTGTTGGATCAGCAGGATTTTCCAAGCTGGAAGGCAGAACTGGAAGCTGGGCACTGCTCTCCAGCTGTCCAGGCAGTGTGAACTGACACTTCCTCTAGACTGAAGTGGTTAATGTAAGGTTTTCTGATCTGAAATTCATCTGAAACAGTGTGAAAGCCCCTGTTGTCAAGTCAGGAACTAGAAAATGAGGGCCAGGCAGCCAAAAACCATATTTTTAAAGTGTTCTCTGAGTATTTTATCAAGCAGCATTTAACAGCTGTTGTTCCATCTCAGGCCGTCCAAGAATCGTTTCCACAGTCCTCAGAATAGTGACCACATCAAAAATCAGCAGTGGCCTCCTCTCTTCTTGCCATGTTTGTTCCCCTTGAGTTTCTGCTGGGTGTGCACTCTCCTCTCTTACCTGCTGCCTCGGGATTAGTTGGCATCTCTGCTGCTCCCATCTCCCCTTTCACATCGTGATCCTCACCTTCCTCTGAACTTCTGACTCGGCTCTGCCCTCCCAGGCAGCCCTTTTCTCCCAGACTAGGTGTCAGGAAACTTAACTCTAAAGCAATTTGTCAGCCTATCACGAGAGGACTCCTTTGCCCTGAGTCTCACAGCAGCTCTGTCTCCCGGCCAGCCCCGGGCACAATTCCACTGCCTCCTGCAGCATGCTGATGGTGTGCACAGCACAGAGAACTCTACTGCCTGCGGGGCAACGCTTAATGAGATCTCCTCTCTTAACGAGGTTTAGTCCTCTGAGGAGGGAAGGTGACTACAGTTAATTTAACTTATCCCAGATCACTTCACTGGCATCCATTCCCAGTGAGCATCACAGGCATTGTAGGAATTGCCATGTAGCCACACATCTTGTAATGGAAAACAAAAGCAGCTTGGTTTTGTTATCTCATCTAACCCTTTGCATGACTAATTAGTTCATTAATCATTAAGCAGTTAATCAGTAAAGTTGAATAGACTAACAGCTGAATCTCTGTGTGACAAGGATATGAGCATGTTTCAGTTGTTGTAGAGTGAGAGCCAGTCAAAGATCTCCTGGCATTTTGTGTTCTAGGGACTGAGTGTGGGAGGAACTTGTTCTCCCCAGCAGTCCTCAAAAGAGGTGTTAGCAGGACAGAAAGAACTAAAGCACTGAAAAGAGGAGAAATAAACCAAAAATAGCACAGTGAGGTATTCAGGAGCCTGAGCTGGAGCTTGAGGTGTGTTCCCTGACTCCAAGGTTATTTAGGAAAACATGATCTGTCACAGAAGTCTCAGGTTCTACACCTGTGTTAGTGACCAGCTCTCATACTCCTGGGTAGTTCCATCAGGGAGAAGCCTCCAACAGCTTGGGTGGGTCTTGGGAGAAGTCATGTGGATTCCTGTGCAGCCAGCCGGGTGGATTTGTTGTATTTTGTGGGTGTCAGTCTGTGCTGGGCGGGCCCTGCCGTGCTGTGGCTCTGCAGTGTGGCCTGACTTGGGCCCCCTGCCAGCAGCCTGCCACTGGAGCAGCACAGTCAGTGCTCATGGAATATTTATCTCGCTCTTATAGGAGATATTAGGGAGGGAACACGATTCAGCTTTGCAAAACCAGGAGCTGAGGGGGATGCCAGCAGGTTTGGTGCTGGCCCTGCTGGTGCTGAGTTTGTCAGCAAAGGCAATGCCATGGTGGTGAAGCAGGTCAAGGGGCATGCGGGGAAGCTGATGTGTAGTTCAGGATTAGGATCACACTCAGCAGTGGCTGGAGATGTCCAGAGTGAAGGCACAGCCGAAGGGCACAGCTCAGCTGGAGACCATCCCTCCTTTGGTGCAGCTCTGAGCCAAAATGAACCCCATGGTGTCCTGGGATGTTTGGACACCGAGGTGTGGGACCTTGCAGTGACAAACACTGATGTTCAGCCCATGGGAAGAGAGAGGAAGCACCCTGGTTTGGGTGAGGCTGGGCAGGCTGGAATGGAGGTTCAGCTGTGTGACCCAAACCCTCGATGTCTGAGCTGGAGCTCAGTGCCCAGTTCTGTCTCCTGTGTCCCACTGTGGCCAAGCAGGGCTCCAGCTCCTGTGGCTCCTCAGGGCATGATGTAATGGCCACTGGGAGATGTGTTCGTGCTCTCCCCAGTTGCTGCGTCCTGTGCTGAGAGCACACGGTGTTCCTGGGGCTGCAGTGTGTAATTACACATGGCTGAGCAGCAAGGAAGAGCTGGCTGGCACAAGAGCTGCCCCCTGACTCTGGTCAGTGCTGGAAAACCAAGCCCGTGCCCTGTCCTGGTTTCAGATGTAGGGTTTGGTGACCAGCACCAGCAGAGTAAAATTAGATGTGGTTTCCAGCACTTGCTATGTGAGCTCTTTTCCCTAACTTGTCCAAAATGCTGGCAGGGTGCTAGCAGCATGATCTCAGAGAGGGATTCGGAGACCACCTTCGAGGAGGATTCCCAGCCCAATGATGAGGTGGTGCCGTACAGTGACGATGAAACAGAGGACGAGCTGGACAGCCGGCAGCCTGGGGCTGAGCTGGGACCACACCAACCCAGCAGGGACACCGAGGAGAGCCGAGATCCTGGGAAAAAAGGTAACAACATCACGAGCTTCATTTGGGGAGAACACGATGCTGGATGCAGAGGCTGAGCCTCAGGGACCGATTTGATTCTGTGTTTATTTCTCAGGCAAGGTTTGGAATGACTTACCTGACTCTGGAGGAGTCATTGATGGCAGTTCAGTTTAACAAATGTCAGGATGAAGCTCAGCTTCATTCCAACCTGCAGCCCACTTCTGTGCCACTACTCCTTGCGTAAAGTTAATGAGCTGCGTGGTGACCTCCTCCTAATTAGGGCAGGGCCTGGATGTACGTGTGCTCTGGGAACTGTTCACAAGACCTTCTTGTACTTATTTTCCCAGTCCTCTGGAAACGGGCTCTGTAATAACCATTATATACATAATAAACATTTTGCTGTGTTCGGTCAGTGTGAGCAGATTTCCACCTCGCTGCCCATTTTGTAGCCTCATGAGTTCCTGAAAGGTAAAAGGTGAGCAGGAGGAGTTCAAAGGAGCTGGCAGGTAAAGCCTGTGGCTGCTGCCAACAGCAGTGGGAGGAGCCTTCCTGGCACCCCTGTTCTGAACCTCTGCCCAAGAAACATCTGTACCTCCCCTAAATTCCCTTTTCTCATGCTGCAACATGAGTATTTTCAGTGTAACCAGAGCCTGGGTAATTTATACAGATTTTTTCCTGTTTGTGTGGGAACAGTTGATGAGTTCTCATTTCATAACCACCTGTTATGTGTTTTTATTTTACAAGCACCTGTCACATGTTTAATTTAAGACTTTTTTTTTTATTATGACATCCTTTAAAGTTGATGAATTAACAAAGAGCTTGCTAAATATTAGGTGTTAGTACCACAGTTTAAAGTAATTTTGAGGAGCTTCCTTCCTGCAGGTTTTACCTCAGACCTAATTTGCCAGTTTTCCATCAGTTTTATCAACACCGCAATGTTTTTGGAATATGTTAAAGAAATGTTTATGTAGACTTTATGGTTTTCTTTATGCCCTGTCATTTTGGCAAAATTTAGTAACTTTCTCAATTCATGCATATAATCTGTTAACTCAAAACATGGTTCTTTGAGATAAATATTTGTTATCTTCTGGGCTTGTAACCAAGGTGCTGGAAATGAAAGTTGTGTAGTCAAAGGAAGAGTTCAGATGTATCAGTTTGGAATTTGCTCTATGGTGGGTGGAAAAAAAAAAGTCTTTGCACTTGGATTTGGGTTTTGAAGTGTTAGTCACAGTCCTGGCAGGCTCCACGCCCCTGCCGCCGGGAGTTTCACCCCATCCATGGGCGCAGATCTGTGAAACCAGGAAGAGCTCCCATTAGGGACAGTCGCTGTGGGCTGGAGGAGAGGGGGAGATGCTTGGCCGCTGAGTCAGGAAAGCTGCATTTCAAAATCCTGCCTGCGTCATCCTTCCCGGGCGGGCAGAGCTGCCGGGAGCCGGCTGCGAACCGGGGCATGAGAGCGACCTGCGGGGGAAAGCGGTGGTGAAAGAGCGGGCACAGGAAATTACCCGATGGATGCAACTCCTGCTCCCGAGTTTTCAAACAATCCAACAAAACTGGTGACTGAAGAAATAAAATGAGCACTTCAGATTTGTACTTTTTTATGGGTGTGAATGAAAACCGTGGCACAGTGTGGTTAAATCAAATAATTCCTTCGAAAGGTGAACTGGCCTCTTCATTTCCAGCAAGATACTCGGGTTGGAGTGCTTAGCACTTCACGGGCGTCAGAGAAGCAAACCAATAGAGTGGAGAGAAGGGAATTTGGCATGAATAAATGTTACTCTGCAGGTTTTCCACAGAACTTTCAAATGTTAAGCAATGCTTCTTACCTCTGAATGCACTTGAATTGCTAATAAAGACAAACAGCCTGGAAATGTCTTGGAAAGCTTTTTTTAAAGGATTTGTACTATAAAGCAGGTGCCAGCCTTGCTTCAGTGGAAAGTACCTGTAAAATATGGATTTGAGAGAAAACCTGAAAGTGGCAGATTTGTCCCCTCATGTTTATAGCACTTTTCGACCCCTTTTGTCTCTTCCAGACTGCAGCTGGCAAGTTAAAGCAAACGATCAGTGCTTCTATGATCAGCCAAGCTTCAAGAGAACAATCTTCCTGTGCTTCAAGAAAAGCAAATATGCAGTAAGTTGTCTTATGCCAGTGAGGTGCTAACTGTCAGGTGAATGCTTCCTGATTCCGGTAAGATGTGTGGAATGGTTGGTGAGCGGTATAAAAGCCACACCATTCACAATTCCTCAGTGTTTCCAGCAGAAGGGGGGGAAGAATAACTGGGTTGGGGTTTTGGAAAAATGGAAAAATCAAGGTATCAAGAGACTGTTTAAAGTGAGATGGAGAATTAGGAGCTTAAAAATATGCACTGTACATTTGTGTTGGAAGGAGAAACTCTGTTTTGTGACTGATGTTTGGGTTTCTCCCACAGGGAAATGCAATTAAGACATACAAGTACAACCCCATCACTTTTTTGCCTCTGAATCTGTTTGAGCAGTTCAAGAGAGCAGCCAACTTCTATTTCCTTGTTCTTCTCATATTGCAGGTAAGCAAGATGGAGAATACTCACTGTGAAGGGAATTTGAGCTCTATAATATTTATGACACCATTCAGTGCTGTCCTGTCAGGGAATTGAGGGGCACTATTTGAACTGCTGCAGAGACCAAAGCCATCATAACAGAGACCTGCAACAAGTCTGGATGAGCTATGGCAGAGTTCTGGGGTGAGCTAGTTGCACAGAATTAGAATGAACTCGCTGCAGAGCTCATGAATTTCATGAGGAGAAGATGTTTCTTGAGTTCATCTCATAAATCAGAAGCACCAACAGACTATATGAGCCAGTGCAATTGTTAAAGGGGAGCTGATTCCTAAGTAGTGTAACAGTCAAACTCTTCCCACAGAGTTTTGTTCCTTTTCACAACCTGACTTAAAATTCTCTCTGATGTGTTTTTTTTTCTCTAGTCAGGCCACTATGAAATATCTCTGATTTAGATGTTTGATGATCCTGTACTGAGCTGATTTTATTGGTCCTTTGTAGTCAATTCCTCAAATAACGACCCTGTCGTGGTACACAACACTGGTGCCCTTGCTCTTGGTGCTGGGAATAACTGCAGTCAAAGACCTGCTGGATGACATTGTAAGAAGCATGTTCTGTTAATATGAAAAGCAAAACCCACCCAGTGTGGCTCATTTCTCCTGCTGTGCCACAGAGCAGGGAGTGCACTGTTTGCTCTGGTTTCAGGCTCGTTACAGGATGGACAACGAGGTCAACAACAGGACATGTGATGTCATCAAGGATGGAAGGTTTGTGTGTTCCCCTCTGAGCTCTGTAAGTGATCATCACTGCCCTGTTTCTAAGCTTTGCCACAGATCTGAAGCTGTAGCTGGTAGGAAAGGTTCAGTTCTCTACTGCCTGTCTGAAAACCTAATTGAAGGTGGAGGAGAATTGCTTAAAGGAGTAATTTAAAGTTAATTCTCTGAGACTAAATCTGTGCTAAGTTTTTTGCAGTAAATTGCAGTTTCTGAAAAGCAAACCCACACCACACCAAGAGGGATTTTTGTTCTATGGAAAGTTCAGTATTATAAGATTTACAGAGTGCATCATATTCTGGATTAAAGAGTAATCATTATTAAACTATCTTGATATTAGGTTCAAAGCCACTAAATGGAAAGATATTAAAGTTGGTGATATCATTCGTCTGAAGAAAAATGCTTTTGTTCCTGTAAGTGATTCAGATACATTTGTTTTATGTTTCTAGAGAGCTCTGTAGGAGTCTTGACCTGGCTTTATTTGATGTCTATTTATTGTTTTCTAGGCTGATATTTTGCTGCTGTCCAGCTCAGAACCAAACAGTCTGTGCTATGTGGAGACAGCTGAACTGGATGGGTAAGGTTCTACTTAAGGATGTAATGGAGTTAATTTGGGCTAAGTAGGAGAAGAGCAAGGATTGTGTGTGTTGGAGTCTGCTTAAGCCACACCTGTATCCAGGTGCTGATTCCCACAGTTCAAGAATCATTAAAAATTGTCCACTGGAGTGCTACAGACACATCAAAAGTGTTGGAGAATGTGACACAGGAAGAAAGGGGGAAGGACATGGATTTATTTTTTACTTTAGTATAGGTTGCCCAGAGAAGTAGTGGTACCTTAATTTAACTGTGTTTGAACTTCTCTCCTGTATCTACGGTTTTAATAAAATCACCTTTTTATCCTTTCTTCTTAGTGAGACTAACTTGAAATTCAAAATGGCCCTAGAGGTGACACACAGACACCTTCAGGAAGAAAGTGCCCTGGCAGACTTTGATGGTTGGTACACTACACCTAACACTATTAGAACATAGCTCAAGTAGTTTGCAAGTCAATAATAGTAAAGTTAAGCTACAAATCTATGCATTTGGATTTAACTTGTACATTAAACACATTCTCCTCCAAATTTTCTAGGTCTGGTTGAATGTGAAGAACCCAATAACCGACTGGATAAGTTTACAGGAACATTAACCTGGAGAAACTCCAGTTATTCCCTGGATGCTGATAAGATTTTGTTGCGTGGCTGTAAGATGAGGAATACAGACTTCTGCCATGGAATGGTCATATTTGCAGGTGTGTGATATTTCCTCACTAGAAGCACACCCGTAGAGTGGAAAAGAACCACCATCCTATAGACACCAACTGTCCCAGCCTGGTAAAACTTCAATGCTAACATGTGTTTGCTTATCCTATCTTTTCCTTTTTTAATTTTTCACTCTTCATTTTTAGGTGCTGACACCAAAATAATGAAAAATAGTGGAAAGACAAGGTTTAAAAGGACAAAAATTGACTCCCTTATGAACTACATGGTTTATACGGTAGGCCCTTTTGTTTAAAATTTAACTTTCAAGAATAGTGAATGCATTAGGCAGCTTCTTCCTTTGTGCGTGTAATAAATATGTTTTTTCTGGCCTGCTGAGCTGGGATGGAGCAGGAGGAAATCTGAAAGGTGTCTTTGTGGGAAATATTTGCTGCATTTCTCCTCACAAATACCTGTCATGTTCTGTTTGGAGCACTATTTCTGAAGTGTTTGGCCTCTCTGTGCCCCGTAGATCATCGTGGTCCTTATCCTGCTGTCGGCCGGGCTGGCCATCGGACACACCTACTGGGAGCAGCAGGTTGGCAACTCCTCCTGGTACCTCTACGACGCTCAGGACTTGAGCCCTGCCTACCGGGGCTTCCTCAACTTCTGGGGATACATCATTGTCCTCAACACCATGGTGCCCATTTCCCTCTATGTGAGGTAGGCAGCACCTGAGGAGGTGTCCCTGCGTGCACATGGGAGCTGCAGCTGGGGCTGAGAGGATTGCTTCTCTTCCGTTTAGTGTGGAAGTGATTCGCTTTGGACAAAGCTATTTCATCAACTGGGACCTGCAGATGTACTACCCCGAGAAGGACACGGCTGCCAAGGCCAGGACCACCACGCTGAACGAGCAGCTGGGGCAAATCCAGTACATCTTCTCTGACAAGACTGGAACCCTCACACAGAACATCATGACCTTTAAAAAGTGTTGCATAAATGGGCAAAGATACGGTAAGTTGTGCAAAGTCTGTGCAAAGGAGGAAGAGGAGGAGGAATTTTTAATGCCCTTTGGAGATCAGGGACACACACAAGTTCTGACTGACCTTCCACAGTTTACACCTGGCATTGGGTAAAGCATAGGGTTGAATTGTTGGGGTTTTCCCACTTAGAAAGTGGAAATTAAGGAACTTTAGTGGGAGCTTCTCAGCTTTCAGAAAAACTGAACATTGGTGATTCACACAATTTTTTGTACAAATTCACTTTCACTAGAAGTGCTTTGGGGACAAAGTCAAGAAGCAAACAAGGAAATGTTAGTAAAGAGCAGCAGTTTGTCCTTTTCCTTTGCTTTCAGTCCTAGGGCAGTATATGTTCTAGCTGTGTTTTACTTTGTGGCGGGCTGTGAGAGCTCTGCTGTGCCTGGTCCCCCTGACTGCGGCTGCTTGCCTTGCAGGAGACTGCCGGGATGCGGTGGGGCAGCTGCAGAGCCACCCACAGGTGGGTCCATGTGGGGCACCCAGGGGTGGGGGGTTCGTGCAGCCACCGCTGTACCCGCTCGGTGGAACGGAACACTCCCTCAGCAGAGCGCCGAGAGATGCAGGGGGGCACAAAGCAATGGCACCTCCGGTGACTCAGACTCTCTTCCCCTGTTTTCTATGCAGCAAGTTGATTTCAGCTGGAATGTGTATGCAGATGGAAAGTTCTTATTCTATGATCACTATCTGATAGAGAAAATAAAGTCTGGAAAGGAGCCAGAAATCCAGAAGTTCTTTTTTCTGCTTGCTATTTGTCACACAGTCATGGCTGACACTTCTGATGGTGAGTATGGCTTTTTGGTTGGTTTGTTTTCCTTGTGTAGCAGAAAACAATAATTCAAATGCAGATCCACAAGGGAGAGATCTGCAGCTAATGCTGATAGCATAAGGGAGGAGTGTTAGGCTGCCCTTTTGAATTAAACAAATCTAAATGTAGAGGTGATCAGCTATTGAATTTCTGAATTCACAGGTTGGAAGATTCAATTAAAACATGGGATATTAGTATTGCTTTACTCCCATATTTGTGAAATCTCCATGAAACCGACAGTGTCCTGGTCCTTTCTTGTTCCTAATGTTTTTGGGGTTGTTCCCACTCACTGTATTGGTGTCTCTGGTCAAGGATTTGTCTTTTGGAGCTTCTTTTGAAAATGTTTAAATCATTGGATTGAGAAATTAGGATATTGAGGTTTTGCTTTAGTGTGTGGAGGGAAGCAGGCTGAGGACTGATGCTGTAACAGGCTGGGGGCTCCCACCCCTGTTGTCTGTGTGCTCTGCTGGCAGTGCTGCAGCAGTGTCCAGCTGTATCCTCAGCTGGATCCTCAGCTGGATCCTGGCTCCAATCCCACAGGTCAGCTCAATTACCAGGCAGCTTCCCCGGACGAGGGGGCTCTGGTGGTGGCGGCGAGGAACTTCGGGTACGTTTTCCTGTCCCGGACACAGAACACCATCACCATAAGTGAGATGGGGGTGGAGAGGACCTACGATGTCCTGGCCATCCTGGATTTCAACAGCGACAGGAAGAGGATGTCTGTCATTGGTAAACTGATTGCAACCTGCGTGGAAGGCCGCTTGTATTTCAGGGGTGAAGAGGGATGTGCAGAGGAAGCTGGGGTCAGGAATTAATAGTTGTGTGACAGCCTGGGTGTGTTTGAGTCCACTGAAGAAGAAACACCATCCTGTACTTTGGTACTTGGCAGTGGGCTGAAAATCCAATCTGAAATGATTCCTTTATATAAGGGTGCCCCCTCTGCTGTTTCCCTCTGCAGTAAGAGAGTCCAGTGGCACTATCAGGCTGTACTGCAAAGGGGCTGACACGGTGATTTACCAGCGGCTGCACCCCAGGAATCCAAAGAGAGAAGCCACAGAGGAAGCACTCGATGTATGTTTGTATTTTGTATGCTCTTTTTAAAACAAAAATAGTTTGTTTCTGACAAGTGTTATCATTTCCTTTTCCTAAGCTATTAAGACAAATGGAAACCTGCAATTGGTTGTGAAAGTTGGACTTGTTCTGTCAAACTTGTCAAATGCTCATGTTCTTACCCTCAAGTCTGGATTGCAAATGAAGAGTTTTCTTTTGTGTGGTTTTAATTCTTTTTCAGGTCTTTGCAAATGAAACTCTCAGGACACTCTGCCTGTGCTATAGAGACATAAGCCAGGATGAATTTGAAGTGTGGAATAAGAAGTTTGTGGAGGCCACTTTGGCCACAAGTCACCGGGATGAAGCTCTGGACAAAGTGTACGAGGAAATAGAAAAAAATTTGATTGTAAGGAGCTGTACATTTTTAGTACATTTCAATTCTTATATTAAAAGAAACATATTTCAATGCTACTAACCACCTGTATTTCAAATCCCTTCCAGCTGCTTGGTGCAACAGCTATTGAAGACAAACTACAGGATGGAGTTCCAGAAACTATCTCCAGACTCTCCAAAGCAGACATTAAAATCTGGGTGCTTACTGGTGACAAAAAAGGTAGGGCTGCTTACAGCCAAACAGCTAAAAACAGGAGGATTTTTTCCTGTTCATCTACACTGTGGCATTGAAAGGGAACTCTCATACTGAAACATAAATCAGAAATTTCTTAGGAGCACTTGAGGTGCATCTGGCTGTTCCTAACATTTACTTGTGACAGAACTTTCAGTAAGTACTTTCCTCTCTTAATTTTTTTTTCGGTAGAAACTGCTGAAAATATTGGATTTTCTTGTGAACTCTTAACAGAGGAAACGGCCATCTGCTATGGAGAAGATACCAGGCAAGTGAAAACACAGAGCAGTTCATTTTCAGGATTTTTCAGTCTGGGACTGACCTAGCTTAAAGTTTTTCCTTGACTTTTCTGTAACTGTTTCTCCCTTTCTTTCTAGTACTCTACTTCAAACCAGGCTGGAAAACCAGAGGAACAGGGCTGGATCCAGTCCACATTCCTCTCTCAGAATGAATGAGCCCTTCTTCCAGGACAGCAGAGATCGGGCTCTAATCATCACTGGCTCCTGGCTGGTATGTACAAAGGCAGTTCTCCTGTTTGGGATTTTGTGACACCACCAGGCTAGTGTCTCTCCTTGAGGTCTCTGTTCCTTTGTCTGCACAACCAGTTCATTAAAATGCCAGAAATGGATGCTGAGAGCATAATGACCTCAGGTGTGTTGTTAGGCAGTGCCTGGAGTAGGACTGGAAATGGTGCAGAAGGGAACATAGTAAGTGTTATTTTTTTTTCACAGAATGAAATCCTGCTGGAGAAGAAAAAGAAGAAAAAGAAACTTAAACTGAAATTCCCCAGAACAGCAGAAGAGAAGAAAAAGCAAACAGAGAAAAGGAGAAGGGCAGAGGCCTTTAAGGAGCAGCAGCAGAAGAACTTTGTTGATCTGGCCTGCGAGTGCAAGGCTGTGATCTGCTGCCGTGTGACACCCAAGCAGAAGGCCATGGTGGTGGAGCTGGTGAAGAAGTACAAGAAGGCCATCACCCTGGCCATCGGGGACGGGGCCAATGATGTGAACATGATCAAAAGTAAGGCAGCTGTCAAGCTCTCTGGCTAGGACAGATCTCCTCTGGCTGCTCCTGCGGTCTCTCCACTGTCCCTCTCTGTCGGAAGACTCTTCCATCTGCTTTGCTGCCGTGGGGCTTTTTGCTTCTGTGCCAGTTTCCCTTTCTGAGGAAGCACTTTAGGAAATGGTTAGTGGTTTTTCCTGATGTATTTTATTTTTTTCTGTAGGCATTCCCTGAGCAGGGACTCAAATCCCATCTGTTCTCATGCTGTGTGTTACAGAAGTGTAATATAAAGACCAAAGCAGTAGCTTGGCTGCCCCTTGCCTGGTGGCATTAGCCATCCCAGATTGTACCTGCTACTCTCTGAACAGCTCCCCAAGAGATCTCAGTGAGGAAAAACATCTAGGTTAGGTTTTATGTCCCAAGGGTGTTTGTAAACTGCCTGGCCAGTTTGCTCAGGACTTTACTCGCTCTGTCTCATTACTTGGTTCTCCTTTGGTCAAATTTCCCAGGTGCATTCTGACAGAACAAGCACTGAGAGAGAATCCAGGTGACAGTAGAAATGTGGCCCTGGTCATGTTGCTGTCCCTTTGTCCAACCCAGTGTTTGGTGTTTGTCTCCTTCACCCAGCTGCCCACATTGGAGTTGGGATCAGTGGCCAGGAGGGCATGCAGGCTGTCATGTCGAGTGACTACTCCTTCGGGCAATTCCGCTACCTCCAGCGGCTGCTGCTGGTCCACGGGCGCTGGTCCTACATCAGGATGTGCAAGTTTCTGAGATACTTCTTCTACAAAAACTTCGCTTTCACACTGGTCCACATCTGGTACTCGTTCTTCAATGGCTTCTCTGCCCAGGTAGGAAGATGTGCTCATGTGGGATAACAACAAGCAGATGCTCCTGTCACTGTGGAACAGCAAAGGAACCTGGGAAGTGTCAGGAATGTGAAGCTGTCACCAGTGATTTCTGCAGGAGGATGTCATGAGTACTGAGTGAGTTAGTTACAAGCAGTTAGGTATGGTTCCAGAGCACTAAAGTCAGGGTCACTGTTGTACAAGGAGGATGATTTGGAAGGAGTGGGACAGCTTAACACAGACTAAAGAGCTTCAGCAGAGCCTTGGGCCAAGGTGCTGCTGCCTTTGGGTGAACACTGAGACAGGGAAGCTGTAGTAGAGCACATGTGAGTTTTCTGAGGAACTGGAGGGGAAGGATGTAATAAAGTGAAATCTCTAAGTCCTGCAATTCCCCCTCTTTGCAGACAGCCTATGAGGACTGGTTCATCACGCTGTACAACGTGCTGTATTCCAGTCTCCCGGTCCTGCTCGTCGGCTTGTTCGACCAGGTATCCCCATGTTGTTACAACAGATGAATCCAAAGGTGTCTACCACCAGCTCTTTAAGTTACACTAGATGTCCATGAAACGAGGGGTTTGGTTTTGTGGCTTTTAAGAAGGTCTTCCTTTTGCATTACTCTGTGCAAATCCCTGCTATTGGAAAGAGAAAGATCTGCCATTCCCTTTGGGACACTGTATAGTTCAGCTTCTCACTCTTCAAAGCTCAGGCTGAGAACAACAGTTCACAACTTTCTTTTTCCTCTTTATTAAGGATGTGAGCGACAAACTGAGCCTTCGGTTCCCCAGACTTTATGTTTTGGGCCAGAGAGATTTACTTTTCAACTACAAGAAGTTCTTTTTAAGTTTACTCCACGGAGCTGTAACTTCACTGATCATCTTCTTCATCCCATACGGAGCCTACCTTAAATCTATGGGACAAGATGGGGAAGCCCCTGCAGATTATCAGTCCTTTGCTGTCACAGCAGCCTCCTCTCTGATATTTGTTGTCAATTTTCAGGCAAGTAAGCTTGGTTTCCTGAGCTCTGGTACTCTGAGAGCACTTTCTGCTCACTGTTCTAAATTTCTCTACTAAAAAGGTAGCAAGATGCGGAAAGTAGTTGACGTTATTTGGAATTAATAAACTCATTTGGCACTTTTTTTTTTGCCTTTAGATTGGCCTGGATACATCTTACTGGACTTTTGTTAATGCTTTTTCAGTATTTGGGAGTATTGCACTTTACTTTGGGATCACATTTGACTTTCACAGTGCCGGAATCCATGTTCTCTTCCCTTCTGGCTTTCAGTTCACAGGTCAGTGCTGGTGGTTTGTGCTTCTCACTCCTGTCTCATGTAGCTTTGTCATAAATTAACTTCTTCTCTTTTTATTCCCAGGAACTGCTCCGAATGCTCTGCGACAGCCATACCTTTGGCTTACCATGATTTTAACCATTGCTATTTGCTTACTGCCTGTAGTGGCACAGCGCTTCTTATTCATGACAATCTGGCCTTCAGAGAGTGATAAAGTGAGTGAAATCTGTGTTATTTGGGTGAATAAGGCAGGTGTTTATTTACAGGGGCTGGTGCCAGTGCTAAGGTGTGGGTTGGTGGAAGGTGTCCCTGCCCATGGCAGGGGGTGGGACGGGATGGGCTTTAAGGTCCCTTCCAACCCAAACTATTCTGGGATTTCACAGTGTTAGAGACAAGTGATGGTGCCCTTGGGAGAGTGACACAAGCCTGGCTTGGGTGCCATGGGCAGAGGAGTGGCCACAGGGCTGGCCAGAGGCAGCAGCTCAGTGGGGGCTGTTTCCTCCTGTGCCTGGCTGATGTCTGGTGATGCCACCAAGACCCCACGAGGCTGCTGAGGGCCCCAGTTTGGGTTTAATTTAGCCTTGACTGGAGTGCCAGGGTTACGAGTCAAAAGCATAGGGGATAGGTTTGGCTGCTTCTGCTCTGCCTTGAACCAGCACACAGCTATGAAAACAGTTGAAGCTGTGGTGATGCTGTCCCAAAGCACGACCCGCTGTGTGTTCGCAGATCCAGAAGAACCGTCGGCAGTACGCGCAGGAGGAGCAGCACTGGAAGCGGAGGCAGAGCGCGTTCCGCCGCGGGGTCTCCGCCCGCCGCTCCGCCTACGCCTTCTCGCACCAGCGCGGCTACGCCGAGCTCATCTCGTCGGGCCGCAGCCTCCGCAAGCGGCGCGCCCCGCTGGACGCCGTGCTGGCCGGCGGCGGCCAGGGCTGCGGGCACTCCGCGGACACCGGCTGATGGGCGGACTGCCTGTGCGGAGGAGCTGGACACAGCGGCTGCACGCAGCTGCTCCAAACTCGGCATCTTCTTAAACACGTGGCATAAGGATGTGAAGATTTTTATGTCTTATCACAGACATATCTTATCACTTTCTGGGTTTGTTCCTGGGAACGCAGAAAGGCCAAGGGTTCTCCGTGGAGCTACTGATCCTTGTGTGACTACTCTATATGACAGTGAAGGATCCATGTGCTGGGATCCAAGCCCAGCAGTGTCAGTTTTTAGTGATGCCTGGAATTGCAGACTTTGCTTCTTAATACTGTGTTGGTATAAAACTGTATCTACATTTCATATTTGTCATTGAAAGCTATATCGCTTGTGTGCTCCATTTCATTAATTCTGACACGATGGCACATGGGGTGCCCAGACTTGGAGAGAGCCCTGGCTGCTCCCATTGGAGCTGTCACAGCTGAGCTGGGGTGTCTTTGGTGATAAACTCCAGCCAGTGTCAGATTGGATTAGGAATCAGGATAGATCTCAGCTCTGGAAGCCTCTGCCCCTGGAGCTGGCACAAGCTATTCATTTCAGTTCTGAATACAGTGATGGATAACTAGAAATCAGTCACTTTCATTGGAATGTATTTCACTTGCTGGAGCCTCAGTTCTTACAGTGTAAAAAGTGTTTTTATGAGTCTCTTTACATTTGCACATTCTTTACTCGTAAAGTTGAGGTGTTTGAATGTCTCACATTTATCTACTTCCCCCTCCCGAACTAAAGCTAATTATTGAAATGGTTTTATAGTAAAAATTATGACCTACAGCTCTCATTCAATGGAACGCACATTTCAAAACTGTAGAGCAAATAAATATCCAAAAGTCTATTTCCTTGCAATGAGTCCGGGGGGGTTAGACTCNGCAGCGCCGGGCCGGGCCGGGCCCTACCCGGGCACGGGAGCATCCATCGCTTCGCCTCTCGGTTCCGGCCGTGGCCGAGCCCAGCGCTGCCCTGGCTGGTCCCAGGCCCCATCTCCCTGCTCACCTGCACAAAGCTGTTCCCGGGAGGGGCTGCTCCTTCTGGCTCCCGGTGTGCAGCCAGTGTGGCTCCCGAGGGGTCGGTACCTCGGGAGCCTTTGAGTTTTTAGCGAACATATTGCATGGGTTGATTTTTTAAGTGAAATGTATGAAATAATTCTTTTCCTGACTGAACATCAGGTGCCTTTGAAGGTTTGTCACTGCTGATAACTGTCAAGATTTGGTATGATAGAAAGGGTTGGGTTGGAAGAGGCTTTTAAAGGTCACCTCATCCAGCCCCCTGCAGTGAGCACATCCTTGTGTGTCCACTTCCTTTCTCATAATTTTTTTTGAGTAATTGCCCGTGTTTCTCATGTATCCCAGAAGAGCTGTATGTGTCTGAACGAGAGGGCAATGACTCCACTGGTGATGGAACACAAAAGAAACCATTCAAGACCGTGTTGAAGGTGAGTGTGGAAAACACCTGCTTTGGTTGGCAGTGTGGAATGTGTNGGCAGGGAAGGGAAGGGAAGGGCGGAGCGGGGCAGGGAAGGGCGGAGCGGGCGGGCCGGCTGACGCAAGGCAGCGGCGGGTTGGCTCAGCCGCCCGTGATGCGCTTCCTGCGCCGCGGCCATGGCGGGGGACGTGCTGGGCAGGACGGCGGCGCTGGCCCTCGGTGAGAGCCCGGGGCCTGAGCCCCGCACCTCGCTCCCCCCGTGTCCCTCTCATCCCCGCAGTCCCCCGGCGGTGCCGCTGCCNGGTCACCTCATCCAGCCCCCTGCAGTGAGCACATCCTTGTGTGTCCACTTCCTTTCTCATAATTTTTTTTGAGTAATTGCCCGTGTTTCTCATGTATCCCAGAAGAGCTGTATGTGTCTGAACGAGAGGGCAATGACTCCACTGGTGATGGAACACAAAAGAAACCATTCAAGACCGTGTTGAAGGTGAGTGTGGAAAACACCTGCTTTGGTTGGCAGTGTGGAATGTGTTCTGGGGCAAGTGATGGCCCTTGTATTTTAAAATGTGAGTTTCATACCTGCTTTTGCAACCTAAGCAGGAGCAAGCTGCCTGCTTAGGCTCTGTGAGGATGATTTTGGTTAATTTTGGTTATTTTCTCCCCCTTTTTAGGCATTGATGACAGCAGGAAAAGAGCCATTTCCTACAATTTATGTGGATTCCCAAAAAGAAAACGAGGTGTTGTGGCATTGAAGTGTTTCCTAGGGGGAATTATTTTACTGCTTCTTGGTGTGAAGGGACACAATGTAATCTGCTGTTTTTGGCTCTCTCCTTGAATTCTCTAGAGATGGGCCATCATTTCCAAATCACAGATGAAGAATGTCAAAAAGCTATGGCACAGGGAGCAGATGAAAAATGAAGCTAAGGAGAAGAAGGAGGTAGGCTGCAGAAGGAACAGAGCACCATTGTTTTCCAAAAACATTACAGTGTCATCATCATTCCTGCCCCTCCAAAAAAGCTGCAGGGGTTCCTCATTGGTGCTGTTGTTTCACTTGTTATTTACAACTGGGCTGGTTACAGCTATTTAATAAGTAATTTATTTCAAACCAGGCAGAAGATCTCTTGAGAAGAGAGAAGAACTTGGAGGAAGCCAAGAAGGTTGTTATCAAGAATGATCCCAGCCTTCCAGAGCCCAAGTGTGTGAGTATGATCCCATGCCTTGGCACATGGTCTGTGCTAGGGCATCTGGTCAGCACAGACATTGTGCTGCTCTGGAGTGGGGTCTGCATGAACTCTAGGAGGTGGTGAGCCATTCCCCAATTGAATGGCTTTTATTCCCTGCCTCACAGGTGAAGATCAATGCTCTGGAGGCTTACAGAGGGCAGAGGGTGAAGATTTTTGGCTGGATCCACAGGTTACGGAGGCAAGGTAAAGCACAAGCATTGCTGAGCCCATGCAGGGAGATAGAACAAGTGCAGTGGCCTTCAAAATTTGGTCACAGAATGAGCCTGACAGCACCTGGTCTCACCTTTTTAAACCAGTTAGGTGCTCTCTTTGGTTGATCTCAATGATCACTGCAACACTGGCAATTCCCCCTGATGTGGGCGCATACAGATATTTTTAGTTACTATTTTATACATACATATATACATATATATAATGTATAGTATATATTAGTGTATATTATTATTTGTTATTATTATTAGTTCAAATCCTACAGGATTTTCAGTTTGGAGGCTAGTCCTTCAGAATTTCCTCAGCTTGTTCTGTGTTTTAAGCTAACCTTGCCAAATGAGGAGATAACCAGCACCTGCTCATAGTGAAACCAAATTCATTTTCTTTTTAACTAGGGAAAAATCTGATGTTTATTGTCTTGAGAGATGGCACAGGGTTTCTTCAGTGTGTCCTTTCTGATGAGCTGGTAAGTTGTGATGATTCTGTTCTGTCATTAATATAAGAGTTCATACTGAGGTGTATATACTGGTGTTCTGTTGTGTAGATGTTGTTAACCTACTGACGCAGTTGTGCTACTGTTAAATTGTGTGTTGTCCCATGCAGTTTGTCAGTGTGAGAGCTGTTCAGAAGTGACTGTGTGCTAATCTGTGATGCCACAGGAAAGGCAGGAACAGAACCTTGCTCACCTGTGCCTTTGTGTGTCTTGCTGCAGTGCCAGTGCTACAACGGGCTGGTGCTGTCCACGGAGAGCAGTGTGGTGGTGTACGGCACGCTGAACCTCCTGCCCCAGGGCAAGCAGGTACAGGAGCTCCTCTGGCTTCTCCTCCTCCCTCACGGGTCATTGGTGTGCTCAGGGGAGCACAAGCAGAGGTGCAAGGAGCTAGGGCTAGGGAAAGAACAAAGCTCCCAAAGCTGTGCTGTCACCCCCAGTTCAGTGTGAGACAGGTGAACTGTGTGACTCTTCTGCTTCTGCCTGAAACGATTTTCCACCCATAGACAATTCCTAGAGTATAATGTGGGGAGCTATGTCAACTAAATGACACGGCTTCATTTTCCTTAACAGGTTTATTCAGTTTTTATTTTGTGAGGCTCAGAATTTTTTCACATCTCTTTTACTGAGATGTGTTTGTAGGGTCGACCCTAGGTGAGGCTAATGTGAGCCTCCACTATTACATTTTGGTAAAAATCTGTGGGTTTGCCTTTGAAAATTTGCATTTCTACCCTGAAAATGCTGTGATTGAACTAAAAATGCCATTTGTCAGGGGTGGAAGGCAGCTGTGACCCACATGGGGGAGCTGATGAGAGCAGAACTCATTCACAGACTATTTGGGTTGGGAGGACCTTATAGCTCATCCATATAGTGCCGCCCCTTGCCATGGGCAGGGACACCTCCCATTATCCCAGATTGCTCCAAGCCCTGTCCAACCCAGCCTTGGACATTTCCAGGGGTGAGGCAGCCACAGCTTCTTGGGGCACCCTGTGCCAGGGCCTCACCATCCTTACAGGGAAGGATTTAATCTTAATATCCCATTTACCCCGCCCTCTGTCCATGAGAAGCCCTTCCCCCTTGTCCCATCACTCCAGGCCCTTGTGAAAAGACATCCAAGGGGCATCCAGTGGACCCTTTCCCCAGTGTTTGTTTCTCTCCCACTGCAGGCTCCGGGAGGCCACGAGCTGAGCTGTGATTACTGGGAGCTCATTGGCCTGGCCCCTGCAGGAGGGGCTGACAATCTGCTCAACGAGGACTCGGAGGTGGATGTGCAGCTCAACAACAGGCACATGATGATTCGAGGCGAGAACATGTCCAAAATCTTCAAGGTGCGCTCCATGGTTGTGCAGGCCTTCAGGGATCACTTCTTTGCCAATGGATACTATGAAGTAAGTGTGTGTTCCCTGGTCAGTAGGTGACTGCTCTAGTGCCCTGACTTGTCCATGTCCTCAGTTCCTCACTCAAACAGTGACAGCCCTGTTCTCCTGCAGGTCACACCACCAACCTTAGTGCAGACGCAGGTGGAGGGAGGCTCCACCCTGTTCAAGCTGGATTACTTTGGTGAAGAGGCATACCTGACCCAGTCATCACAGCTCTACCTGGAGACCTGCCTGCCAGCTCTGGGAGATGTCTTCTGTATTGCTCAGTCCTACAGAGCTGAGCAGTCCAGGACCCGCAGGCACTTGGCAGAGTACGCACAGTTGTCCTTGTGTCTTTTTTTAAAAGCTTGATTTCCTTTATAGTGTGGGAGTAAAAGGGGGTCAAAAGTGTGTGGTTTTTAAATGAGTTTGTTTCATAGCTAAAGATGTGTTGCTTGTATGTGACTTTGCAATGGTGTGGCTCTGTTTCAGGTACACTCACATTGAAGCTGAATGTCCTTTTATAAGTTTTGAGGATTTGTTGGACCGTCTGGAGAACTTGGTGTGTGATGTTGTAGACAGAGTCTTGAAGTCACCTGCAGCGAGCTTACTGTACGACCTCAACCCGGTAGGCAGCAATGGGAATAGCCAAGAAAATAGGATCTTAAGCCTTTCCTACTCAGCACATTCCTTTGGGAGATGAAGGGCATGGCAGTGAGCTTACTTACTATTTGTAATGATAAGAAGAATATTCAACATAAGAATGAAAAATGACCAAAGCAGGGAACTGTGAGGGAAGATGTTCCTTGCTAGTGTGCTCCAGAAGCCAGCAGTGTGCCAGGATTTATGGAAGTGGGTGCTGTGCCTGTGGAATAAAAACCTCCATCCCAGAAATGGGATATTGACCAGCCAGTGCTTGCTGATGGAGCGTGAGGGAGTGATGAAACAAGTGGTGTTACAGTTCCTCCTCTGGAACACGGAGCCCTGAAGCTCTGGAAATGCTTCCTTATCTTTCCTCCCAAGTGATCTATGAGATTTACTGGGCTTCACATGGTTGTGTTTGGTTCTAGCTTTGTAGTACTGAGCTCGATTTGTTCACTCAAGCAATAATTTGATGATGTGTGAGCTGGGAAGGGTTGTGGACATGCTAATCATCTAGAGAAGTATCCCTTTTAAAATGGTTCTCCTCCACTTGTCTTTGCTCTTATCCACAGGGTTTCCAGCCCCCTAAGCGTCCCTTCCGGCGCATGAACTATGCTGAAGCCATCGAGTGGCTGAGGGAACATGATGTGAAGAAGGAAGATGGCACTTACTATGAGTTTGGGGAGGTATGCCCTGCTGGGAGGTGGGGTGATGTATTTCATGTAATCCATGTAGAAATGCAGCTGTGGGTTGGGATTTGACCTGATGTCCTTCAGCATTGGGATAAAAACCTGTGTTGTCACCTGTCATTAATTCTCTGGCCACACTTCTGCAGCTCCAGTTTAAAGGAGCTCAGGAGAACTTGACAGCATAGCCAGATTTTTTTTCCCCTCTCAGTTTTCTGTCTCATGTACTGGGGAGACTTAGATTTTAATTGAACAGATTTTTTTTTCCCCCCCAGACATGTAGGTTTTTATGTCTTCTATAACAAGTTTGCTTTAAGAATTTGGGTACCTTAAGATGAAAGCGTGGACATGTGCAGTCTGAAACTCTCTTCGTTTCATGCCTGCTTCATGTGGGCCTTGTGTATGGAGTAGTTTTGTGCTGAATATTACTAAAGCTTGCTCTGACCATAGGATATTCCGGAGGCCCCTGAGAGGCTGATGACAGACACCATTAACGAGCCCATCCTGCTGTGCCGGTTCCCTGCAGAGATCAAGTCTTTCTACATGCAGCGCTGCGGCGACGACCCGCGCCTCACCGAGTCTGTGAGTTGTGTTGCCTGCTGGGGTAGCTTGGAGCAGTGGGGACCTTGGGGACACGAGTGCTGCAGGAAGCTCCTTGGAGAATCCTTGCCAGGTTTTGTCCCGGGTGCCCGGGCATGGCTGGGGCAGTGAGCGCTCCCCTGCTGCGGCGGCGTTGCTCTGAGTGGGACGTGCTGTGGTGCCTTGCAGGTGGATGTGCTGATGCCCAACGTGGGTGAGATCGTCGGCGGTTCCATGCGCATTTGGGACAGCGAGGAGCTGCTCGAGGGCTACAAGAGGGAGGGCATCGATCCCACACCGTACTACTGGTACACGGATCAGGTCAGTACAGCACACGGGCTGCTGGGCTGACACTGGAGTGGGGCCTTCTCCCCTCTTATAGGGCTTGGGTGGTTGGTTTGGTATTATTGCAGGTATAAATTACAAGAAAATGTGTAATATCCCCTCCCTGAATTCCACAGAGGAAATACGGTACGTGCCCTCATGGAGGATACGGTTTGGGATTGGAGCGGTTCCTGACCTGGATTCTGAACAGACACCATATCCGAGATGTCTGTCTCTACCCACGCTTTGTCCAGCGCTGCAAACCTTAGGCGTCCTTGGGAAAAACTTCTGGAAAACTGAGCAGCTGATGCTTGGGAAAGAGTGATACATGCTGCTGTACTACAGCCTGTCTGACAACAAGACTTCCTGCAACCTATTGCTAATTCAAATACCAGTTTAGGATGTGAAAAAGAAAAAAACCAAAACCTCTTTTTTTAAAACAAAAATGCTAGTCATTAACTGGAAAAAGCCTTAGAAAAATTGTTTAGGTGCATTTATGCTCTTGAGTCATCACAAAACAAAGATCCTGATAAGTTGTCATTTAAAAAACAAGATATACTTCTGCTTTTAATTTCTGTGACTTAAAATATGCTGGGCATTTGATCACTTTGTTTTTAAATTTGCTCTAACTTTAATCTCTTTTCTCTTGGGGTTTCTTGTTGCGGAAGTCAGGAGTTCAAGCTCTTGAAATTCCCTCAGGGTGCCCTGTGAGAATGGTATGGAGAGACATGAGCACTGCACGTTTTTAGTTCCTGCTGAATTTAAGAGGGGTTCTCTGAGTCGATTCAGTAGCAAGGTGTGTAGTGCAGTGCACAGATTTCTGCTGTGAGGGAGGTGGGTAGGGCCTGGGGCTTTGGGGTGTTTTCAGATTATTTATTGCTCAGCAGTGCTGAGGCTGCTGGCGAGGCAGGCTTTGCTCCCTTTCCCAGGAGCTGCCCTGGGTCCGTGCACACCCAGCTGGACACATGTCCGATGGCTCCTGGCCACGGGGGGTTCTGGTGCTTTTTGCTCCCTGTTTGCAGCCAGAAGTGACTTACTGAGACCCAGAGGAATGGTAACTGAAACACGTTGGGCTTTCAGACTGTAGTCCCAGCAGTGCTTTCCCATGTCACACTGAGGTGTGTTCATAGAGCAGCTCCCTGTTTCCTTGTGCTACTGCAGCTGAGCAGCTTCCCTGGCTGTAATCAACTTATCAAGTAGGAATAATGAAATACTTCATGTGTTGAGTCATCCGTATCATTTCTAGTCATAAAGCAATTCCTTTACCAGAGAGGAAAACAAAAGGTAGGTGTATCATTTGCCACCTGCACTGAGACTTGAGCTGGACTTGCCATTCACTCCTGGAATTGCTGAGCTGTGGATACCCATATTTTTGTAATAAGTGATTGGTTTTCTTCATCTTGCATGTTATATAAACTGGTCTAAATCAGCAACCAATAAATTATGGCAACAGAAGCTGGTGTGCAAGACAGTACTTGACATTAATGCCTGTTACTTTTACTAATACAGTGTGGACAAAAACCCAGGAAAAGGGAATTTTTCAAGTGCAGTAAATATATCCCATATGCTTTGAAATCAAGTTCATTCTTCCAGAGCAGAGCTCTTGGGAAGGATTACCGGCCACTTTCAGGTACAGATTCTGATTACCATGCAGGCCCTCATCATTTATGACTACAAAAAGCTCAGCTTGCTGAAAAGGAAACATGTGCCCAAATTGTCTGGAAGCAGTGTTGCTGTCAGTTCTTGTTCAAGTGTGTGTTCTGAAAATGAGACCGTTCTATTCATTGTGCTGTGCTAAACACTTCTCACTTGTCCCAACGGCAGGAAGCAGGTGAAGCTGGAAGAAACTGGAAGGAATTTGGGTGTGTAAAACCAAGGTGAGAAGAGGTTCAGAGATCAGGGTGCTCCCTTGGCATCCCGGGCTGGCATTAGGGCCGAGCAGGACCAAAGCTGGAGCCCATGGACTGCTGAGCTTTGACCTCGTGTTTTCTCAGGGGCTTTATGGCCCTGCCAAGAGCCAGATGTTCATTGATGAGTGCCAGGCCGAGCCGTGACCATAACCTGTTCTGTTGGTGCTGGGGTTTTCTTTTTTTTTGACACGTTCAGCAGCCACACTCTCTAATAATGAGTCCTGGGGTATGTTGCTTTTCTTCTTTCATCCTTCTATCCAACTTCCACCCTTTTTCTTCTCTCTGTCCAGTGTGTCTTTTGTGTTCCTTTCTTCTCCTGTGTATATTCCTTTTCACTACAGAGGGGGAGGGGGTGGAGACTTGGGGGGCTGCGATGTGGTTTGGGGCACGCCAGGGTCGCTGGGAGAGGGAGGCACGCTGTGCTGGAGGAGCAGGTGAGTGGGGAATGGGGGNGGAGGCAGGGTGTGCGGGAGGAGAGGGGGGGGGGGGAGTGGGGGGGGTCATGCTGGGTGCCAGAGCATTGACAGAGAGGGGTGGGTGTAGAACGCATGAAAAATAGAAATACAAAAAATACATAAATAGAGTTTACAATGAATGTTTTAAAGCTTTTTATTTGGCTAGGGGCAGGGTTTTTTATAAATAATATAAACAAAAAAAAAATACAAGTATCCAATAACTATATATGCGTATCTAAATATATGTAAGTATAAATATATAAAATGTAAATAAATCTAGGTGTATATATGTAGTATTTAATACAAATAATATTACATATATTATTATAGTATCTGATAATATATATAATAGAGATATATAAATATGGAAGGTATAAATAGAGAAATATATTTAAATATACTTTAAAGGTGGTTTTTTTTTCTATTTGTCTAGAGCCAGGGCTTTTAAATAAATAATACTAACAAATAGAAATATAGAAATATATCAAGACATAGATATAAATAAAATAGAAATAAATTATAGTAATATAAAGATATGTATATAACAAATAATAATAATATTTTATATAGGGTATAATATATTAGCAATTGAATATAGAAATATGTATAGATTATGAATATAAATTATTTTTAAAGCGCATGCTTTTTTATATCTAAAGGGTTTTTTTTGTTTTCAGTTGGCTAGAGGCAGGTTTTTTTTTAGTTTTGGTCGGGTTTTTTGGGGCGTTCATTTAGGAGGATTTTTTTTCAAGTATTGGGACTCTCCTTTTTGCCTTCCCTTCTCGGTCTGTCCTGGGCTGAGTTTGGCGGCAGTGCTGCCGCCTTGTGGGCAGAGTGCGGTACTGCAGCGTGCCGCTCAGGATGCGGAAGGGACAGCGGGCTGCGACCCTGCCTTGTGATACTGCCACCCTGCTCAAGAGGGCGGCCGCAGTAGGACCCCGGGCGAGAGCGGTGTCCCCGCTCCTGCCTTGACCCATCTCGCTGCACTCGATTGCTTCTGCCTTGATCCATCACTCTGTGCAGGATTGCTCGGCGCTCGCTTGCTCCTGCACTCCTTGCAGACTCATTTGCACACTCGTTACGCAATCCATCGCTCGGTACTTCATTGCTCATGCAAGGAGTGTGCAAGGGTAGGATAAGGACTGTACAATGAGAATGCAGTGAGTGTGATCGATTGCTCATGCCTGCCCCGCTCCGTCGCGCGGCGCTCGATTATTTCTGCAGTCCTTGCACATTGATTGCACACCAATCAGACACTTGTTGCATGCTCATTGCACGCTTCTTGCACACTACTTCTGCACTCCTTCCACACTTGTTTGCACGCTCATTTGCACTTTTCTTGCACGTTCTAAGGTGGCCTTAGCTCTGGTGTGG
>VXBI01011499.1:1109067-1147907 GCA_013397375.1 Toxostoma redivivum | reverse complement strand
CCTGTGTCCATCCAGCCAGTTCCTCATCTCCAGATTAGTTCACCGTCCAAAGTCACAGCTCTCTTCCGGGCCGAGGAAGAGAGCAAAACATGCATACTTCGGTCAGTGAGATAAAGAATTAAACTGAACAGAAAAAGTTTGAAATAATTTTTCAACATCATCTTAATGACAAAAAAGGCAGTCTTCTCTAAGTCCAATAAGGTTTCTGAGTGTGTCATTCCTTAGAATTTCCTTCTGCTATTGAGTGCTTTCAGTCAATGAAGGCTTGGTCAGGTTCCAACCTGGATCCTTCTCAGTGATCTTGCTCACAGGTGGATACAATGCTAAAATAGTTGTCTGTAAGGAAATTTTGCTCTTTGGTAAGGAATGGGGATGAGGGGAGAGTCTCTAACTAAATCCTACCTCACTGAGAACAAATCTGTGAGAAAACTTCAAAGTGCCAAGAGTTAGGGTATTCAGGGAAATGACTTCCAGTCTCAGTTTAGGGAGCAGATCTCCTTCCAGTGCTGACCCAGGTTTTCATAGGCTTTGCCACTATGGTAAACATGTTGGAGACATCTACTATAAAATGAAGGCTAAATGTTTAAACACTTGTGTAATCCAATAATGTGCACTTGCCTTTGCAGAATATTGTCATGGAATAATGTTATTTCTGAAAATAAAGCCCTCAACACTTTAATTAACCCCTTTGAAAAGGAGGATAGGAATCATTCATAAGGTCTGCACTGCCTTCCAGTAGACCACCAAAAAGCAGAGTGTGCCAAGTCTTTCTCCCTTAAAAATCCACTCAGGAACCTGTTCTGGAAAGAGGGCAAGAATATTCTTTGTTATTCACAAGCTGCAAAATTGGCCACTGAGGGCCTGAGCTGTACAGAGTTGCTTGCCAAGAGTAGGAAGTATTGTACTGCATTGTAATGCCAGGATTAGGAATTTACAGTTGGCCACTGGCATGTTCAGGGCTTGCACACACATTTTTGCTGATTATCTCTAACTGGCTGTGGACAATGTTATCTGCCCAAGGAACCTACCACTGCGGCTGATAATGTTAGCTCAAATATCTGTCAGAACCAGATGACAACTCTTGGTTTTTGCCCATTTATCTCATGCAATTTTCATATCTTTTTTATCAGTTTAACTTATTTAACTGTAGAGGTTGTTAGCTGTCCTGGAGAAAAATCATTGAGTTTGCAAGTTTCAAAGTTTGGTATTAAATCCTGATGCCACTAATCCCTGCTGATTTCATTCTACTATTTTATTTTTGTACTAAGGAGAAAAACCCAGGAAACTTTCAGAACTCCGTAGGTTAGACTTTACTACTAATTACTAATTACTAATGGTCAAAGTGAAAGGAGTGGGGAGAGTTGTCCCCTAATAACACAGACAAAATCAGGAGCAAATTAGAAGGAATTTCCAGCTTGGGACAGAACCAGCGTCTCACAGACTCCTGAAATCTGTGCTCTGTTACTGCTGTTTTGCTAATTAGTGAATTTACAATAGCTGTAAAAAATTATTGAGCTCACGTCTGAACTCACTGTATTTCATTCAGATTTTTAAAGGTTAATTTAAAGTAGAAAATATCAAAGGAAAAGAATAAAATGAAATTACCATTACCCAGGTAACAGCACTAGAAATAGATGTGGTATTAGTCAACTTCACATTTACACCCTGCAGCTTGAACTCAAATGCAAATCTGTTCTGTTTCCAGCACTGCAGTGACCTGGCTTCCCACTGCTTTGTGTGCACACTTCCCCAGGGAATAAGTGTGCAGCTTTGCCAAGCTGATATCCCCGAGCAGTGGGAGCTGAAGCAAGTGACTCATGACTGCAAGACGACAGCATGTGATGCAAGACACACGCAGGACAAACTGCTGAGAGATGCAGTTCATGACTGAGAGGTTTATTCCCATTGCCAGGAAAGGCCTTGCTCTTTTCCAGCTGTTATCACGTTTCATAAAAAAATATGCGGTGTGTGCAGAATTTCTGACTCCAAATCTAAGTCAAACAATTTCAAGGTTAAAGATCAAAAACCAGGTACAGAAGTGTCTGTAAAATCGAAGAATTAAAGGTGATGAAATATCACCAATTTCTTCACATTTTCCTCAAAAGTGCCTTAAAAATGAAGCAACACAAAAACATTTGTATGCATTTCTCTAAAGCTGGTGTCCTGACCACGTTGTACTGTGTAACCCCATAACTGCTTGCATCTCCTACTTCTTTTCTTTCCAGAGCAGGGTTCTGCTCTGCTGCTGGAAATACATTTTTTGACAAAGGGGTATTTCCACTTACTCGGCTACCCCTTAAATTATTATATGAATTATAATTATTATAATTCAAGGACAAAAAGAGGTAAGTGGAATTAAACTCCTGACAAAGAGTTACTTTTCCCCAGTATTAGGTAGCAGATGCTAAGTGGAATAGAACTGGCTCCTGAAGCTGCAAGCATTCAGGACAAAACTGCAAGCTAATTTCCATTTCCCATGGAATTATTCTGGAAAAAACCTAGGTGCTTGTGGCTTGGACAGGTACACTCTTCACTAGAGCTGGGAAAGGCTCTGGAACATGAGTCCTGTGAGAAGCAGCTGGGGAAGCGGAGCATAGTTAGCCTGAAGAAAAGGAAGCTCAGGGGTGACTTTAGCAGTCTCTACAAGTACCTAAAAGGAAACTGTAGGGGGGGGTTGGTCTCTTCTCCCAAGTAACAAGCAACAGGACAACAGGAAAAGGCTTCAAGTTGCAACAGGGGAGGTTTAGATTGGATATTAGGAAAAATTTCTTTGCTGGAAGGGTTGTTAAGCATTGAAACTGGCTACTTGTGGCTGAGCCACCGTTCCTGGAGGTATCTAAGAGATGTGACATGGTGCTTAGGGACATGATTTAGTGATGGATTTGACAATTGGACTTGACAATTGGACTCGAGGATCAAAATGGTCTTTTCCAACCTAAAAGATTCTATGATTCTAATTATTACTCTCTGATGGTCCCGTTCTGCCACCTTCAAGACTTACTGAGGAAAGGAGTGAGTATTGATACTGTTTTCACATAACTATGACCTTTTTATTTTCGGTCGCATCTATGATGATTTACAGAATCCATATACAATGCACAAAATCTGATTTAAGGCCCTCTCTCTATGCATCTTCTATCAAGCTCAGTGCATCATATTCTTGGCAGCCCCATATCTTTTCCATTATGCTTATATCAAAAATCTGGGCTTCAGGAGACCTTGGTATATAAAGTCTGTCCCCTGTTCCAAAACAAACATACACATAGCTATCAATATTTATAAAATATTTCTTCCAATAGTTATGAAAAACAAACTGAAAACGAAACCTCTTCAATCGTTTAAAGCAATCTTTTCCTGTGTGTTTCATAATCCCTTTCATAATGGCAGCAAGCCTTCCATTACAGAAATTGGGTTATTCCCTTCTGCTCCCTCACAGCTCTGTGATGTATGTATTTGCAGGCTGTCATTAGAGTTGAGCTTTCATTAAGCTAAAGAAACCATTTCCTCCTAGGCTGTGTGTCCTGAGCCTTGGACCCTTCTTACAGCCTCTTTCATTGTGCCATTGTTCCATTTTGAATAAAACACCACTCCAAAAACTTGGCAGTACTTCCCCAGAGACCTAACCAGTGCAGAGGAGACCAGGATGGCTTCCTGTATCTGGCAGACTCTGCCAGAGTTGTTTATGCAGTCCAAAAGGTGATTACCTTTATTGCAATATTGTGACATTGTTGACCCATGTTAAGCTTGTTATTCGCTGTAATCTCACAATTTCTTCATGCATAGTGAGCTGGAATTCCAAAGGGTAGCAACACAGATAAAGGAAGGCAGCAGCCTGTGCAACACCTGGCCCAGAAGGATGTTTGTCCTGTCTGCCCAGGAGCAAGGAAGGCAGGGAAAGATGTGCATCTTCCAGAACTGCTGGCTGGACAACTCTTGTGTGTGTTCTTGCCTCAGGTCTGCCACAGGGTGTGTTTGTGGTGCACTGCCAGGCTGAGCAGAGAGTGAGGGAGACGTGAGAAACATGCAGGTGAGTTATAGAATGAGAGCATGGGAGGAACATTTGTGGAAGAAAGATTGCCAGTTGTTGATAAGCTGTGGTCATTTTGACTATACTCTTTATTGATCAAATTATGATAAACTTCTCAAATTTCTTTACTTCCAACAAATGTTCTGCTCTGACCAAGGGGATCTGGTTTGAGAGGTCAGGTTACCTTAAAGAAAATAAAGCATAGAACTCCATGCACAGTCCACTGAGGGCAGGAGCTTGAGGAGGTGTCATCCAAGCAGTTCTACAGTAGCAGCTGTAGTAGGAAGCTGAGAACAACTGCTCTACTGCTGACATTTTGATCTAACCTGCCCTGCCTTTTTCTTTTTTCCTTAATGAATCTTTTTGTCATCCACTGAACAGTTATTTGCTTCTTGAACAGTCTTAGTAATCCCCAAATTTGGAGGAGTACCTGGGAGTTATTTTTTTGAGAAGGATAGCACAGTAGAAAGCACGATCACTATGAGACTAAAGATTAGCTTCAGCTTTTTCTGGGACACATAGTCCTTTTTATGAGGGAGAGGCCTGACTTCTTATTCTTTATATAAAAGAATATAAAAGAATAAATAGGGCAAAGTCTGTAAAAAAAACACTGCTCAGAAATTGTATACTCATCTTTAGATGAGCTGCTTTCTGGAATGGAAGGAAAATTGTTTTCTGGCCTTTTTTTTTGCTTGTGGCAACTTTTTTAGTTTCTGGTCATATATATTTCCCCATACTTTGAAATATGTTAGGGCTGGATACTGTTGAGCCACACACATGCTGTATATGCAGGTTCTACTCCTTAATTCATTAAAAACCATCCAGAGAAGCTCTTCAGATATTCTTCTGGGGTAAGCAAAAATTTTTCTAGGAACTGGATTTTGTTGGACATTTCAGAATATTAGGAAGAAACTACCAATACTGCATAGAACTAGTATGTGTGTATCTTTGCTTACACGGTCAAAGTGGTGCAATAAGCACTAATACTGAGCAAAGGATTAAAACCAGGGAAAAGAGGGGGAGGAATCTGTATTCCAACAATTGTTGTCTAAGCTAGAGAAGAGGGAGCGTACGTGATGAAGATAATTCATTGCTCTGGCCCTCCATGGAGATGTACTGAATTCTGCAATTCAAAAAAAAATGTACTGAAGGCCTGAAGCAACAGTTGGTAGTAAGGCCAGCCTAGAATAAGCCCTAAGTTTTTTAACACAAGTGACAATTGAAGAGAGAACAGTATGTTCCCCCATTTTCCAACAGATTACTTATGAAAAGGAAAATACTCTTTCACCTTGTTAGGAAATAATCACACTATTTCAAGAGTCGATTCAAAGCTATTGATGAAGAACAAGAGGCATCAGGTGCCATTTCTTCTTGTGAGCTGCAATTGAACCTGTGATGGTCAATAATGACAAATGGCCAGAGGATGATGAAATTCCCAAACACATTACTAAGTCCCATCTCAGCAGAGCCTTGATGTATTGTAGCACTTGCCAGCCAACGCATACATCTTCTTTTACTCTCTGGCAGCCCTCCGAAGGATTTTTTTTTCTTTTGGGTCAATAACACACAATTGTACTCACTTCAGAACCCAGCTGTGAGGGTGGTGCTCTGTCAGGGCACCCACAGCTTGGACCAGTGTGCCACCTCCAGGCATTGCTGTGGCATCTGTGACTCCACAGGGCCCTCTGAACACTTGAGGAAGGGAAACTGTCACACAGGTGGGATGCTCGTGCCAGTCCTGGCTTTCCAGCGGGATGTGGGTGGTTAATGGCATGGCACAAGGGAGCATGTTTTGTCCACCCCACTGTACCAGTGTAACCCCTGAACCGCTAAACCACATCACCCAGTGTCACATCCAGGTGTCCCTTAAACACCTGCAGGAATGGTAACACCACCACTTCCCTGGGCAACCTATTCCAATGTCTGAGCACCCTAAAACTGTAAATAAATCTGAATCACCTCTGTCTCAGCTTAACGACATTTCCTCTAGTCCTCTCACTGTATGTGTGGAGAGATGTGACTGGCCCCCAACTCACTACAATCTCTTTTCAGATAGAAAATGCTCCGTTATTGTGTCCAGTTCTGGGCTCCTCGGGACAGGAGAGACATGGAGCTCCTGGAGCAGGTCCAGCAGAAGGCAATGAGTGGAGAACTGGAGCATCTCTCTCATGAGGAAAGGCTGAGGCCTGTTCAGGCTCAAGAAGAGACAACTGAGAGGAACCTCATTAATGGGTATAAATACCTAAAAGGGGGCTGTTAGAGGACAGATCTGCTTAGTAGTGCCCAGCAAGGGGACAGGACGCGAGGGACAGAAACTGATGGTCAGAATTCCACCTTAGCATGAGGAAGAACTTCACTGTGCAGTGACCGAGCACTGGGACAAACAGCCCAAAGAGGGTACGGAATGTCCTTCACTGGCCATATTCCAGAGCCAGATGAACACAACCGTGTGATGTGTGCTCTGGGCTGGCCCTGGTGCCCCGCTGTGGTCGCTTCCAGCCTGGCGCACCCCGCAGTGCCGGGGCGAGGAGCCCGTCGCTCCCGCCGTGTCCGAGCAGGGTTCGGAGCGGGCCGGGCCCGGTGCTCGGTGCCGTTGGGGCCTCGTGACGCCGCTGGGTGTGCGGGCCCCACAGCGCCGGGGCCGCCCGCGGGCGGTGGGAGCCGAGTCCCCTCCGACCCGCACACCTCCCCGGGCAGAGAGCGCGACTGCAGGCGGCCATTGGGGGCCGGCCGGTGCCCGCCTCCCGTCCCGTCCCGTCCCGTCCCCTCCCCGCCGCGGAGGGTGTGTGACAGGCGGGCAGGGCGAGCGCGTCACGCCGCCCGCGCTCCGCCCCCCGCTCCTGCTCCCAGCGCCGCCACCTCGGCCCGGCGCGGGCAGGCGCGCACGGCGCAGCCATGGAGCCGGAGTGCCGGGTGCTCTCTATCCAGAGCCATGTCGTCCGCGGCTACGTGGGCAACAAGGCGGCCACCTTCCCCCTGCAGGTAAGCAGCGCGGACCTGCTGCTGCTCCTCCTCTCGCTCCGCCGCTGTTCCCTGCCTGGCGGTGTGACGGCACCGCTGCCCGGCGAGCTCGGGCGCCCGGGCGGCTCCTGCCAAGCCGGTGTAAGGTCAGGGCACGGTGCGGAGATGCCCTCACGGGCTCCCTCGCCTCCCGGCCCGGTGCTGGCGGCAGTGCCCGTCCCGGGGCTCCGCGCACCCCGCTGCGGCTGCGCCTCCCGCCGGCTCCGCGCCGCTCCCGTTAACGCAGCTGCTCCGGGGCTGTGGCACGGCGAGCGGGCTCGGCACGGGAGGGGCAGCCGCGGGTGCTGCTGCTGGCTTTGCTCGGCTCCGCTGCCGGCAGCAGGCGCGGGTATCCAGCCGCGGCTCCTGCCCCTTCAGGCAGGGTCATCGCCGTGTCCCGTGCCGGGGACTCGGGCAGCGGTGTCCTTGTGCTGGCACCCAGCTGAACCCCGCCTGCCCTCGGGGCTGGGTGATCCCGCACACCGGATGGTCTGGGGGAGCTGCGGTGGGCTGTGGGGGCCCTTAGTGCGTGTGCCGGAGAGGCTGCCTGACATGGCCCGGGGCTCCAGGGTGTAATTGGATCTTGGCCTTCATGGCTGTCATGTGCTGCCTTCAGGGTTGTTTGCTTGGATCTCGCAGGTGGTGGGAAAACATTGGTGAACCTCTGCACATTGCGCTGTTGGCTCTTGTGAAGGGTCTGTATCCCCAAGGGCTCATTTGGGGCCTGCCCATCTTTGTGCCTTGACACACGCGTGTCTGTATGGAGCTCTCTAAGAACCTCATTGCCAGAACACCGTGTTGTGACATTGGTTATCTCGGTGTGTGCTTACCAATGATGGTGTAACTCCATTGACTAGACAGGAGAGATTATGTACTCTGATAAATAGTGCAAGTGAGATCACGCCTGCCGCAAGCCAGTGTCACACGCCCCTACCATCATCCAGTTATCATGTAACCAGGTCCCTTGAAAATTAGTGTATGGTGAAGGGTGATGTACCTGTGTAACCCGAGCATTGTGGAAAAATACAAGTATGTAGAGTTCCAGGCCAAAAAGGTTGTCATGAACTGCAAGCCAGCTGTCCTTCCTTTCCTAACAAAATTATCTCGAAATTGTACTTCCCCTTTCAATTTCTGTGTAGCAGAAGAGCACACAGTAGTACTTATTCCAGAAACCTCCAGTATCTCGAACTGTTTTCTCTCTCTGTTCTAATTCTCTGTCAAAGGTTCTCTTTTCTGTGGCTTAACCTTTCTGTGACACATGAGCTGGGTACCTTGGCAAATGGGTTCCTGGAAAGTGTCTTTAGTTCCTTGGCTATGATGGTATAAAATACTACTGGAGTTGAAAAAACCCCTGTTGATGTTGTAGCTGGGTTTTGTTCAGGAGGCTGTTGCACTCACACTGTGTAATATTCCTCAGTGTGTAGTGTAACAAGAAGTTTTTGGAGTGGGAGGAAAAGAAATTTACTTGGGGAGCAGCCAAACTCCTGCCACTACTGGCTGCACTTGCAAATCCTATGTAGGCAGCCCTTAGTGAAGTTTTGCTTGCTGGAAAGTCGCCAAAACCTTTGTTTTGCTAGAACATCAGGTGGGGCAAGGTGCCCCAAAGTGAAATTTCACTTTTCTTTATGAAGAGAATTACAACCCGAGTCTTTCACTTACATTGTTTTTATATAGCCATATAAGTGATAACCTGTATCTGTTCTTGAGGATGGGTGCAAGTCTGGCATGCTATTATTTCCCATTCTCTTTACTTTAGTTTTCTGAACCAGTTAAGTGAGGCTCCCTTTGGAGCTCATCAGTATTGAGTTTGCAAGGCAGGGTGTATGTAGATATGTGTTTCTGTGTGCTTGTGAGGTCTGATGGGCTGAAATCCTGACACAACAGTTCAGGAATCTGCATTTGGACAGCAGCATCCAAACAGAAAACTTGACATGGTTTTACCTACTCTTTGCAGACTTATCCAAAAAACATACTTGTGTTTTCATGACCTGATCTTTGGTGGAAATCTATGAAATTACTATCAATAGTCAGCAATCTGCACAGAAGAGAGTTCTTTAAGATCTGTTTTTAATCAGTTGGTTGTATTTTGTCTGGCTTCCACTAAAATAAAAGCTAAAATATTTAAAATGTAGGTATGTGGGAGGACCTCCTCTGTGGAGTTGTTGTAAACACTTTCTATATGACAAACACAGCAAAACAGAGTTAGACCATATGTTAAAACAGTTATAATAATGGAAGTAATAGAGCTGAGTGAGAAATGTTAGAAGTTTACATAATTTCAGGTAAAAATATATTTAAGTAATTAGACAATCTAGATTTACTAATAGGTTATAGAGGAAACATGCACCTGGATTTGCCAGAGAGTGAACTGCCCTCAGCACTGCTTTGAATTCTTCTTTGTCAAGAGTTTAAATAGTTTTTACTTGCATGGTCTTACAATCTCTTTAAAAATTTCTTAAGATAGTTCTGAATTATTTTTAAAATAATCTTAAATTATTCCACAGCTGTGTATTCTGAGTTTTTAGTATCAGGAAATGGTTCAGGATTGTCCAACATTTAAAAGAGGAAGAGCAGAAGGGTGTACATTAAAATGGGGAGTTGCCACTGTGAGCTAGATAAATTATTTTGAAACACAAAAAACGTTTCTTAATGTTTACTAAGATTTGTCATAGTTTTGATGATGTGTATTGTCACCATGACATTCAACTTCACTTTTATCACGTGGTTTTTTCCCTTAAGAGACCTCTCTTAGCTGTTAATTTTAAATATAATTTTAGCTTGCCCTTCCTGCCCCACCTTTTATGTAGGTAGAATGTGGCAATAAGTAAAGGGAGCAGAACTGGCAAGCAGAGAGTTACAGTCCCTTCTCAAACCGTAGAGAATCCAGAAGGACAAGGTGATTTCTCTTCTGCAGAGGTACCTTGTTCTAACCAACAGGAAAACTTTGGTCGACAGAGAAATTTAAGATTCATATGCTGCACCCATCATAATATCAGCTCTTGGGAATCAGTGTGTCAGTCTGTGTGCTCAGTTCTTGGGGCCTCCATGAGCTTCCAAGGAAGAGTTTTGAAAGTACAAGGAAGGGGCATGAGAAAATCCCAGCCAGTTCTGCCTGAACACTGAACATTTGCATTTGTTTGCCACTGGGAGAGTTCACACCCCTGTCTGCAAACCAGAAAATGTTGATCTCTGCTTTATGTCTCAGTAACTCTGATGGTTTGGGGTGGCTATGTTTGTTTGTTTGTTTGTTTGTTTGTTTGTTTGTTTGTTTTGTCTTCCCTAACACTCACAGAATTTGAGAAAATCGTGAGTATTTAATTCCTGACTTCCTTTTATATCTGCTTACCTTGAAGATGGACCTAAAAGCTGAGACAAACACCATTAATTATTTGGATCTGGAGAATGAAATTACCTGTCCTGAACTGTAGAACCATAAACGGTTTCTACAGTACAGGATAAAATGGCCTTTTGAAATCTGTTCAATTATTTTATTTTCTTTTTAGCTTTTTTTCCCCCTGCTAAATGGAAATAGTTGTCCAGGTATTGAAAAGAACTGATGACTCTCAGACTAGTTTTCAGTAATACTCTTCTGGAAAGAAAACAGTAAGTCTACATTTTTAGGTCCTTCTTAATTGTAGAAAAGATGAGAAAACAACTTTGGTCAGCACAGGAATTTCTTTGATATTTAGGGATGGTCTTGAACTGCCTTGTTCAGTGTATGCTGAGACCAAAAGCAGTATCAGTAGATCTTTGTTAATTATTTACTGCCTTATCAAAAAAGTTTAAGACTTTTTTTTCTTTATTTTGTTGAAAAGTACAGTTAGATGGCTTAAGGATTGTGTAGAAAAATAAAGTACATCTCTTATTTAAGATGACTCTTTTTCAAACACTGCTATTGTGTTAATAGTATGAGTCAGAAGAAGTATGAATCAATCAAAAGTCTTTACAGAGTAACAATAGGAAATGTTCTTACTGGGTAGCCCTTATTTTTGTTACAGATTAAAGGCTGAAAAAGCCTAAACCTTAAGCAAAAAATAAATACAAAGATGAAAGAATGCATTTGGTCTTTGTAATATCCAAAAATTGTCCTAAATTGCATATTTGAAACAACAATTACTGCTCTAGAATCATACTTCAAATGAAGTTTCTGGAAGCATGCTTTTTCCCCCCCAACTTTGTTCTTTTAAGAAAGGTAGATAAGGGGTGAATTAATTTAAAAAAAAAAACCCAAGACATAAAAAAATTCACAACCCCTCTGGGAAGGCTTGTTCAAAGCTGCGTTTTAAAAAGCATTTGCTTCTTATGTGGATGTCAGCACATGTAGCTGCAAAAGTCTGGTGAATTCCTTGCACGAGGTGAGGCCCTGAAAAAGACTTGTAATCCAAAAATTTCAAACAAGGTATCTCCCCCCACCTGGCAGTGTGGATTTCTGGGGAAAGGCTTTACTAGACCTTTCCAGAAGGGCTTGTCCAGATGAACCCAGCTCAGGTGCACTGGGAGAGCTTTGAACCTCTCAGAAGATTGTAGGGGATGGACTTTCCACCTGCATGGTAAGCTGGGAGGGAAAGTGAGTGGGACAGGACTGGGAGAGGATAAAAAAGTAGATTATTACTCAAAAACAACAACAAAGGGTTTCTGTGTCACTTTCAGCTCCTAACATTGCTTCGAGATAGACTAGACTGAGGGTACTGAGGTCTCACTTTTACCTAACAATAGGAGTTTATGTTTGTGCACAGCTCTAAACAAGGAGACCTCAATTTTCTCTTTGAACTCCTAACGGTATCCTTTCAGCTACTAATGCAAAATAATCAGCTTGAAAAATTAGAGTAATTTCAACCTGCCTAAGAGAAGTACAGCTGGGGCTGCAGATGTGCTGTGGGCTCTGAATGGCTGGGCAGAGCCTCTGATGAGCAGAGTGGGACTGACTGAACCATCCTTATCCAAGGTCAGGTCTGTGTATTTGTGGGGTCTCTGACTGTTCCTGCAAGTAGTGCCACTTAGTAGTGGCAGCTTGTTAAATAAGCCTTTGTCATGAAAATACAGAAAATACAGTCATGAAAAAACAGAAATGCTGTATTTTGAGGGATGTTCACAAATGCTGATTGCATAACACAGTTGTAAAGCTGCAAAAAGCATTTTAAGATGCATTAAAAGTTAAATAAGCCTTTGTTAAATAAGCCTTTGTCATGAAAATACAGAAAATACAGTCATGAAAATACAGAAATGCTGTATTTTGAGGGATGTTCACGCATGCTGATTGCATAACACAGTTGTAAAGCTGCAAAAAGCATTTTAAGATGCCTTAAAAGTTATTGTGCAGTGTGTGTATGGTGCCAGTTGACCAGTTGGCATTTTAAAATTTCAAAAACATGGTGATAAGTATTTACAATGATTGATGATTCTGATAATTTTCTGCCTTTCTCATAGTAATTTGTGGAAGTTTGAACCATGCATATGCTGGTATTTGACACAGTAGTTAGACTGGAGTGTGTGTAGTGATGTGTAGTGAACAAATAGTTTTTGACAGAAATGTAATCTTTTCATCTGTCTCAGCACAGCAAAGGGAAAAGATGAAGGAAGATCCCATTTGGTGTCTACAAGTACATGCAAATATTTGACTTGAGAGGAAGCAAAAATACTTTACCGTGATTCACCCACTGTCTTTGGGAAAAAAATGGAGCTGTCAAGAAATTGCAAATCTTGTTAAAAGACTGGAAAACCTTGCCTAGAGGTGGATTTGCACTGCTTGTGTGTGGAGTTTAATGTACTCAGAGACTCAGTAGCAAGTGTTTACTTGCTTAAGGCATTTTTTTATTAGGAATGGCCTTATTTTCTGTCTTCAAGTCTTAGAGAGGTTTTTTAAACTTTTTCAGTATTTGATGTCTTATTTCTGCTCCAGGTGAAATCTCCAGATGAGAGAATATTTTTTTATGTATAAACAAACAGGGACAGATAATAGAGTGAAGAGTGATCAGTTTTCTGGGGAAAGAAGAAAAGCTTCAAGTTAAAGTTAATTTCATCTTAAAAAGTATGGAAATGTATTAAAAACAAAAGTATAGCTTGAAATAATAAAATTTATATATATGTGTGAATTGTACAAAGATACATTGTGAAAAACAGGAGACATAAAAAGTTACTGATAGCTCTCTAAAATCTTCCTTTAAGTAAACGGTTGTCTTTGACTATTCAGTTTTTCTATTTATATCCAAAAATGACAGTCACTTTTCATTGAAAAGCATATTTAGTCATTTTAGATAAGGGATAAAGCATTATCCATGGCTGACTGAACACATACCAGGCAGGTATTTTTAGCTTCTTTAGGCTGAACGGATGCAAGTGGAAGTTCCACTTCAGCTGCTCATGTTGTATGGAAAACAGGCTGGAGTTGGTGAGGCAAGGTTAATGTGAGGAACTGGACATTAGTCTTGGGACATAAAATGTCCATTCTTCTGAAATTACTATATGCAGTAGAGTGTTCAGCTGCATAATANTTGTTTGTTTGTTTGTTTTGTCTTCCCTAACACTCACAGAATTTGAGAAAATCGTGAGTATTTAATTCCTGACTTCCTTTTATATCTGCTTACCTTGAAGATGGACCTAAAAGCTGAGACAAACACCATTAATTATTTGGATCTGGAGAATGAAATTACCTGTCCTGAACTGTAGAACCATAAACGGTTTCTACAGTACAGGATAAAATGGCCTTTTGAAATCTGTTCAATTATTTTATTTTCTTTTTAGCTTTTTTTCCCCCTGCTAAATGGAAATAGTTGTCCAGGTATTGAAAAGAACTGATGACTCTCAGACTAGTTTTCAGTAATACTCTTCTGGAAAGAAAACAGTAAGTCTACATTTTTAGGTCCTTCTTAATTGTAGAAAAGATGAGAAAACAACTTTGGTCAGCACAGGAATTTCTTTGATATTTAGGGATGGTCTTGAACTGCCTTGTTCAGTGTATGCTGAGACCAAAAGCAGTATCAGTAGATCTTTGTTAATTATTTACTGCCTTATCAAAAAAGTTTAAGACTTTTTTTTCTTTATTTTGTTGAAAAGTACAGTTAGATGGCTTAAGGATTGTGTAGAAAAATAAAGTACATCTCTTATTTAAGATGACTCTTTTTCAAACACTGCTATTGTGTTAATAGTATGAGTCAGAAGAAGTATGAATCAATCAAAAGTCTTTACAGAGTAACAATAGGAAATGTTCTTACTGGGTAGCCCTTATTTTTGTTACAGATTAAAGGCTGAAAAAGCCTAAACCTTAAGCAAAAAATAAATACAAAGATGAAAGAATGCATTTGGTCTTTGTAATATCCAAAAATTGTCCTAAATTGCATATTTGAAACAACAATTACTGCTCTAGAATCATACTTCAAATGAAGTTTCTGGAAGCATGCTTTTTCCCCCCCAACTTTGTTCTTTTAAGAAAGGTAGATAAGGGGTGAATTAATTTAAAAAAAAAAACCCAAGACATAAAAAAATTCACAACCCCTCTGGGAAGGCTTGTTCAAAGCTGCGTTTTAAAAAGCATTTGCTTCTTATGTGGATGTCAGCACATGTAGCTGCAAAAGTCTGGTGAATTCCTTGCACGAGGTGAGGCCCTGAAAAAGACTTGTAATCCAAAAATTTCAAACAAGGTATCTCCCCCCACCTGGCAGTGTGGATTTCTGGGGAAAGGCTTTACTAGACCTTTCCAGAAGGGCTTGTCCAGATGAACCCAGCTCAGGTGCACTGGGAGAGCTTTGAACCTCTCAGAAGATTGTAGGGGATGGACTTTCCACCTGCATGGTAAGCTGGGAGGGAAAGTGAGTGGGACAGGACTGGGAGAGGATAAAAAAGTAGATTATTACTCAAAAACAACAACAAAGGGTTTCTGTGTCACTTTCAGCTCCTAACATTGCTTCGAGATAGACTAGACTGAGGGTACTGAGGTCTCACTTTTACCTAACAATAGGAGTTTATGTTTGTGCACAGCTCTAAACAAGGAGACCTCAATTTTCTCTTTGAACTCCTAACGGTATCCTTTCAGCTACTAATGCAAAATAATCAGCTTGAAAAATTAGAGTAATTTCAACCTGCCTAAGAGAAGTACAGCTGGGGCTGCAGATGTGCTGTGGGCTCTGAATGGCTGGGCAGAGCCTCTGATGAGCAGAGTGGGACTGACTGAACCATCCTTATCCAAGGTCAGGTCTGTGTATTTGTGGGGTCTCTGACTGTTCCTGCAAGTAGTGCCACTTAGTAGTGGCAGCTTGTTAAATAAGCCTTTGTCATGAAAATACAGAAAATACAGTCATGAAAATACAGAAATGCTGTATTTTGAGGGATGTTCACAAATGCTGATTGCATAACACAGTTGTAAAGCTGCAAAAAGCATTTTAAGATGCATTAAAAGTTAAATAAGCCTTTGTTAAATAAGCCTTTGTCATGAAAATACAGAAAATACAGTCATGAAAATACAGAAATGCTGTATTTTGAGGGATGTTCACGCATGCTGATTGCATAACACAGTTGTAAAGCTGCAAAAAGCATTTTAAGATGCCTTAAAAGTTATTGTGCAGTGTGTGTATGGTGCCAGTTGACCAGTTGGCATTTTAAAATTTCAAAAACATGGTGATAAGTATTTACAATGATTGATGATTCTGATAATTTTCTGCCTTTCTCATAGTAATTTGTGGAAGTTTGAACCATGCATATGCTGGTATTTGACACAGTAGTTAGACTGGAGTGTGTGTAGTGATGTGTAGTGAACAAATAGTTTTTGACAGAAATGTAATCTTTTCATCTGTCTCAGCACAGCAAAGGGAAAAGATGAAGGAAGATCCCATTTGGTGTCTACAAGTACATGCAAATATTTGACTTGAGAGGAAGCAAAAATACTTTACCGTGATTCACCCACTGTCTTTGGGAAAAAAATGGAGCTGTCAAGAAATTGCAAATCTTGTTAAAAGACTGGAAAACCTTGCCTAGAGGTGGATTTGCACTGCTTGTGTGTGGAGTTTAATGTACTCAGAGACTCAGTAGCAAGTGTTTACTTGCTTAAGGCATTTTTTTATTAGGAATGGCCTTATTTTCTGTCTTCAAGTCTTAGAGAGGTTTTTTAAACTTTTTCAGTATTTGATGTCTTATTTCTGCTCCAGGTGAAATCTCCAGATGAGAGAATATTTTTTTATGTATAAACAAACAGGGACAGATAATAGAGTGAAGAGTGATCAGTTTTCTGGGGAAAGAAGAAAAGCTTCAAGTTAAAGTTAATTTCATCTTAAAAAGTATGGAAATGTATTAAAAACAAAAGTATAGCTTGAAATAATAAAATTTATATATATGTGTGAATTGTACAAAGATACATTGTGAAAAACAGGAGACATAAAAAGTTACTGATAGCTCTCTAAAATCTTCCTTTAAGTAAACGGTTGTCTTTGACTATTCAGTTTTTCTATTTATATCCAAAAATGACAGTCACTTTTCATTGAAAAGCATATTTAGTCATTTTAGATAAGGGATAAAGCATTATCCATGGCTGACTGAACACATACCAGGCAGGTATTTTTAGCTTCTTTAGGCTGAACGGATGCAAGTGGAAGTTCCACTTCAGCTGCTCATGTTGTATGGAAAACAGGCTGGAGTTGGTGAGGCAAGGTTAATGTGAGGAACTGGACATTAGTCTTGGGACATAAAATGTCCATTCTTCTGAAATTACTATATGCAGTAGAGTGTTCAGCTGCATAATAATATGTACGGGGAGAAAAAAAAAATATATATAAGGAGAATAATGTTTGAAACATGCCAGGGAGGTCTGTGCTGATAGATAATATGAGCCCCAGGAGGAGCCAGACTAGTTCATCATCTTGTGGCTTGGCAGCAGTGAGGTGACTTATCATAGCTAAAAAAAATATTACTGTGCTGAACTACCTGAAATTTTTCAAGCCTTTGTTCAGGACTCGTATTTGTTCATGTTAATCCATCCGTGACACCTCTGAGCTCCAGTTCCCTTATCATCTGGAACAATTATCCATAGAGCAGGAGAGAGAACTGAGATACCAAAACCTCTTCTGTGGTTCATTTAAAAACAAAACAAACTTCTTTTCACCCTCTGCCATCCTTTGTAAATTTTAAGCATATGGAGTAGTTTGGGCTGAGTAGAAATCCTTGCATGGTGATTTAACTTCTCTGTCTTGGGAATGCAAAGCACCTCTTGCCAGCTGGATGTGTTGGATTGAGGAGGTGCTAGAGCACACACTGGAAAATGGAAAGTCTGTCTCCTGTGGCAAAACAAAAGCTGGAGGGCTGCTTTCTGATCTCTGGATGCGGTTGCTCCCAAAACCAGCAGTGAATGGTTTTCCTGACCTGCAGAACTCTTCCAGTCTGGCCACAACTTTTCCCTTTCTCTGCACTGCGGGGTCCATTCATGTTTTACCTCTCAGAAGAGGATCTGTGTGGGAATCTCCAGCAGTGACATTAATAAGCTGAAGGGAGGAATCCATGACACTCTTCAATAGCAGTGCTTGTTGGAAATATCCAAAGAAGTGCAGTGCTGGTCTGTCCCAAAATATCAGAATACAGCAACATTTTTTCTCTTACTTCATTTGGCACATTGCTAGCCAATGAAGCCAAGAGTGTTATCTTTCATACTCTCATTTTTAATGCAAAGTAATTTGGGTTTTTTCCTGAATTTTACCATGTTTCTTTATAACTGCTCAACATGGTAATTCTGTCTCCATCTTCTCTAAGGGGAAAGGAAAAGAAAATTAGTTACAGCAGAAAAAAACGTTGGCTAAATTCTCAAAATTTAATACTGTTTTGCAGAATTGTACACTGGAGCTTATGGTCATGTATTTAGTAAAGTCTTGCCTAAATCTAGAAAAAATAAATATATGTATTTTACAAATCTGTGTACCTTACAAATCTGTGTATTTTATGACTTTTTTTTTGATTATGAGTACTACTGCTCGAGGTTACACTGAAGGAAAACACTTTTTCCATCCATCTTCACTGTGGTTACTCTGATTTCTCTGGCAGCATACAGCCCCTGGCTCACAGCACTACACTACCTGTGAGAAACCATCAACACAACTCTGAGCATTTAACAAAAATGAAAACATAAGTTTTTAAAATACCCAGCTGTTTTGTTCTCACTGTAGTTAATGGAAATAACATTGTGCCTCTGCCCATTCATACAAGAACCAAACAAATACATGGTAAACTGGTGTTAAATTTGAGAAGTTTTATACTGTCACCTGTCCTCTAGGGTACTGAAATCTACTGGTTTTAGTAGAGAAGCCACTTTGAGAAATGCTGCTGCCAGCTGGTCCTTCCACCTGCACTATTTTGTGTCCACTTCAGTGCTCCAAGGAAAGTCATTTTGGTAGGCCATGTGGGAAGCTGCTCTGAGAAGCCATCCAGGTTATAAATGATTTGGCAAAAATGGAAAAGAAGAAAGTGAGTGTTTATTCTGTGAGCCAATTTCTTGATCCAGTTCCCTAACACAGACCCACAGACAGTTCTTCTGGCATAGCTGAGGTGCCAGGGCAGGAGCAAGCCCCAGGCTCCTACACCTGCTGTCTGCTGAAGGAAACATTTTTTAGAGTACTGTTCTCTAAGACATCTTATTCTGAAGGAAGTGCTGAGACATCCACTTTCCATTAGCTTCATTCTTCCTGTGCATGGCCTTGGTCTGATCTTCACATAATGTGGTATACCTCCTTCAGGGAGCTTTTCCTGTTCTGTTTCTTCAAGTAGCTCTTGCCATGCAATTTAATGTCTAAACCTTTGGTAGGAGAGTGGGATCCATTCATAATCTACCTAAGAGGTCCACATAAAACATGTGCTGGATAAAACAAATCTTTCTTATAGGAGATGTACAAAATGTGCTTGTCCACGCTTTACTGATGGACTGGTGGTTAGGGACCTGGCTAGCCAAAATATGAACAGCAGAAAATAAAGTAAAAAGCAGAGGAAAAGAATGTGCCGTAGGATCTTCCTCCACCATTTTATTCACTAAAATAAAAGAGAGAATTTCCACGCCTGGTGAACCTATTGCTGCTGTCTGTGTGTCTGCTTCTCCTTATCAGTGTTTGCAAACTTCCTCGTGTAGCACTGCAGGATTCCAGCTGGCAGGAGTTTGCAGTGACAGTATGGTGTTTTTGTCAGATTACATCCAAGTCTAGAAGGAAGCAGCATGAAGATGATGAATCTGAAATCTGCAGTGAACCTACTTCTCCGTCTGAAATCAGCATCTGAAGTCACTGTTGCCTAACAGTGAAGAGTCTCAGGTGGAATGTGTTTCTTGGGTGGGAGGCAAGCAGAGCCCCCAGCACCACCTCATTCTGGTATTTTTATGTTTGTCCTTTAGTGGGAAGAATGAAGGGGAAAACAGCAGCAGAAACAAGTTTTTTCTTGTCTTTCATTTGCCTTAAGCTTTATAAATGGGTGTCTTGCAGATCCATCACATAATACCACTCCAGATGGCAGGAATGGCCTCCTGCCCATAGAAAGATCAGTAGAGCAGCTCTGCCACAAATCTTTTGACCCTGCAGTCATCTGGATCCCAAACTAGATGTGTTGTGATGCAGGGAGTAGTGCTGAGGAGTGTGTGTCTTGCAGCCACAAGAGTTTGTTTGTTTGAGTAGCCTAAGGAAATGGTCATGATGTAAAACAAGGAGTTTCTTAGTGCTGAATAAAATGGCTGAGGGGAATTTTGATAAAGGGATATATTTTATGTCATCTGAGTATCTTGCGTTGAACTGTTAGTAGTACATGCCAAACAGTCTGTCCAGGTGCAAAGAAAAATTAGTGACATCTGAAGTACTCCTGTGTCTCCAAGACTCCTTTGGAAAAGCATCTTTAAGGCATTACTGGATAATCTTGAATTTGGCCTAATTGCGATTCAGATAAGTACTTGCATTGCAAGCCTTTTCAGAAAAATCAAGAAATTGTTTGAGAACAGATTCACTGCGGTCTCAGGCTGTTCTAGTCTTTTCTGTTCAGTTGGTCATGATATTACAGCTAGATCAGCCCATCAGCAAATTCTCAGTGAGTACCAATTTTGCCAGAGCACTGTGACAAAAATTGTAGTCTGCTCTGGCAGGAGAGAGGATTTTTCTTCTGCTCCAGTCTTTACAGTGTCCTCTGTCGTGTCCAGTGCTGAAGTCAGCTTATAAATCCCGAAAATGGGTATGCAGTTGATCACAGGTAAAAAAGGAGCCTCACTGAAGAAACAAGCCCTATTCCAGTGCCCAGCCACCCTCTAGGGGAAGAACCTTTTTCTAATATCCAACCTAAACCTCTCCTGACAGCTTCAGGCCATTCTCTCGAGTCCTGTCACTGTCACCACAGAACAGAGATCAGTGCCTGCCCCTCCTATGCCCCATGAAGAAGTTGTGACTGTAGTGAGCTCTTCCCTCGGCCTTCTCCAGCCTGAACAACCCCAGTCCCTTCAGATGCTCCTCACAAGGTGATGCTCCTTCCCCTCCAGACCCTTCACCATCTTCCTAGCCCTCCTTTGGATGCACTCTGATAGCTTTATATCCTTCTTCCATTATGGTGCCTTTTTCTCAAGGTCATTTGGTGTTTATTTTTACTGTCTGTTTTGTAATTGTCTATTTCTAACCTCAGAATTTGAAGTGGTCTGTTCATAAATCAGTAATATGTCCAGCATCTCTGTCCCCAGTTTATTTGCTCTAATATTTTTATCCTGGCACAATATCCCTGATATCCTAATGATTTTTCTTTGCAGTGCCTTGTCAAATGCTGCACTAAAATACAACTATATTATAAGTACAGAGTTCTTTTTAGATATTTGGTGTGCCTTATTAAAAGCTCAGAGAATAAAGAAGATTGGATTAGTCAATAGCAGTTTCAGTTCGGTTTATCAGCCCACGCCAGCAATTATTCCTGCTTCACTAATTGTCAGGACATGCCTTTTCTTTTTCCCAAGTTCTTGTTTCTCAAACTGAATTAATGTTTTTACTTTTCTGCACCCAGTACAATGTATGTTTTTTTGGTTCAGCAGCAAATGGAAGGAGATGCAATTAAGTGAAAGAGCTGGAGAGGTGCAAGCTGCAACTGGGGAATTTTCCTTTTTCTCCCATTCCAAATTAGTTTGATTACAGAAATTCAGCCTTTTAAAACATTCTCCAGAGGAATAGAGTGGAGCAGTGATGTTCACTGGAGCTGCAGTGATGGCTGTGTGAGATGAAGTTCCAAACTGCAGGACATTAATGCAAACAGGTTGTAATACAATGGATACATAGAGCAATTCATGGCCTGACACAGAGACTTTCTCATTGGAAAGTATTGCTGCCATTACTTGGCAAAAAACCACCCAAACTTCAATTACCTTGTTTGACAGGGTAATTTTAACAGTAGTAGTAAAGTTAATTCTGTTAATGTCTTTCAATTAAGATCAAGTTTAATATATATTAAAAAGTTGGAAGGAATAGAATGGATTCGGTTTCTGTGATACAGAAATATTTTTACACAAATACAGACATTCCTGGCTAATTCAGTTTGTGGACTGTATACATGCTCTGCTAAAAGTCAGCAATTTGGAGTCTTACTGCAAGATTTCTTGAAAACTCCTTGTAAACTGTGTCTAAATAAGTCTTGGTCACCCCCTTGGTTTATGTACATCTTTGTGGTATAAAAGTTTGTCCTTTGACTGATGCCACAGTTGGGATAAACCTCACAGGTTGTTAATTAACTGATCAAGCCAGGGGGAATATTGGGGGGGAATATTTGTATTTTGTGTATTTGTATATATTTGAAATGTAGGATTTGCTCTTAAGTATTCTCTTGTTTTTTAAAATGCTTCTGTGTGCTTTAAATTATATAAACCAAAGTACTCCACTGTGCTTGGAAACTTTGGCTTTTGAAGCTGAGGACTTTTTTTTCTTCTTTCTGTAGAGCCTCATGGCTTGTCATGTGTTGCCATTAATTCTGAAAATTAGATGCAACTTCACAGTGTAATTGTTAGAGGACTGGATCATCTCTTACAAGGACAGGCTGAGAGAGCTGGATGGTTTTGGTTCATTTGATGATGTGTATTATGCTTCTCACTTTTTTTAGTATTTAGTCCTACTTTGCTCTAACTCATCAGTCTGTTACCATTTGTTGACACAGAGGATGGGACATGGCTGGCTTGGATGTTTCATCATTTAAATACTAATTAGAAGAAGAATCATCCTTTTTCCATAAAATTTTTACTTGCAAAAAAAAAATATCTTGCTACAAAGCAGAAGAATTGAGGTGCAAGGAATTTAAGTGTTATAATACAAGGCTGCATTTATTTCGGGGAGAACTGGATGCCTGAAAGTCAAATCCTCCTTTCAGAAGTGGAATATCAAAGGTTCTCCTCCAGACTAACAGAACCTTGTTCCTTCTTACCTTTTAACTATTTTTCTGTGCCCTTTTCCTGTCAAACTGTGTTTCCCTTAGAGATAAACTCATCTTTCAGAGTTGTGAGATTTTTACCACATTTGTAGCTCAGATCATAAAAAAACCACAAGATGCCTTGTGCTCACAATAAAATAATTTGTATGAATGACTCGCTGGGCTTGATTTACAACTTCAACTACTGAAACTTTCCCTGGATTTGTGGTTTACAAACTGTTTTGTTTGGAGACTCAACTGAGAAAATTTGTTTTGATGAGTTCTGGTATGGTAAAGCTAACGTTTTCTAAAATTAAGAACTTTGAAGGAACTGAAGAGTTTGGATGGAGGTCTTACCTTTATTCCATGAAATGTAGATAGTAACCTATGAACATGAATCAGGAACATAAATACTGTGGAAGAAACCATGTATGCAGATCTACACAATTTAAACAAATTTTGGGTTTTTTCTTTTCTTACATTGTTCTGGTTTTTTCCCGCTGCCTTTTCCACATTCCAGATTTTTCCTCTAACTTGAGCTACATTACTGCTTTGTGATTTTAATTTCAAACCTTAAAATGAAATGCCACTGGAAGCACAAAGCCAGTGCCCTAAGAGGGCAATATATACAAGTCATATTGCAGAGTAGAGAGGTGATTTTAATTGAATTTCATTCTTGCAGAACTAGGTCATTGTTCTCTAAGGTTGTTTAAATTAAGTACAAACTAAAGCATTCTAGTTAAATTGGTCCACTAACCATTTAACAGCAAAGGATGTATTATCTTTACTGTCAAAGCTGGCATAGTTAATAGTGTAAACAAACATAGAGTACCCCTGGGCTTTATCCTTAGAACCAGAACTTTAGGTTGGGGAGCCAGTGGTAGTATTTTGTGTGATTTTACACATAGAGTTCTACAATGGATAAAACTGAGTTTTTTGTAGGTAACTGTGTCACTGGAGTGACCCAGGCTGGAAGGGACCTCGGGAGCCTCTGGCTCAAAGCTTGGGCAGCACCAAGATCAGCCCACGCTACTCCAGGGGTTTATCCTGCTTGGATCTTGAAAACTTCCAATGACAGCAATTCCCAGAGCATCTCAGCCCCCTCTAAGACCCCTTTCTCTGAATATGTATATATAATGCATTGGAAATTGGGTGTGTTTCTTTGTTGTTTTTTTCTAATGTTTAGTACCCTGGAAACCACTAAAACTTAGTTCAGTTCAGATGTTTCTGTAATTCAAGTGACAGTTTTTCTCACACGCTTAGGAGGTGTAAGATATTTCTCTCTTAATAAAATAATACTTTTTTCCTCCCCAAACTGCATACAAACATTGAAAAAAGGAGAATTTCTTGAGTACTACAAAGTGTGTGACACTTTTGGAAATATACCTTTTTTCCCCTGCAGGAGCATAGTAAAGCTGCAATACAAATTTAAACAGAAGCAGTTCAGTAACAGCTTTTCACATTTCTCAGAGTAAATAAAATTATTAAATGAGAAATTATATTAATATTTACTCTGAAGCAGAGCTAATCTTTGAAGTTAACAGTTTTCTGACTCAAGTGGTGTTAATAATCAGATACCAGATAGGATTAGGAGGTAAAAATGAGTACCTTTATTTGTCTCCAGACCATTGGTACATAATGTAGATTACACAAATATAAACATAAAGGTTGGCAATCATTAAAACTGAATTTCAGATGTTGCATTTGCTTGAAAATCTTCCTGCTCATTTCTCTGTTGCTACACTCACAATTTTCCATACTGTGAAATGGTTTTGCAGCCTCTCCTTTACATAACAACTGAGACTCTCCTCTGGAATGTATGTTTGTAATACTTGATTTCTGACAATCTTAGGCAATGATTTGTCGTGGTGATGAAGTAACACATTTTAGTGTTTATGTGGTTGAAATGTTTTCTGGAAGGAATGGGAAGGGAAACTAAATTTTAAACAAAGCTGTAATTAACACAGCACAGTGGCAAAGTCCAGAGGGTTGCATGATTAGAAGTAAACCATAACTGAGCTCCAGCTGTTTATGTAACTTACCCAATCCAAGACATTGTTTGTCTGTCTGGGCCTTTAGGTTGCTCCACTAGTGAAACAGCTGGTATGTCTTGTAAAATTTTAATCCTGAAGGAGACCATTTCTTGGCTCTTTATTTAAGGCATAATGGCTGTATCTAAGCTTAAATTACTTCTGTGCTTTTAGAAAAACTAGGCTGTCTATCCTTTTTTCCAAAAGAGCCAACACCTTTAGAGGTTGTCCATGTATTTTGAAGTCTCTTCCTTTCTCGTGTGTTGATTTTTCCCTTGAGTAATTGCTATTTTGGAGAGGTTCATTTGGATAGTTCTCTAGACCATGTCCCTGCCCTGTTCCCACTTTCTCTTTGCAAGGCTGGGAAAGCATTTGGGGGAAGAACTGGATAAAATTTGTTCCTTTCCTTCCGTTACCTGTGATAAAGAACTTGGCTGAATTTGATGTCATGCATAATGTGCTTCATGTTGATTGTTTTCTTCTCATGTGTTCTGCTCTGGTGTGGGTACTTGGATTTAGTCTTGCAAATATTTTTATGAAATGTGTCACTCAGATCTGCCTGCCATGCCTTCCAAGCACAGAACTCCTCCACTTTTAATGTTTTGTGACTTAATTTTAGCATTATAACAGTTCTGCCTCTTTTATTTGGAAATACTTGAAGATACGTTGAGTTTTCCCATTTTAAGATTTCAATTGCAAATGTCACTGTATGATGTGATCCAGGCAAGTATGGTTTGGATCTTCAGAAGAACAACATTTGACATGTGCTTTGACTGCAGGCTGAGAGATTTAGGATGGACTCAGTCATCTTTTTCCATGGAAGAGCACTTATCATCCTTACCCACACTGGCTCTGGGTTTAGATTTGCCCAAGGTTTCCAGTTCTGTGGGCAAATGATATTTACACAGAGTGACAGCAGAGCATGGAAATTTGGAATTGTTCTCTCCTGGAGCATCTGTAGGAGAGCAGATCATGCAGATCTGGGGATGGTGACAGCCTAGGGGATGTGTGTCCCTTGGACACCTGCAGAGTGTCTGATGTCACCTCCATTTCCCAAACCAGAGGCAGCAATATCACCACAGGACCCTTGCTGGGGAGGCAGTACAGGTATGGGCTAAAGCTGGTGCAGAAAAGCAAAAATTAAACATTAAAAGTGCATTTCTTTGTAAGCTCAGTCCTGATGCTGATCAAATACGACTTGCTCTGCCACAGGCAAAATCCAAGTGGGGTGAGTCCTTCAGTTTCTTTACACAGAGGTACAAGGAACACATGTGTGTACACAAGCAAGAAATTTTATATATTGAGTTTAGTCCTGTTTTGAATTTTTACTTTCTGGTAGTTTTCTGAAGAAAAGGTTAAATCTTACTGGTTTATTACAGTAGAAAAATTGTGATATCCTACTAAATACATATTTTCAGGCCATAGTTGCTACTTTTGTGTGCAAATATGAGACATTGACTCTTTTTTTTTAGTATGATTTGTGTAATTCAATTCATTTGCTCTGATCTGAGTTTTCTAAATAATGTATTTCTGATTAGTTAACTTTCATTTAGTATTTATTTAAACTCTGGTTTGAGTAAAAATTTTAATTAATTTAAAAACCCCTCAAAAACAGTGCTTTTAGTTAGTTTTGCCCAAGGAATTAAAAGTATGAGTATATATTAAAAAGGTTTAACAAGACATCTTTTGAACAAAATCCCCTTTGTAAGCAAGGAAAGTGTCCATCATTCAGTGCATCAGGAACTGTCTCTGATTTCCTTTAAGTGTGAAGGATGACGTCACTAACACTGGTTTTTACTGTTGGTTGGAGAAAGAAAACACTTCCTTATGCACTAGAAATGATCAGGTTGTTAAAATGAATTATGCAAACCAAAATAAAGACACAGATTTTTCTCTAGTCCTAGAAGAGGTGATTGCTGTGAAAAGCTGCTTTTATCATCTCAATCCTCTTTTCAGGTTGTCTTCTGGTGACTAAATTCTGTAGGACTTTTCAGTGCAGTTTGCCCTGAAAACAAACACAACCTGGCTTAACATGGCTTCAACATTCTTTTTGATTATTCTACTACTAATGCTAAGCCTAGACCTCAGTAAACACCTTTAAAAAGGAAGTGCTTTGGAGTAACTGTGAGTTATTTTGAGGGTTGAATCAGGTTTCAGAATTAGGTGTGTTAGATTTCAGTCATATGTGTTTATTCAAAACGAAACTTTGGAGGTAATTGGAAACAGAGTAGACTAAAACCAGTAAATGATTTGTATGGAGACCTTGAAAGGATTTTTTTGGAATTTTGGAGTGATGAGAAAAGGGAGAATATCAAGGTCCCTTGCAGAATCTGAGCTGTTTGTGGCTTTTCATCCACTCTCCAAAGCATTTTATTTGCTGTTTTACCAAGCTAACCTGGCACCTATCCATCTCTAAGAAATGTGGCCTCCTTGGTACTTTTCAGTCTTTTGGTTGAAGCAGATTAACTGCCAAAACAAACCAAAAACCCCCAATCCTGTGGAAAACCTGGTTGAGAAATCAAATGGTAACTTAGTGCTGGGGAAGACACAAGAGAAGGACTGCTGGTTTTGGTGAACATCACCCAGGGGGACAGTGCTGTAGAACTGCCCTGCCTGCAGCATTGTGTCTGCTCTCCCTCCCTAAAGCTCTGAGTGAAAACCTGATCAGTCAGTAAATCACACGGTGTTCTGTAGTCTCAGGGGTTGGAGAGACATGATCTGAATATTGCAGAGAAATGGATTAATTCACAGTTATTGCCTAGGTACTTTCAGGAAGTAACAACTTAATGTCTGTTCGTTACAGGGAGGGGAATTGATTATAGGGTCACAGTCTGGTTAGAGTCCATATTCCTATTTATTTCCTTGAAGAGCATGTCCACACATCAAAGTTAAGGCCATAACAGTGTTGTCATATTCTCAATTGTTCAGTTCCTGGGACTTTAAAATAAAATCCACCAAGGTAAAACAAGAACCTGGGGGGAGCATAGGTGCTGAGCTTAATTTGAACCTGGTCAGGTTGAGGTAACCCACCATTCTGTGTACCATTAATCCAAAATTTCTTTGCTTTCTGATGAGGAAGGAACAGAAGCCTTTACTAAATATTGAAATAAGAGATTTATTCTACGAAGACCTGTGTGGACGTGAGCTGTGAAACAACAGAAGAGTAGCACCTGCAGGCAGAAGGAACCTGTGACAGCACTCAGCTTCATCTTGTGGATATTGGAAGAAAGGGCTTATCATAGGGAAAGCACAGGGAAAACCTGATGTCTGGCATCAGACCCAAAAGGGTTTGAATCTGTGCAAAAGGAGTTGCCTTCACGACAAAAAAAAAGGGAGAGGCGTGAGTCTGGCTGGAAAACGTGACTGGAAAAGCTTTGTTCACTCACTCCCCCTCCCAGCAAATTGCCTGAAAGAGGCTCACACACAGTGGTGCATCATTTCTGCTATCTCCCAGTATGACTCACTGAGCCATACATAGCAGCACTTCTTTTGAGGAGATTTCTTACTCAGAGCAAGCTGGATGTGGAAAAAAAGGCTCCACGTCAGACTCTTAATGTCACTTTTGCATTAGAATTCCTTGCGTGACACAAAAATGTCTAAAAATGGCTTGACTAGCAGTGTATTAAACACGTATTGTCAGGTGAAAAATCCTCATTGGTTTTCTCCTGATTGGATGCTCTTATTTTTATATTATTGATATATTTTTGGGCAACAAGAGTATTTGTTGATTGCACTAGGGAATTATTGGGTATTTCAGTATTTGGATTGCTGGTAATGCAGCGTAGCAGGTGGCTTTCAGAGCATGCTTTAGGCTTTTTCTTATTCTGTGTTTGTTTCTCCCCTTTATTGCCCAATCATACCCCAAATTAATCCTCTGTGACTTCTTTCTATTCTCTTTTAGTTGTAAAGGAACTGATTGTGACATCCAAGTATGGCTTGTAATATTGATCCCTTTTAAGATCCTTCTGTCCTCCTTTTAGAAAAATTGGTTTTCTGGAATGCCAACAGCATCATCCCTCCATGTTGTGCATTAATTTAGTACCTTGTACTTCTTTTCTTGCCAGGAAAGGCCAGCCAGGGCTTTCTTCAAGGTTTCAGTGCTTGCTGCTGGACCAGCCTGTCTGTCCTTATCCCCAGATGAACTCCAGCCTGAGGATCCTGAGCTGTGTTTTCCTGGTGCTGTTGCCAGCAGCACTTCTGTTCCCTGTTTGTTGCTGTAGTGGAGCACTGTGCTGTTTGTTTATGTTGCATGTTTGTTGACTCAGCTCCCAAGATTTTTAAGTATGCACTGCAAGGCAAGGCGTTCTTCCCAGTGTTTTGTGATGTGGGTAATGCATTAACAAAGTTGTGTTAGTAAAAGGAATATTCCTGTGTTCTATTACAGGTTTTGGGATTTGAAGTTGATACAGTGAACTCTGTCCAGTTTTCAAACCACACAGGTAAAATTTTACAGATACTACTCCAAAATCACTGAACTCAGCATGAGGCTCACCTCATCCCATGATAGTAGAGAGGATATTATGTTTTCACTCACATTTTCATGATACAGGATGGAAATGTAATTTTTGTGTTTTGATGCAAGTCTCTCAGAAGCCTGGATATGGGAGTAGGGCATTGATGATGGATGTGGTAATTGTCCCCTCCAGCCCTGCAGAGTGTGGGTTTCTTTTGTTAGGCAGTAACCTAATTAAGTCAGATAGTGAAATAACACAAATGCAGACATTTACATAGCCAGGCATGTAAATAAAGCAGTCTTCAAAATTTTCTGTGAATTATGATTCTATGTGAGTCACATTACCAACCCAAACATCAGAAAAACACTGAGGCAGATGCAATGTTTCCTTGCTATGTGCCTACCCAGGTACTATTAGGTATCCCAAAATCTCATTTTGGTGGGAAGAAGAGTGTTAGTACATTTGGATGTATTCTTATTTAAGCTCTAAGCCTGAATGCAATGCACTCACCTAATACATTTTGACTTCTTAACACTCACATTGCTGGAGGACTTTATTTTTTAAAAGAAAGCTGAAAATTATGTTTATTTTAGCAATACCTTTCACCTATAAGGGAGCTCCAAGTGACTTGCTGTTTTTGGATCACTGGAGACACACGTGCTGTCTTGGTGGTGGCACCTTGTTTGAGGGGAGGTGTCTCCAGAAAATAATCCGGGAGCAAATTCTGGCTTTAACATCTTGGAATAGAGCAGAAGGTGTTTCTGGCAAAGAAAAAAGAAGGCAAAAGTTGAGGTACTTTTCTAATATCTCTACAGGTACAGGTCTGTTAATAAACTACATGGGATTATAAAAACGGGATATATATTACGAGTTAATAAACTACTACTACTTTTGGAACAGAGATCAGGCTCTTATTCTGTTGAACTTCTTACAGTTTTCAAAAGGTTGTAAGATGCCTGTCATGGAGGGAATTTTGTGTCACCTTGGGAAGAAAAAAATAATGTTTCAAAGGTGGCTTGAAAGCTATCTCTGCTTGTTGAGGAAAGGCACAAAAGAGGTAATAATTAAACAAGGGAATGAGGCCTTTCCTGGCTTAGGCAAAAATCTGCTTATTTTACTTGTACCCTTTGACACAGTACAAAGGTTCTCTTGTGTTTTTAAAAGATAATTAGGTGTGACTGTTTATTTACAGAATGTATTTGGTTTTGGAGTTTGGGATTTTCCGTTGTTTAGTTTCAATAGCTGGGTAAAACTGTTGTAATCTTCCAGAAATTAAGCAATTTTTTAATGTCAAATTATTCGGTGCTTGAAATGCATGAGCATGTGGTGTTTGTTGGCTTTCTGTTTCAAGATTAAATCAGCTTTATAGAGCACTGAAGGAGCTTAATAGAGGTTTTATTGACCATAAACTGAACGTGTCTGAAGGTGGGAAAATTACCTTACCAGTAGGGTGACCAGGTTCTTGAAACAAAAAAGAGAGAAATTTTAAAATTTTTTTTTAATAGTATCACAGCCAGGGAAAGATTACCAGTGTTTCATTCAAGGTTTGGCAGGCAGTGGAAGGAACAATAAATTAGTGATTCCTCCTCCCACGAGAAGACTGAAATGAGTATCCCAAACATAAAAATATCTCAAATATCACAAGTCTTTGAAATACTGGAACTACTCCTGATGTTTAGGAGTCACAGTTTGGGTTTTGTTGGTTTGTTTTTTTTTTAACTAAATCTGGTACAAAATCCCAAAGTTTGCCACACAACCTCATTGTTTTGGGGAGCAGAGCTTGTGTCTGGCATTGTCCTGTAGTACACAGGTGTTTTGTGCTGGGTGAATGGGTGAAAGTAACTTAATTTTCCTATAAAAACAAAATCTTACAAGAACCATTTCTGTCATCATCATTAAAGCTGGAGGACAAACTCCTCCTTCAAAATCTAGCTGTGAACTTTAGTTTCTGAAAAAATGCCAGAGGAACACAGGTGGAAGAATGTGTGGGGTTTTGGACATGGTATACTTCCTTTCCTTCTTTCCCTGTTTTTAAATTCAGAATTAGCAACAAATAAAATGCAGAGAGAATTTATGACTAACAGATTTGGTGAATCATTATTGCTCTTTTTTTGCCCTGTCTACAAATTAGTAAGATACCACAGGCCTCTTTCTGCTGACTCCTGCTCAGAAAATTCAGCTTTCTTTAGTCTCTGATCATCCTGAAATTTGGAAAATGTGCTTTGAATCAGTGCCCCTGGGAGAACAGTTTGTCATGTTGCTTCGTGAGGAACTTCAGTGATTAGAGTGACTCACACTTGAGTGGCATCATGCTTCACATACAAATAAAAGAAGCTGTCATGCAGCCTATTAAGACTGTGCTCTTTTTCCTATATTAATATACTGTTTGCAGAAGCATCTCCTCATACGATGTGCAAAAATGAAAATCTAGATTTATTTTTAATTGTATAATTGATTTTTTTAGAGTGCCTTCTTAATTCTTCAGTGATTTCCAGTTTTGTTTCTCATTGGTAAGTTAATTTTAAGTAATGTGCTTACTCTGCCATCCAAATCCTACCTTTGAAACAGCTCTGGAATGAATAGCCTGGGGTTTTTTTCTGTTAATTTTCCTTTTATTCTTGAGCACGTTTGACTTCCACTTAGTGGGTGTGTAGTAGGTGGTTGGGTTGGCTGGTAGGTCTAGCACATGAAAAATGACAATTATGTCCTGATGTGATTCTGCACAGTCTGCCCACCCAGGTGATTCATTCACCCCTGTGTGCAGGGCAGAAAGAAAAGATCTCCACTTGTGCCTGACACTGGTAGCATTTTACTCCCACGCTGTGACCAGCTGTAAAAAATCCACTGGGGAATTTGGAGCTTAATTTCTGGTTTTGTTGAAGGTCTCCTGGTAGCTACAGGTGAATCATGTGTTCAGACCAGGTTGTCTGCTGGAGTTTGCAATGTGAATTTTGTGACACAACTGGGCCCAGATTGTCTGTCCATCATGAGTCTTAAACACTCCAACTTTCTTCCTTTTTCCCTTGTGAAATTCTTCGTTACTGGAGCCACTAGGAATAGTTTTGCAGGGAGCACCACAGGAGGAATTTAAACCTCAGAACAGAATGTTCTGGGCTGGAAAACAAAAGAATCTTACATGTTTTGCTGTACTAAAATGGTAGCTTGTTTTTGTTTTGCTGTCTCGGTCAGTTGAGTTCTTTTTTTTCCTTATGATATGCCTGGTACTTTCATTTTCTTTCATCCTTGTTTTTTAAAGTAATTAAGAGGTTTATAAATATACTCCAAAGGAAAAAAAAAAGCAGAGGAAGACAAGTATGTAAATTCATTTTGAGTGAAGTATTAGCTGCCTCTCTTGGTTGTGTTTTTTTTAAATTTTATTTATTTTTCATTTGAATGAACCAAGACATTTCCTTGGAGACTGATTAATATGTTCATCATTTTAATGACATGAGACATTGTATCTCACTTGTTTATCATTTCCTATCTGCTAAAAGCAAAGAGATGACATATAATTGCAATAAAAGATCATAACACAGACAGAAGGGGTATAAGTTTGTTTAAGTGTTTATGTTCATCTGTGTGTTTAAAATTATTACAGATGTGGGAGACTAATGCAGTCTGAGCCAAGTGGAGTTTTGAAGAGGTGTGTCATGATTTGCAGTGTTCTCTCTGCTCTCTCAGACTGGCACTGAGGGGAATTATTTGGTGGTTTTGTACCCAAAACAAGGAAGACTCAGCTTTCTTCCTTTTTTGCCTTTCCCCTTTCAAGATAGTCCCTCTTCCTGGGACCCCATCCTCCAGTTCATGAAACCCTTTCTGACTTTTTGAAAAACTGGCTTTTTCTTCTGTCTTTCTGCTTTTTGGTGTTATATTCCACTATATATTCCATTATATTGGAAAGTGGGATAAATGCAGGGTCATGGGATTTGCCCCTTTTGTTTGTCATGTTACATGAAATTATGCTGGGGAAAGGGCATAGGGGGGTTCCCATCTTGCTGCCAGTTTTGATTTGGTTTGATTATAATGTGAACATAATTCAGTTCCTATCATATCACAGTTCTCTGCAGCTCCAGTGAAGGCATTATATTTTTTTTAAATGTGTCAATAGCTGGGACTTCTCTGAGAGCTTCCCTAGGGCTTTGTTTTTAACTCTGGCAGTCGTGTAGTTAGACTTTAGGTTTTATTACATACTACCAGGTAATGAAAAGGATCCTCAAGTTACTTGTGGAAATCATTGCTGCAGGTTTCAGACAATGTCCCTACCCCATGTGGGTGGCACCAACTCCAGAGATAAGCTGGGCTGCTGCCTAAAGTTGAGTTTTTGTATTTATTTCTCTCCCTTAGTGGAGGATCAGTGTAACATGAACCCTGTGCACTGATCATTTAAGACAGTTTGACACAGGAAGGTGAACTTCTGCTTTAGTAGTGAATTTAAAGGGTCTGTCTAAGGATGTCTCCTGAAAGTATCCAGGTTGCCTGTGCAGTCCATCAGAGTTATTTTTATGGCCATGTGTAAGATAAATGCCAGCATTTTTTGCCTTGATTCTGGGTGAAAAGTGCAATTTCCTTGGTGGCCACAATGGAAGGACTCTGTTGTGTCCCTTTTCAGTGCTATAGAGGCTAGGGGGGAGGAGAGGACAGATTATTTCTCTGTGATACTGCAGATGTGACAGAACAAATACCTGCATTTGTATTAAATAAACCAAATACTGGATTTACGTGCACTCAGGTGTTCGTCATACACTTGGGGCTGTATGAATTGGGTACAGAAATCCTTACTTTGTCCCATTCTTCACAGGGACTTTGTGGAAAGCATTTTCCTGGGAGGGAGTCAGTGGCTGATGTGAGTCAGGCCCCCAGCCAGCTGGCAGGGACTCGTGTTTTAGAGGCTTGGCCTCTGTGAGCTGAGGAGAGCAAAATGATCCATCTGCTCACCATACCGTGGGTGTATTTGCATTCTTAAGAAGGAAAACTGAAAAATGTGCTTATCCTAGGCTCTAGGCACCTTTTGGCAGTCACTCTAATAAGTCAGTTTAGAGTGATAATCAAAGCCAACAGTTTTCATCACAGAATTTTTAACTGCAAGAGCAGAAGTTAAACAAAATACCATTGTCTTTACACAGGAGAGGTATGGGAGAAGATACCTCACTTAACCTTTCACTTTTCTTAATTTCACTTAATAAAAAGATAAGCTTTTTAACAAACTCTGAATTTATGGAGATTGAAAGAGTTAAATTGTGGATGTTTCATCTAATATCCTGGAGGAAGCCTCATTCTTATATACAGAGGAGTGATCAGTGCCATCTAGATGGGCAGGCTCTGATGACAAGGTGCAAAGTGCATTTACATTTTTCAATAAATATTTAGATTCTGTTAAGGGAGATACTTTTTTTCTTCTCTTGGAATTGGCTGCCATGGATCTTGGTCCACCGTTTGCTGAGATCAGTTGAGTTTATCCCAAGTAACTTCCACCTTCCATCTGCTTCTCTCAGCTGAGCATATTTGCTTGCAGTTCTTAGAGATCATTCAAGGATGAGAGTATATGGATATTATTAATCTGTTTGTAGTGTCTTTCTGCTACTCATTTCCTCCTCCAGGATTCTCCTCAGCACGGAAGCTGTGCTATTTTTGGGAGAAAGTCTTTCAGGAGACACTGTACATTTAAAGAGCATCCATGGCAGTGTTCTGCTGTGGTCACTCTGTGATATGCATCAGTGAGTGTTGTATCTGATGGGTGCAGGCCTGTGTCCAGACAGATTTATAAGCCTGTTAAGATTGTCATCTAACTGTCAATATTTCCTTTTTTTAAATATATATAATATAAAATAAAAAAAAAAAAAACAGGTTATACTGACACTCTCCTCTAGTAAAGTCTAAAACATATGTTTTCTTCCTCTACACAGGAAAGGGATAGTTGCAAAAGCTTCATGAGAAATCTTGCAGGAGCTGGTGTGTGCCCAGCTTGATTTGCTGGTAAATAGGCACTTTCAGACTGCAGTGTAGTCACTCCAGTTCCTTTGGGAGGTAGAGGTGCTTAGGAGAAGTTGAGCACATAAATCGTTCAGCAGCAGCATTTCACAGGAGAGGAGGTGAAAATGCCTCCTGGTGCTGATGTTTGATGTGGTTCCTCCATGTGTATCATCTGTGTGATCTGAAACAGAAAATCCATCTCTGGAAAAATGACCTGGTGTTTGCTTTGCAGGCTATGCCCACTGGAAGGGTCAGGTGTTGAATTCAGATGAGCTTCATGAACTTTACGAAGGACTTAAGCTGAACAAAGTCAACCGGTACGATTATGTGCTCACAGGTAAGAGGAGCTTGTTCCCTGGAGTTCCCAGGAGATGTGAACAGGGGTAAAGAAATGGAAAACATATCCCTCCTTGCTGCAAACCAAGCAATTAAAATTTCACCTGTATATTATAGTCTAAACTGGCTCATGCTGTTTAATTTGGAGCAGCCAGGAGGTAACTGAGTAGGTAAATTGATCCCCTTGTATAATTTACAGACTTGTACAGGCCAGGCATGCACAGGCACACTTAATATTTTGGGAGTGCCTCCACTGGAACAATGGATGAGGAGTGTCAGAGTATTATTTTTAAATTTATTAGGAAGACATGAGTTTAACCTTTTCTCCTAAATCTGCAGTATTAGCTCTCTGTGATACTGCAGCATGATTTTATAAACAGTTGTCTGTCCTTGATTTTTTTACTTGATCTTTAAGGCTTAGTGCTTTGTGAGCAAAGCATGAGTAGAGTAGGGTTTTGGTTTTGACTGTCATTTATCTTGAACTTTTGCTCTTGTTACTATGTAGGTAAATCTGAGTGAATACAGTTCTGCAGTGTTTTCCTGTGCTTTATAACCACTTATAAACTAAGTGTTTATAAATACAGGCAAAGGGAACTTCTTGTAGAATACTTCATAGAAAGGAGAGATTCTACAAGAAGTTTTTATTAAAAATTTCTTCTCACCCAATTCCTGCTTCTCAAAAGCAGGTTACTGATCAGATTTCACCTCAGTAAGGGCTGTGCCTGTGGATATCAGTATCAATTTCTTACAGCAGTGAACAGGGACTTTTTAAAGGTAAGCAGAAATATATCACCAGATTTGATTGATTTCATGGCTTCCACATGTAGGGAAGTTCTTTATACACAGGGAAAACTGGAAATTTTAAGTGCATGGGTTATAACTCCAAAGCAGTTGTTCTGGCTTCAAGGGTATGGCATGCCCAAAGAGTTATTGTCATGGTTTTTTCAAGGAATATCTCCAAAATAAAGGAGACTGAATAGCAAATAGATTGAACTAAGGTTAAGAAATTAATTTTGGCATAAATGGGTTCTTTGTTATTGAGAGATAAATAAATAGCCTTTCTTTCCTGGAAGGAACTCACACAGAGAACATTTCCAGGAAAAGCACACTGTATTGTAGGATGTTTCAGGAGATGTTAGTGTGCAGAATTTATAAATAATATTTGAATAATCTTCTAGCTGGAATGTTCCTTTTTTATTTCACTTCTAATTCCTGGAAAACACCTCTATTGCTTTCCTATCACTGGCAAAATGGATGTAAGAAATTAAAAACGATAGAAGGAAAATAGAAATTTTCACCAAAAAGGAATTTCGGAGAAAAAGGGAATATTTCATAATAAAAGCATTTTAGAATAGGATTTTTGTGTGTTGTTCAAGTTTGTTTTAAAATCTCATTTGCTGCAGCCGTTTTCAGTTGAACAAAAAGAAGGCATAGGTAGAAAGAGCAGTCATTTCTGAAGGCCTAATAACACTTTTTGTGTTTTAGTCTTCAGCTGCACTGTGGCTGAACTTAAAATCCTTTTTTTTTTTTTTTTTCCATTTGGGGCCAAAAGTCAGATTTTTCATTTCAAACAGACATTCACTATAGTGCACAACTACTTTGTACCTCAAACAACCTGGATATGATTATTTAAACTCTGAAAAACAATTTATCAGCAGGTGGAATTTGACTGTTAATTGTCTGATGACTGTAGATATCTCAGCTGAGATTAAAATTATCTTTAGGCCAGTTATACAAAGTAATGCTCCATGGATCTTTTATGACTGTTAATTATTTGTAGATCTTGTATTTTTTTAATTCACAGTAAGACACTCAAGGTAAGAGAGAAATTGCAGTTCAGTGTAATTGTTTTAAACACCACTGTCAGTGATGTTAAGCAAACTCAGTGTTATTTTCCAGCCAATCTGCCATCACAGGTAATTTAAAAAAAAATCTTTGCTTGACTCTTTTGACTGATTATCAGCATTTCATGGGTAAAATCCAGCATTTTGGCAAAAAATCTTTTCCAGTTCTCTGCAGCACCCGAGAACTTACCAATTTTTCAAGTTTAAAAAAAATCTCCAAAAATCTACTTTTTGAATGTGCTTTAAAATATTTTATTAGAATTAATATTTCCAAGGACATTGAAAGATGCTACTTTGCTAAAAATGATAGTATTAAATCACAGAATCATAAAATATGTTGAGTTGGAAGGGTCCCACAAATATCAGGCTGGCCCTACACAATACCATTCCCAAGAAATGAACTACAGTAAATTAAAATCAAATTGATAATTCATAAATATTGTAACCAAAGTTAATGCAATTATACCTATAAAATTTAGAAACTAATGATTAAATAGGAATATTGTGGTGCTAGCATTATGATTGGGCCTTGAAATACTTATTTCCAGCTTATTTCATTGCAAAGCCTGAAAAATAGGAACTTCATTGGTATTTTGGGAATTGCTCTAAAATTATCAAAGTTAAATCTCTATTGCTATAATGTGTTAGACCCTATCAGCATGAACACTATTAATAATAAAAAATTGCTTCGAGACAGAGTATGAGAAAAATATATGGAATTTTAAAAAAATCCTGTTTACTGCATGAAAAATAATAGTGATCAAAATTCTGTTTTTATTAAAAGGAATGTTTTTTCCTTCTAGCCTGTCCTTTGCTTATATATGTTCAAGTATTTTGAAGGTATATGAGCCTTTCATATACAACATTCTTAGTAAATGGATTTTTAAGGTTATACTTGTAGTTGTGCAAGCACTGTATGAATTGGTATTCCAACCTATTATTCCTGAGACAACTACTGAAATGCCTTTGTTCTAAAAATACATTTATCCAAAGAATGAGAAGTATGCAGCATTCTTATCCAAAACTAAAAACAGCACAAGTGTTCATGAAATTTGACTTCAAAGGTGCCTTTTTTTTTTTTTTTTTTTTCTTTTGTATTGAAAGGGTATACAAGAGACACATCATTTCTTGCAATGGTGGTGGATATTGTCCAGGAGTTGAAGCAGCAGAATTCTGACCTTGTGTATGGTAAGGATGTGTATTATAATCCTTTCTGCTTCCTCTTTGAGTATGCTCATCATTTTCACATTTTAGGGTGGAAACACTGTTCTGATGTTACACAACATTTCTGGTCTGTTCTGGAGCCAGCTGGGCCTCCAGTGATGTTTCATTTCAGCTTTAGGTGTTGAGGGAGTTGGGTTTTTCTCTCTCTATTTGCTGCCTTTCAGTGTTTGTTGCATTATGCCATCCTAGGGAGAGTGTGCCTTGAGGACTGGTTGTCTCTATCCAGGAAAAGATAAAATCCCAACCAGCTGCTGATAGTTCAGAGGATGTGTGTGCTCACAGATGAAGCCTCCCTTTGAGTTCCACGTCAGCCAAAGCAGGACAGGCTTTCCCATGTTGCCCTGCCATGGTTGCCTGTAACATCTCAGAAATGTCCTATTTTGCCTCATAGTTTCATGATTTACCTTGAACTCCAGGGCTTTTTTAGCTCTGTTGCTTTCCAATATTCCCTTGGATTATCCAGGGAGCAAGAGGCTCCAGCAGCTGTTGTCACTAATATGTCACATCAGGCTTCAACCTGTGAGAGAAGATTCCTCTCCTCTCCTCCTCCTCTCCTCTCCTCTCCTCTCCTCTCCTCTCCTCTCCTCAG